>CM033644.1:23327615-23803670 GCA_019512145.1 Engystomops pustulosus
ATTAAATATAAAAAGAAACTAAATGAATTGGTCAAAATTGGTGTGACCTCTAAGATCCTCAATAAAAAGGAAGCACAACATGTCAACATTTTACCCCTAGAATAGCTGTGATGTATCATGTTCCAAAGCTACATAAATCAATTACAACACCCCCGGGCCGTCCTATAATATCTTGAAGTGGGATGGTCTACATCAACCTGTCAGAATACTGACCATTTTACCTGCAACCGCATGTAAAACAATTACGCTTACTTAAGAAGACCACGATCTTCTACAAATATAAAACAATAACAGTGGGAACCACACTTATAATTGGCACTTGGACGTCACATCACTATACAACTGTGATAGACATACCAGGATGCAGAAGCAGTGAATATTTCTTTAAAAAATCTGGATCACTACCAGACCACCAAATTGAATATATAGGTTGAATGATAAATTTATACGTCAACCATAATTATTGCAAATATGAGGAACTCATTTATCTGCAGACCTGGGGGTAAAGCCATGGGGACAGTTCGCACCAAGTCGCTAATTTATACGTGGGAAAATGGGTAGACACATACCGTATTTTTCGGACTATAAGACGCCATGGACCATAAGACGCCACCATAGGTTTTTAGAGGAGGAAAAATAAAAAAATGTTTTTTCCCCCAAATAGTATGCTAAAATTTTTCTGAGATAAAAAGTAACAGTAACAGTAACTTGGGTGTGCAGTGCAAGCCATGTTCCTCTTTGGAGAGGGGCGGGTGGCGGGAGCAGCGGTCACCCCCTCCTCCTCTCACCGGACACCGCCGTCTATCAGTAGATAGAAGTTATGCTGCATGTGTAGTGGGGTATCAAGAGTTACCAGAGCTTTATAGGTATGAGTATATGTACAATGCACAAAGCTTACAATCTATGGGACGGAGGACACAGGGAGGACAGTCCTTGTACAATGGCCACAAGAGCTTAGCAATTTATGAGAGGAGGGGACCAGGAGATGACAGTGCTTGTACAAATGTCACAAGAAGCTACACTATATGAGGTAGGAGGAACACAGGAAGTGACAGATAGTGCTTGTACAATGGTCCCCATAGCTTACAATCATTAGGAAGAGGATACAGAATGTGAGTGCTTGTACTGATGACCAAAAACAAGAGACTTACATCTATGAGTAGGATAAGGGGCAGAGGAGGTGACAGTCCCTTGTACAATTGCTCACAGAGCTTACAATCTATGAGAGGGGGACACAGTGAGTTGACAGTGCTGTACAATGGCCACAATAGCTACATCTACTGAGGCGGGGGACACAGAGATGACAGTGCTTGTACAATGGTCACAAGAGCTTACCAATCTATGGGAGGATGAGGGGACACAGGAAGGTGACAGTCCTTGTACAATGGTCACAAGAGCTTCAATTGGGGAGGGGGGACACAGGAGGTGACAATCTTGTACAATGGCCATGATAGCTTACCAATCGTATGGGGAGGAGAGGACACAGGATGGTGACAGTACTTTGTACATGGCCACAAGAGCTTACAATCCTATGGGGAAGGGAACACAGGAGGTGACCAGTCCTGGTACAAGGCCAACAAGACTTACAAATCTATGAGGAGGGGACCAGGAGTTGACAGGGCTGTTACAATGGCCACAAGAGCTTACAACTCGAGGAGTGGGACACAGGAGATGACAGTGCTGACAATGGTCACCCGAGCTTCAAACAACTCATGGAGGAGGATGAGGGACCCAGGGAGGGTACAGTCCTTGTAACAATGGTCCACAAGTAGCTTACAGATTATGGGGAGGGGAACAGGGGTGGACAATCCTTGTACAATGGCATAGAGAGCTTACAATTATGGGGAGGAGGAGGACACAGGAGGTGACAGCTTGACGATGGCCACAAGAGCTTACAATATATGGGGAGGGGACACAGGAGGTGTGGACGTCCTTGTACAATGGTACAAATCTTGGTCTGTGGGTAAGTAACCTTTCAAAGACAGACAGCGCCTCTACACTTCCCCATGCAACAATGGGGCTTAAGACTGCTGAGACCGCAAGAACCGGGCGGGAAGGGAAGCACGTATCACTTATATGATCCTGTGTCTCCGGGAGAAGTTACAGGTCAGACCAACAGACAGTAACAGCTCCTCTGCACACACTGGCGCAGCCGTCACCTTACTTCTTCCACTCTGAGCTACTTACACAAGCCCAGCGGGGATTGGCCAGAGTCTGTCCTTTTACTCCCCCTCTCTATCCATGCTGCTTGCTCTGTCCACAAAGCTGTAGGACACGATATATACACGATTCAAAAGCGCGTGCGTCTGCCAGCTTTACTGGCCCTCCATCCTCCACAGTGCAGAGCTGAGAGGAGGAGAGGAGCGTAGCGGCACTCAGACGCCGCTGCGCTTTCACTGTGAAGGGATGTCGCTTACTGCCAGCATCACTGGCAGGAGCGCAGCTCCATCCCCTCCTGCAGGCTAACATCCGGGACTCAAAGACGCACTATCTGTTTTTTCCCCATTTTTGGGAAAAAAAGTGCGTCTTATGTCAGGAAAAATACGGTATATTTTCCCTACGGGCGTTGCTTGCTGCGAATACTGGCCCTCTGGCACAGGTTTTAGCAAGTGGTATTCGTATGGAGGGAGAGAAAAAATCCCTTCTATCTTTAGAATTTCTAAACAATATAACAAAAACATACTTTTTAAAAAATTCACACCAACTCTATACCCAACATCTATCAATTTTTTGGACATCACTATCACATTGAAGACCGACAATCAAAACTCGAACAATAATAAACCCATCAGATGCAACAGCTTTATTTAGAGATTATTGCCATCTCCCATTCTGGCTAGATGCATACCAAAAAGCCAATTTCTTAGCCATCGTAGAAACTGTACGGACCTCGAAATATTTGAGGGGAAGCCTTGAACTAAAACAAAATTTATCAGCAAAAGGATACACGAAATTCCCCTCAACAACACAAAAATAAGTATCACAAATCTATGCAGGTCACATGTGTGAGAAAGAAGGAGTGAAACAATCAATGGAAATAGGATGGTCCACAATGATAACATAGAGGTCCCAATCATAACCCAATATATATCAAGACCGGAAATTTTCAGAAAATTGTAGCTCGTCACTGGACATTTTATCCCAGGACAAGTAATAGGCCAACATCTGTCAAAAACATAAATTATTTTTAAAAAAAGCAAAGAATTATGGAGGGCTAGTAGCCCCCACCATCAAGGAACCTCGAAAACCCCACAATACAGTCCCAAAAGAATTTTCTACACAATAATGGGTTTTTTCCATGACACAATGTCCAGCATGCAAAATTACCAAAAATAGAAAGGCAATTAAAACATTTGGACCTAATGAATGTAAGGAAAAATATAAAATTCAAAAGCCAATGTACTTGCCATTCGAAAGGGGTTATATATTGTATTATATGCCCGTGCCAGAAACTATACATTGGCCGGACAAAAACGGATGCTGAAAGATTGCATCAATGAACATCGACGAATATTGAAAAACAAGTGGAAGATCATCCCCATCAGACCACTATAAAAAATATCATCAAGGACATTTGGAAAATCCGAATTCTTCGCCATAGAAAAAGTACTCAAAGTGGAGAGGAGGAAATTATATCTTCGATATGTCAACGACGGAGAGTAAATGGATTTTCTACTCAACACTTTGGTCCCAAGGGACTAATAAAGAAATGAATTGTTCGCGTTTCTGTAAATACAAGTACCATAATTACGGACCGAACATACCATATATATTCCCCATTTTTAAGAATATTTTTATACACAATCAAATAAAAAAGTCCCTTTTAACTATAATTCAAATGTTATTTATATACAATTTTTATCAAATTAATAAAAGAGACAAATACTCTTCAATTACATTAAAAGATGATATATACTCACCTGTAGTCCCAAGGCTGTAATTAGACAAAGGATATAAATATGCTGCCGGCACAGTGACAATCCACCCTGACGAAGGAGACAGTATCAGTCTTCGAAACGCGAACGTCGGAGGATTTTTTGTCCCTCTGGACCCACCGAACTGGTGACGTCACCATACGGAAACCACCAGATTTTTTGTGCGGAGTGTGCAGCTACCGTCGGAGCTCCACTCCTCGTGCAGTCAAAAGCTGTATAGGCCTCTGCTAAAAATCGAGACGGATTACTTCCTAAGAAACACATCTTGATGGACTTCTGAACACAGTACAAAGGAATTCTTTTCTGGAAATCACCCAGACAAAGGAACCGCAGCAACAAAGGACACCACTATATACATACATAAAGATATTTACAGTAGTACATCTATACTGACTATATTTGTCACTTAGTAGTAATAATGATACCAAGTTGTCTAATACCAAAAAAAAAGGTGAACAGTCCATGTAAGACAGTGATGCGACCCTAGTATTAATGAGCCCCATATTGTGTGTTTAAAGGACATCTACCACCAAAATGAAGGATTGTAAACCAAGCCACTGACATCTGGGTGTGCTCCCCTCTGGTAGATGTCTGAGGGGCTCCAGGTTCATAGATGTTCCAAATGGGAACCTGGAGCCCCTCAGGGCTCATTTGCATTGATTTTTTAAACCTTTTTCTATAAAAACAAGGCCTAAGATTCATAATGAAGTTACATATCTGATAGCAGGGGCACACACCCAGCGTGTAAGTGGTGCTTGGTTTACAATCCTTCATCTGGTGGTTAGATTTCCTTTAAATTACTCTGTAACTACATTACATACTACAACTAAAAGCCGAGGGATGAGAGCAAGGAGGGTTAACCTCGCTCACAGCCAAAGCAACATTAGAGTAACATGAAGTAACAACTCAGCACGTTTGTTCTTTTAACAAATTAGAATTCCGAAAGAAGTGTGCATAGAAAGTGTCACAACACTCCCCCATCCCCAAATAATATCAAAAAAACGGATCGAGAGTGTCCAAAAATATCCCCAACGCCTATTAGTAGGCCCCTCAGACCCATTAATTACACATAAAGTATTGAAGATGTAACTTCCATCCTGCTCCGTAAACCATCTATTATTGAAAGCCGGATTCACATTCTCCACCCCGACTACTGTCGAGACAGATCTCCCAGGTAGGAGATGTGGATGCTGCCCTGGTCCGATTTATGTGAGTTCTGAGCTGACCCCCCTGTCAGGCTGGATTCCGCATGAACATATGTTCCGCTGGGATTGTAGTCGGGCAGGAATATGTCTGGTGCACCCTTGCAGAGAAGAGGTACCCCTCCCCACTCCATAGAAATGCATGGCTTACGGCGTACACATGGGGCAAATAAGACAGGTTTCCCTATAATCTTTTTCACATGCCACATGTGTGGCAACACGTACCATCTGTGCGGCCATGGCCCGTCATTGGGGACGTAGTACGGCTGCAAGCCCCCATGTTGTCGTGTGAATGTAGCCTCATGGAATGTACATACATCGCATTTAAGCGCAGAAGAGTGAACTCCTAAATTTACCACTCAAAAAAATTAGACTGAGTATAAAGCCCAGGGTAGGAAATGCGCCACGACTACTCTACTATAACCATTCCAGCATCAGCTGCACCTCATTAATGGAAATGTCCACATCAGGATTTTGCTTTCAAATGAAATGTCCCATAAAATTCCCCTTTAATGAATGTCCCCATAGAGTCCCTTTAATGAAATTGTCACATAAGATGTCCCCTGAATTAAACTCCCGCTATCAGATGTCCCCTTTAAATTACAAGTCATCCCCTATCAGATTTCCCCTTTAAGTTAAATCTCCCCTATCAGATGTCCCCTGATGAAATGTCCACCTAAGATTTTCCCCTTTAATGAAATGTCCCCTATCAGGTGTCCCCTTTATGAATGATACCAAATCAATGCCTCTCTTTAATAAAATGTCCCCATCACCAGACCACCAAATTGAATATATAGGTGAATGTATAAAATTTATACTTAACCATAATTATTTCAAATATGAGGACTCATTTTACCTGCAGACCTGGGGTACAGCCATGGGGACCAGGTTCGCACCAAGTTACTATATCTACATCAATCATGTGTGTCCTATACCTACATCAATCATATGTCCTCTATGTCTACATCAATTATATACCCCCTATATCTACATCAAGCATGCGTGTCCAATAGCTACACCAATCATATAACCCCAATATCTACATCAATCATATTCCCCCTATATCTACATCAATCATATCCCCTCTATATCTACATCAATCATATCCCCTCTATATCTACATCAATCATATTCCCCTATATCTACATCAATCATATGCCCCCTATATCTACATCAATCATATTCCCCTATATCTACATCAATCATATGCCCCTATATCTACATCAATCATATCCCTCCTATATCTACATCAATCATATTCCCCTATATCTACATCAATCATATTCCCTCTATATCTACATCAATCATATGCCCCCTATATCTACATCAATCATATGCCCCCTATATCTACATCAATCATATGCCCCTATATCTACATCAATCATATGCCCCCTATATCTACATCAATCATATGCCCCTATATCTACATCAATCATATTCCCCTATATCTACATCAATCATATTCCCCTATATCTACATCAATCATATTTGCCTAAGCATGAGGACAGAGGAAGCTTTCAGCTTTTTTCTATGAAGGACCAAAGCACACGTTGTACCCCTCTGCTTATATACCATTCTCCTAGTTAATCTGCCTGCAAACAATAGTATGCTATGTGCTTGTGGGTGTATTGAAGTATATTCTCCGCGTCTCTGCTGTTCTATTGTTAAATGCCATTTTTTTCTTCTTCGCCTTTATTACTATATGTGAACACAGACAGGCAAGAGACGGAGTCCCACTGCTCAGGATTTCACATCAAAGGAGAGTCATTGTGGTATAATGAAAAGACAGGGAGCTATACTCCACTATCAGGGGCGCTAACCGTATGCATAGAATACAAAGACCGGCGCCGGAGATTTCTATAGCGTAATGATGTAATGATGGAGTCTGCAAGTAATTTTCAAGGGCCTCCACGCCGATGCTTTAAATGCTTAAACAAGTTTGTTAAGAAGTTGTAGAACAAACCGACTGGTCACTGCAGAAAAACAGCTGCATAGCGTTCTTCTCTTTAGCATTTCCATAAAGCACCGAGCATTAGGTCACTGATTAGCATGATTATAGCTAAGTGCCGACAGATGTAGAAAGACTTGTGAACTGTACACCAATTACTTATGTGCCGCACGCTCAGTAATTGACTCGAGAAAAGAGTATATAGCAATGCGACAGATTGCCATAACCTGTCCTGTGGATATGAGCCAGCCATGTTTCATATTATCCTCAAGTAGTTGAAACACAGAGCGTCGTGTGACGACCAACATATATTTCTTCAAGGGAGACACTTGAGACACTCGAACAAAAGTTGGTGAACATTATGTCTGTAGTATAACTTTTATAAAGTGTTGGCTAGGAAGCATTATTGATCGGTTATGGCACAGGCCAACAATAGTTGATTGTTGAAAGACAAACCCTGGGCCCAAATAAGATAAGTACAGGGGGGCAGCTGTGAACTATTCATGGTTTAGCTCAGGGCCGGCGCCAGCACTGGGCAACCTGGCAAGTGCCAGGGCCCAGAGCTGCTGGGGGACCCACAGAAGGTGTACATAGGAATCCATAGGGCTGAGGGGGATGTATGTATATAAGTCCATAGGTGGTCAGAGGGGCTTTATACAAAATAACCACAAGGGGCTGTTTGGGATGATAAACTGGAATATTTGGGGAATAGAGACTGTTTGTTAGTTCTGAGTTTTTAATGGCGCCTGTGAGTTACTACAAAGGGGGCTACTGAGGCTCCGGCCCAGGGCCTACTGAAACCTGGAGCCGACCCTGCCTAGCCTGAATTAATCGATATTAGATGTTCATAAGCATTGCGTGTTCATATTATCTTCAGAGGTCAGTGCAACCACATGCCGGTATGAAATAGCATAAACACTTAACAGCCAAAAGAAAAAACAAATGTTATAATGTATTATCACTCAAGTAGATAAGTAGTAAGGAATTAATGCAATGGGGCTCATTTACAAAGGGTCGTGCTGCTCACTTTTCTGTGCACTTTTTTCGAGGATTACACGGCTTGGACAGGTATTTAAGAAGTGGTCTGCGTGGGATTTTGGAGCACGCAATCCTTTTTTGGCGTCCAGGAGCATAATTTAGGGGGCGTACCATTGGACAATCCGACTAATTCAGACAGCAGAGCGGGATTTAACTTTCAAATTGTGCCGCAATCCCAAGCACCTAGATGCTCCACTAAAGGATGGTGAAGTGACACATGCAGGATGTCTGGCGCGCGATCTTAGTGAATCAGGCACAAGTGCAATGCACATTCGGTGAAACTCCGGGGCGAGGTAAGTAAATGTGCTCCAATGTGCTGATTATTCTCTGTACTGTCAGGTCAGCTGGCCTGTTCCCATCTGAAAATAGGAAGTTTAAACGTATCTGGTCTGGAATCATACAATGATGTGCTTAGGGATAGTGGGTGAGGGTAACAATGTAAAAGAATGCGGTGATCATTCACACCACTGCAAAATGGCACCGGTGTGAAAACGAAGTCTCAGAGCATCACATTGGGCAAAAGCAAAAGTAATGGCCCATTAAAGTAAGCATTTTATACGTAAATAATAGAGCCGCATCTGCCATGAAATCTTGCTTCAGGCAGCATCAATGGATGATGCAGCCCATGGCTTCCTGTATCACCCAGCAAATGTACGGCTCCTGCTGGCTGCTCCCTGCTCCCCCATGCACAGCTCATGTAGATCCACTTAGGATCCTTTTAGCTTGTACCATTCTAAAGAGGGAGAGTAACTAAAAACTTCCCTAGACTGATGCTAACTATACCACGAAACCGGACATTTAACATTTATTTCTAACAAAATTACCGATGGGGTTCATCTAGCGGCACCCCCATGCTCCAGTGGCGTCACCTTGGTCCGGCGCAATCTCCGCCTCCTAGTGCGTGTACGTGCCTGCTCTTTCAGACTTAAAGGGCCAGAGGAAGCTAATTGGCGCTGGGCCAGCCGCTGACCTGTTAAGTAGCCGCCTCTTCCTATGACCCCAGCAGGATCTTGTTGCCTTGTTGCCTTTGAAAAAGAATTTCTGACGCTCTGTGTATTATCCGTTGTGACCTCCTGCTACATTCATGATTTGTTTCTCTGACTTATGCTACGTCCCCGAATCTGATCCTGTGCCGTCTGTCCTGACTGGCTGACCACGCCTCCAATTCTGCCTGCTGTTCTGTACCTCGACTTGGCCACTACCATGGGCAAAGTCGGCAAGTGGAGCGACCTGGGGGTATTCCGCTGCAGCAAGTCCAACCCGCATTGTGGTGGGCTCTAGTGAATACCGAGTGCCACTTACACTCCCAGGTGTCGGCTTTGCTCGGGGTGTCCAGTGGGTCCACCACCACCAAACCTGATAATATGTGATACTCCAGTCACATCCAGAGCTGTAGTCTTATCCTTGCCATTAAATACTCCTGTCACATCCAGAGCTGTAGTCATCTATCTATTTGGATACTCCATCTGTGTTGAATATCTGTGATGTTGAATAACAATTTAAACAGTTGTCCTTTTTTTCTTAATAAAATGTCCATCTTTGATTTGTGATCTTTTGTGCAAATATTTTTGTTAACCCCTTCTATTTGTTACAGCTAAGAGCAGCACTACTATCCCAAGCTACAGCTAGTGGTTAATATAATGTTGAGTGGACGTAGGGTCATGAAATTGATAACTAACAGGGGAACATTTATTTGGTACTGAGTGCCATGATGTGAATCTGGTATCACTATGAAGATGGCATAATTCCTTAATAATCATTTAGTCACGTGCAGCAGACCTGCATTTCAATGTTGTATTTCTCTTTGTAATTTATACTGTGCTGCCAATATTTGAAATTTATTATTTTCATCAATGCTTGAGAAAGCTTTTCTTGTGCCAAAAAATGTAATTTATATGCTTCTAAGTCTGATGGTGCTCTAGACTCTTCTGGTTTTTAACTATCACTGTCACCCATTTTAGTCCTGACAGAGTAGCTAATAGTAGCATTCCTGTTTAAAATACATATTTATACAATCTAATACATGCATATAAACAGTGGCGTAACAGCAGCTTTAGTGGCTGCTACGGGCCTGTGTGGCACAGAGGCCTGGGTGGACTGGGGCGATGGACCGTCCTTGTGCAGTATACGGGCCCTTGTGCTGTCCTCTGTCTCTGTCCACCCATCTAATCTGCAGCTCTTATTTTCGCCTCCGTACGCCGCCTGTAGGTGGCACCGCCTCGCACTGCAGTAATCCGTCCCTCAGGCCCGCCCTCTGCCTGCGTCCCTCCACGTCTGTGCTGCTCCACCACTAAAGAACTCTATTCCATCCCCCTCCCCAGCCCACCAGCCCACCCACCCACCGCCCGGCTCCCCTCCAGCCACCTTCCTGTATGTGGCCCCGCCTCTCCCGCCCACCACAAGCCGCCGTATACATACAGTATATACACATTGGGGCAAATTTACTCACCCGGTCCTGCATGTTTCCCGATCCGGATTATCCAACGAGAATGAAACATGCTGCAATCAATTACATTGTGCGCCTGCTGATATCCTGCATGTGTCTCTAGGTCCGCCGGATTTACCATTCTTCCCAGTGCACGTAAGTGCAGGGCTTGCAACACAATTTTAAGTTAAGTTAGGGGGTTTTTGGGCTTATACTAGGATCGCCGTATATACGAGTATATACGGTAACTTAACAAAATGATCATAAACTAAGAGAGCTGTGAGCTTCCCCAATACAGGAATGGGTAAATTTGGCCGCCGTTTAGACCAGCGTCGCGTGGAGTGTCATTGGAGCAACAACTTCTGTCATTTGTCCTTTAACTTGCAAGTATTGCCTTCAACAGGCGCTTATTTTGTGTTCATCAGACCATACCGTCAAGGTACAAAGCTTGTTACAAGTCTGATCATCAAAAAATGTCAAATTCTAATCGACATGTGCATAGCATGCAGTAAATAATTAAAAACTAAGGGTAAAAGCAATATGTTGATGATAATATAAGGTGGTAGAAGATTGCATAGGCCTTTCAATCTAGCAATGTAATATGAAATGTACAGGCACACAAAAGAGCAGAAAAAATCTATTGATCACACTGGCATTTGACTATTAAAAGAGTAAATCCAGGCGGGGCCCTGAGGGTGTGACATATACTTGGGATTTTTAGCTTAAGTGGTGAGTGCCCTAAGTTCAAACACTCTGGATAGAGGTCAATGATCTTATGCTCACACATTTACTCAGGCCTAGATCTGCCTGGTAAATATGTCAATAGGACACATCATCCCGAGCCGAATATGCCCTCCAAGGACGTAGCAAACACGTTTTCATTAGTTGGAGAGAAATTCCCAATTAAGTCATGGGTCTAATGAGTCTGTGGGTGAAAATAATAAAAAGCTGAATTAAAAAGAAAGTTGAACACCTAAAGTCTTATTAACACCGCAGACAGATCCAATAATTGTTCCTAATTTAGTTTTTTGCATTTATAGCGACTCATTAAGGCACTTTGTCATTAGCTAAACAAATACTATCGTTTAAGCAGCGGGAGATCCAGGGACCACATACAGGACCGTCGTTCTTCATGGAAATGGAGGCTATTTGCAATATCCCATAGACTGCATAATGCGGTACTAATCAATGGCCTCTACCAGGTCAATTATGGTCTGATTTCTCTTTAGTGATATTGACTAAAGTCAAAGCTAATTTGAATAATAGGTGGTGGCAGGGGCTGAAAGGAGGAGCAGGACTCATTTCATTGGGTTCCAAGAACAGAAGAGTCCTGCTCCTCCCTTCAGGCCTGCACAAGGTATAATTAGAATTATCAACGGTGTGTTCCTTTAAAGGAAACCTACCATCAAGGTAGATCCGATGGGCAGGTTCCTTTACTAGGAACAACGTCCTTCACTTTTTATTTCAAAATTTTGAGGTCCAATTCTTGATAAAAGTTTTTATTTGTATATATTCAAATTACATGAAGGATTCCTTCTGATCCTCTTGAGATGGTCTACTCCTTCATTGGAGGTATAGCATGTTTAATTAAAAAGATTGGATTTGATTGGGAAAGACACAAACCTGTCTATATTAAGACCTCACAGTTATAGAGAATGTCGAGCATGTGAGAAGCAGGAAAGAAGGAACTGCATTCTACTGCCCAATGAGCCATAGACAGAATTGTGACAAGGCACAGTATCTGGCCAAGGTTACAAAAGAATTTCTACAGAACCAAGAGCCACGTTGGCCTCCATTATCATTATTATTTATTTATAGAGGTTAATCCATTGGTGGTATACAATCAGTAAGGGGTTTATATACATTACATTAAGACAAGAACAAATGCAAGTACAAATACAAAATTACAGTGATCAGGAGACAAGTGGGAGGGGACCCTGCCCGTGATGGCTCACAATTTAAATTGAAGGGAAGATAGAGACACGAGGTGGGGAGCAGAGCAGTTATTGCGATTGGTAGACAATCGTGAACAGGTGGGTTTTCAGATACTTTTGAAGGTTTGGAGGTGATCGACAGTTAGCAGCCTACACCAGTCGGGGCTTTATGCAGAGTGTGCGACGAAAGCCTCTCCTCAGTGCAAGATATATGAAAAGCAGCATACAAAACACATGAAGGACTCCCAGACTATGAGACATAGATTCTCTGGTCTGATGAGAACTTGAACATAAACTTTTTAATGTTAATTTAGGCAGTAGTGGTGGAGGAGAAAACCAGGCACTCTGACCTCTGACTGGACCGAAGGTTCATCTCCAACAAGACAAATGGTCCTTGCGCACTTCTTTTTATGGGCAAACTGCTTGAACAGGATTTAAGAAGTGTCCGTGCCACCACATATGTCCTGGATAAGTGTGGGCCAAGACCCTAAGAACACAGCTAAAAACAAAGCAGAGGCTTCCAGAACACTCTGTGACCAGTCTGACGCGCCAGCCAGAGCCCTGACCTAACCTAATTGAGTATTTCTGGAGAGACTGAAAAATGCCTCCACCAACATTCCCCATCAACCTGAGGGAACTGGAGAGGATCAGCAAGGAAGAGGCAGAGGATCCCCAAATACAGGTGTGAAAAACTTATGATCTTCCAAGAAGTCATGGCTGTACTAGCTCCAAAGCTTCTACTCAGTTACTGAGAAAAGATGCCGAATACCATTTGATATTTCAGTTTTTCATGTTAATAAATTAGCAAAAATATCTACTTTCTAGTTTTTGATCTTACCAATGGCTACAATGAAACAAAGAGTGAAAAGTTTAAAGGGTTCTGAATACTTCCTGTACCCCTGTAAAGTGTGAACAGTCACAGAAATTGTTGGTGATTTCATTTAGTTAGCTGATGGTCAGGGAAGTCATTTTCTTTCCCTAATTCATGTTTCCAGACTCAGCCCATGCCAGTTCAGGCCCTATTTTTGATGCCCTCACATTCATGATACCTCCTTTCTAAAGACTCCATATCACCCTTCTTCCTTAAAGGGTGTTCCCATTTCGTAATTAATGTTATTGTTTGTATGATGAAAAAATAAAACAATTTTTCAATATACTTCTTTGTCAATTCCTCTTCTAGATCTCTGTGCTGTCATTATATAGAAAGCTTCTATGTTACCTGCAGTAGAGACGAAATATGACCATGGTCACACAGGTGCTGTGCTCTGTAGAAGTTCGACTACAGGCGGTCTACGAACACCTGACTTACAGACAACGGCTCGTTACAAACGGACACTCGGAGTGGGAATTACTGTAATTTAGTCTAGGCTACAATAAACAGTATAAACAGGTATCACAGTGTCTCTAAATAAAATTTATTGTTAATCCTGGTTCTTATGACAATTCACATTTTAAAAATTCAGTTGTCAAATTTGGCTTGTGGTGTTACAATTCTCTAAAATACCAGTTCTGATCTAAAGGGACTGCCTGTATAGTTATATCTAGGGGTTAAGTCTGATTGTCAGTGTCCTGTGGAGTGCGAGCATTTCTCAGCAACAATGTCTAGGAGTATTATGGTTCACCCTTTCACCTTTTTACATTTATTGTGGTCTCACTCACTTCTACAAAAAGATGGCCAACAAATGCTTTCATTTTAGCCTATGAGGCTTACATGGAGCTGTGGGGCAGCACAGTGTCTTAGTTGTTGGAACACAGCCTTGCACCGTGGGGTCCGGGTTTAAGTCCAAGGGTAACATCTGCAAGAGTTTGTATGTTCTCTCCGTGTTGCGTGGGTTTTTTTCAGTTCTTGGGTTTCTTCAAGGTCCTCCGGTTTGCCTCCCACACTCCAAAACATACTGGTAGGTTTATTAGATGGTGAGCCCCATTGGGGACAGGGACCAATGTGACAAGCTCTGGCAGCGCTGCGATACTGTGTGCGCATATAATAAATAAAGAATTATACTATGGTGCACCCATTACATTATGGGGTCTCTCCATGGACTAATGGGATGTACGTCTTAATGAGCTCCAATGAATCTATAGGATATATCTTTGATTCCTCATTTCAGAGATTGTACAAAGGTTGTGATCCCATGTCAAGTTCAGGCATTGAGCTATAGGAATCTCTTTCTATAAGATCTGCATATTAATTTCCCAAATACTTAGTCCTTTAAGACTCAAAACACTTAAGATATCTATACCCTCATTTTACAATTACATGTAGCAGAGCTGAATCCTAAAAACTTATTGCGTATTTTCGAAGGGACTGTGGTTGAAGGTAACCGTTTCCTAAATTATCTGATACTGATGAGTTAACACAATAACTGGCATATGAAACATTAGCTCTGCTACATCTAAACAGACATGTACCTTTTTTAGTGCATGTTCCTATTTTGCAAACATGATGAACTATTCTTGGTTTCAGTGAGCAACAAGCAGCCTCCATCTCTAATATATTTATTGTATAAAGCACAAAACTCAATAGCCGCCGATCTGCCAAGAATTGAGGTATATATTTTTATGAAAAATTTCATCAACACCGTAGAAATAGCTTGCATATCTGCAGCCTGAGTTCTATTTTTACATTTGTTTAGTATTTCGCTGCCAATACTCCGGATCACCCAGTGACATCTGGAGGCTTCACTTTTATTAGCTGGTACTTAGCGCACCTAGGTGTTCAGATGTCTAATACGATGCATTTTGAAAAAAAATGGGAAGAATCTGTCAAATGTTTGATTTTGTGTAAAATAAATTGGGTTACATAATCAGTAATTCAGTTCGATTAATATACATCACCAGGTGAATAAGAATGGGATGAGGTGCTTGCCACATAGAAAAATTCTTATTGATTCTCTAATATGTTCATTTTGTCACTTATACTAAAAATATTTTGATTGCTTACCACAAATATCTTTTGTGTGACATTGGGCCAATAATCACCCCGTGCTTATTATAAATGAGGTTCTAAGTGGCAAGTCATTCTTTCATGGGACCAAGGTTCAACTGGGGCTCCTATGATACAAGGGGGAAGGTATGCAACTAGTAATTATATATTATATCTCCAAACCGTCAGTCAGTGCCCGTCTATAGCACATTAATCAATCCCCCCTAAATATAGATTATCACATTCCCCTATATTTACATCAATCATATTCCCCGTATATTCACATCAATCATGTGTTCACTATATTAGACTCACATATTCCCTCACGTCCCCTAGACTCATCGGAGTAGTACCCCCGTATACTGCTAACTCAGGCCTGTCTTCTAAGCTACACAACAGTATAACCCCCAATAAGCGACAGGCAGCAGAGGGCCCCGAGAGCGACAGCAAGAAGAGCCCGCTGAGAGCGACAGCAAGCAGGGGGGGCGGCAGACAGCACGCAGAGCCCCGCGAGAGCGACAGCAAGCAGGAGGCCCGAGAGGACAGCAAGCAGAGGCCCAGAGGCGACAGCATAGCAGAGCGATCGCGAGAGCGAAAGCAAGAGAGCCCCGAGAGCGACAGCAAGCAGAGCCAGCGAGAGAGAACAGCAAGCAGAGCCGCCGGAGCGACAGCAAGCAGAGGCCCCGAGAGCGACAGCCAGCAGAGCCCCCGTAGAAGCGACAGCAAGGAGAACCCCGAGAGCGACAGCAAGCGCAGGGCCGAGAGCGACACCAAGCAGAGAAACCCAAAGAGCGACAGCAATGCAGAGGGCCCCGAGGCGGAAGCAAGCGGAGGCCCCCGAGAGCGCAGCAGCAGGAGGCCCCCCGAGAGCAGAAGCCAGCAGAGGCCCCGAGAGCGACCGCAAGCAGGAGCCCGCCGAGAGCGACAGCAAGCAGAGCCCGGGCGAGAGAGACAGCAAGCAGAGGCCCGAGAGAGACAGCAAGCCAGAGCCCGCCTAGAGGCGACAGCAAGCAGAGGCCCCGTGAGAGCGACAGCATAGGAGAGATACCCCGAGAGCAAAGCAAGCAGAGCCCCCGGAGAGCGAAAGAAGCAGGAGGCCCCGCGAGAGCGAACAGCAAGGCAGAGGCACCGCGAGAGGACAGCAAGCAGAGGCCCCGAGAGCGACAGCAAGCCAGAGGCCCCGAGAGCACATAAGCATAGCCCGCCTAGAGAGACATCAAGGAGAGACCGCCGATAGCGCAGCAATCATAGGCCCCCGAGAGGCGACATCGAGCAGAGGCCCTCGAGAGGACAGACAGCAGAGGCCCCGTAGAGCGACGCAAGGGCAGAGCCCCGAGAGCGACAGCAAGAAGAGCCCCGCTATAGCTACAGCAAGCAGAGGACCAGAATCGACAGCAAGCAGAGGCCCCTAGAGGACATCAATAAGATGCCCCTATATGTCTTAACATGAAATCATAGGCCCCCTGAGCGACTAAATGCAGATGGACCCCGATGATCTACAGTCAAGCAAGGGACCCCTAGATCGACAGCAAGAAGAAGGACCCGAGGCGACAGGCAAGAATGAGGCCCCGAGAGCGACAGCAAGCAGAGCCCACGAGAGTGCGAAGAAAGACGAGCACCCCGAGAGGACGAGCAGCAGAGACCCGCGAGAAGCACCGGCCCAAGAGGGCCCGGAGCGAAATCAATCACATAACTCAATTCCTATATCTACATCAATAATAGTACCCTATACTCTACATAAATCAAAGGCCAATATATCGGACATCCAATAATATTCCCAGATAGATACATAAATAATATTCCCATATATTACATCAATAATATTACCCGTATATCTACATAAATAATAGTCCCCTGATATCTACATCAATCATATACCTCATATATCTACATCAAATCATATGCCCCTATATCTAAAGCAAAGAATCCCATCATATCTACATCACTTATCTACACCCTCTTATACAGCAATCTATTCCCCAGATATCTACATCAATAATTCCCTAGATCTACATCAATCATATGCCCCTATCATCTACATCAATAATATCCATCCTAGATCTAACATCAATCATATCCATCCTATATTCATCATCATATCCCCTATATCTACATCAACATATCCCTCCTATATCTACATCATAATATTCCTCCCCTATATCTACATCAATCATATTCCCCTATATCTACATCAATCATATCCCTCCTATATCTACATCAATTATATGCCCCTATATCTACAGCAATCATATGCCCCTAAATCTACATCACTTATATACCCCCTATATCTACATCAATCATGTGTGTCCTATAGCTACATCAATCATATTCCCCTATAAATACATTAATCATATACCCTCTATATCTACATCAATCATATGCCCTACCCCCTATACCTACATGAATAATATTCCCTCCATATGTACACCAGTCATATTCCCCTTATATCTACATGAATGATATCCCCCCCCCCCATATGTACATCAATCATATGCCCCTTACACATATCCACTACAGTAGATCATGATGTAGCAGAGTCCTAAATTTGGAAACAACCAGTCATTAAAAGTAACAATCACTTCCTTCCTGAAGCTGATGATAAACTCCAGGCATAACGCCATTGCACGCTCCTCATGCCAGCGCAGCGATGTCCCCTGGCACTGCAAGGATTAAGAGGAAAAGTAAATCAGATATAATCAGAATAAAAGTTTAAGAACAAAAAAGAAACATCAATTAATGGGGGTTGCCTAAGCATGAGACAGAGGAAGCTTTCAGCTTTTTTCTTGAAGGACCAAAGCACAGTTGTACCCCTCCTGCTTATATACCATTCTCCTAGTTAATCTGCCTGCAAACAATAGTATGCTATGTGGCTTTGTGGTGTAATGAAGTATATTCTCCGCGTCTTGCTGTTCTATTGTTAAATGCCATTTTTTTCTTCTTCGCCTTTATTACTATATGTGAACACAAAAGGCAAGAGACGGAGTCCCACTGCTCAGGATTTCACATCAAAGGAGAGTCATTGTGGTATAATGAAAAGACAGGGAGCTATACTCCACTATCAGGGGCGGCAACCGTATGCATAGAATACAAAGACCGGCGCCGGAGATTTCTATAGCGTAATGATGCATAATGATGGAGTCTGCAAGTATTTTCAAGGGCCTGTCACGCCGATGCTTTAAATGCTTAAACAAGTTTGTTAAGAAGTGTAGAACAAACCGATGGTCACTGCAGAAAAACAGCTGCATAGCGTTCTTCTCTTTAGCATTTCCATAAAGCACCGAGCATTAGGTCACTGATTAGCATGATTATAGCTAAGTGCCGCAGTGTAGAAGACTTGTGAACGTACCCAATTACTTATGTGCCGCACGCTCAGTAATTGACTCGAGAAAAGAGTATAAGCAATGCGACAGATTGCCTAACCTGTCCTGTGGATATGAGCCAGCCATGTTTCATTATTATCCTCAAGTAGTTGAAACACAGAGCGTCGTGTGACGGACCAAACATATATTTCTTCAGGGAGACACTTGAGACACTCGAACAAAAGTTGGTGAACATTATTCTGTAGTATAACTTTATAAAGTGTTGGCTAGAAGCATTATTGATCGGTTATGGCACAGGCCAACAATAGTGATTGTTGAAAGACAAACCCTGGGCCCAAATAAGATAAGTACAGGGGGCAGCTGTGAACTATTCATGGTTTAGCTGCAGGCCGCGCCAGCACTGGGCAACCTGGCAAGTGCCAGGGCCCAGAGCTGCTGGGGGACCACAGAAGGTGTACATAAGGAATCCATAGGGCTGAGGGGGATGTATGTAATAAGTCCATAGGTGTCAGAGGGGCTTTATACAAATAACCACAAGGGGCTGTTTGGGATGATAAACTCGGAATATTTTGGGGAATAGAGACTGTTGTTAGTTATGAGTTTTTAATGGCGCCCTGTGAGTTATACAAAGGGGGGCTACTGAGGCTCCGGCCCAGGGCCTACTGAAACCTGGAGCCGACCCTGCCTAGCCTGAATTAATCGATATTAGATGTTCATAAGCATTGCGTGTTCATATTATCTTCAGAGTTCAGTGCAACCACATGCGGTATGAAATAGCATAAACTTAACAGCCAAAAGAAAACAAATGTTATTAATGTATTATCACTCAAGTAGATAAGTAGTAATGGAATTAATGCAATGGGGCTCATTTACAAAGGGTCGTGCGCTCACTTTTCTTGCACTTTTTTCGAGGATTACACGGCTTGGACAGGTATTAAGAAGTGGTCTGCGATGCGGATTTTGGAGCACGCAATCCTTTTTTGGCGTCCATGGACATAATTTAGGGGGGCGTACCATTGGACAATCCGAATAATTCAGACAGAGAGCGGGATTTAACTTTCAAATTGTGCCGCAATCCCAAGCACCTAGGATGCTCCACTAAAGGATGGTGAAGTGACACATGCAGGATGTCTGGCGGCGATCTTAGTGAATCACAGGCACAAGTGCATGCACATTCGGTGAACTCCGGGGCGAGGTAAGTAAATGTGCTCCAATGTGCTGATATTCTCTGTACTGTCAGGTCAGCTGGCCTGTTCCCATCTGAAAATAGGAAGTTTTAAACGTATCTGGTCTGGAATCATACAAATGATGGCTTAGGGATAGTGGGTGAGGGTAACAATTGTAAAAGAAGTGCGGTGATCATCACACCACTGCAAATGGCACCGGTGTGAAAACGAAGTCTCAGAGCATCAATTGGGCAAAAGCAAAAAGTAATGGCCCATTAAGTAAGCATTTTATACGTAAATAATAGAGCGCATCTGCCATGAAATCTTGCTTCAGCAGCATCAATGGATGATGCAGCCCATGGCTTCCTGTATCACCCAGCAAATGTACGGCTCCTGCTGGCTGCTCCCTGCTCCCCCATGCACAGCTCATGTAGGTATCCACTAGGATCCTTTTAGCTTGTACATTCTAAAGAGGGAGAGTAACTAAAAACTTCCTAGACTGATGCTAACTATACCACGAAACCTGGACATTTAACATTTATTTCTAACAAAATTACCGATGGGGTTCATCTAGCGGCACCCCCATGCTCCAGTGGCGTAACCTTGGTCCGGCGCAATCTCCGCCTCCTAGTGCGTGTACGTGCCTGCTCTTTCAGACTTAAGGGCCAGAGGAAGCTAATTGGCGCTGGGCCAGCGCTGACCTGTTAAGTAGCCGGCCTCTTCCTATGACCCCAGCAGGATCTTGTTGACCTTGTTGCCTTTGAAAAAGAATTTTGACGCTTGTGTTATTATCCGTTGTGACCTCCTGCTACATTCATGATTTGTTTCTCTGACTTATGCTACGTCCCCGAATCTGATCCTGTGCGTCTGTCCTGACTCCTGGCTGACCACGCCTCCAATTCTGCCTGCTGTTCTGTACCTCGACTTGGCACTACCATGGGCAAAGTCGGCAGTGGAGCGACCTGGGGGTATTCCGCTGCAGCAAGTCCAACCCGCATTGTGGTGGGTTAGTGAATACCGAGTGCCACTTAACTCCCAGGTGTCGGCTTTGCCTCGGGGGTCCAGTGGGTCCACCACCACCAAACCTGATAATATGTGATACTCAGTCACATCCAGAGCTGTAGTCTTATCCTTGGCCATTAAAATACTCCTGTCACATCCAGAGCTGTAGTCATCTATCTATTTGGATACTCCATCTGTGTTGAATATCTGTGATGTTGAATACAATTTAAAATGTTGTCCTTTTTTTCTTAATAAATGTCCATCTTTGATTTGTGATCTATTTGTGCAAAATATTTTTGTAACCCATTCTATTTGTTACAGCTAAGAGCAGCACTACTATCCCAAGCTACAGCTAGTGGTTAATATATGTTGAGTGGACGTAGGGTCATGAAATTGATAACCTAACAGGGGAAATTTATTTGGTACTGTAGTGCCATGATGTGATCTGGTATCACTATGAAGATGGCATAATTCCTTAATATCATTCTAGTACACGTGCAGCAGACCTGCATTTCAATGTTGTATTTCTCTTTGTAATTTATACTGTGCTGCCATATATTTGAAATTTATATATTTCATCAAGCTTGAGAAAGCTTTTTCTTGTGCCAAAAAATGTAATTTATATGCTTCTAAGGTCATGATGGTGCTTAGACTCTTCTGGTTTTTAACTATCACTGTCACCCATTTTAGTCCTGACAGAGTAGCTAATAGTAGCATTCCTGTAATTTAAAATACATATTTATACCAATCTAATACATGCATATAAACCAGTGGGTAACGAGCAGCTTTAGTGTGCTACAGGCCTGTGTGGCACAGAGGCCTGGGTGACTGGGGCGATGACCGTCCTTGTGCAGTATACGGGCCTTGTGCTGTCCTCTGTCTCTGTCCACCCATCTAATCTGCGAGCTCTTATTTTCGCCTCCCGTCCCGGCCGCCCTCTGTCCACGGTGGCCAGCCGCTACCCGAAAAAGGCCAAAATTTAGAAGAGAAAAGATGGAAAAAAATTAAAAGGCAAGTAAACCTCGTCGTAAAGAAGCTCCACGCCCCATCTACCTACCACGCCCATGACCTAACCCACCAGGCGTACACAACACCCATCCCAAACTCGAACTCTTCAGCATGAACACCATACCAAAAACATCTCCTACCAACTAAGAAGAACTCTTATTTTCCCTAAAGTGAAGCCCCTCTAACCTCCAGGTGGAGAAACCACACCAAGCCCAACAACCCCACCACCGCCCCGGCCATCCCCTCCAGCCACCTTCCTGTATGTGGGGGCCCCGCCTCTCCGCGCCCCCACAGCAGCCGCCGTATACATACAGTATATACACATGGGGGCAAATTTACTCACCGGTCCGCATGTTTCCCGATCCGGATTATCCAACGAGAATGAACACATGCTGCAATCAATTAACATTGTGCGCCTGTTCGATATCTGCAGTGTGTCTCTCAAGGTCCGCCGGATTTACCATCTTCTTCCCATGCACGGTAAGTGCAGGGCTTGCAACACAAATTTTAAGTTAAGTTAGGGGGTTTTTGGGCTTATACTAGGATCGCCCGATATACGAGTATATACGGTAACTTAACAAAATTGATCATAAACTGAAGTAGAGTGTGAGCTTCTCCCATTACAGGATATGGGTAAATTTGGCCGCCTTTGGACCAGTCGTGAGCGGGAGGTGTCATTGGGAGCAACAACTTCTGCATTTGTCCTTTAACTTGCAAGTATTGCCCTTACAAAGGCGCTTATTTGTGTTCATCAGACCATACCTAAAGGTACAAAGCTTGTTACAAGTCTGATCATCAAAAAAATGTCAAATTCTAACGACATGTGAATAGCATGCGTAAATAATTAAAAACTAAGGGTAAAAGCAATATGTTCGATGATAATATAAGGTGGTAGTAAGATTGCACATAGGCCTTTCAATCTAGCAATGTAATATGAAATGTTACAGCACAGTCAAAAGAGCAGAAAAAATCTATTGATCACACTGGCCATTTACTATTAAATAGGAGTAAGTAAATCCGGCGGGCCCTGAGGGTGTGACATAACTTGGAAATTTTAGCTTACGTGTGGTGCCTAAGTTCAAACCTCTGGATAGAGGTCATGATCTTATTGACCTAAACACACATTATACCAGGCCTAGATACTGCCTGTAAATATGTCAATAGGGAACATATCCCGTCGACCGCCGAATAGCCCTCCAAAGAGTAGCAAAACGTTGTTCATTAGTGGAGAGAAATTCCCAATAAGTCATGGGTTAATGAGGTTCTGTGGTGTGAAAATAATAAACAAGCTGATTTAAAAAGAAAGTTGAACCACCTAAAGTCTATTAACACCGCAGCACAGATCCAATAATGTGTTCCTCAATTTGTTTTTTGCATTTTTTTATAGCGACTCATAAGGCACTTTGTCATTAGCTAAACAAATCTATCGTTTAAGCAGCTGGAGATCAGGAGACCACATAACAGGACCGTCGTTCTTCATGGAATGGAGGCTATTGCAATATCCCATAGACTGCCATAAGTGCGGTATACATCAATGGCCTCTACCAGGTCAATTATGGTTTGATTTCTCTTTAGTGATATTGACTAAGTCAAAGCTAATATCTGAATAATAGGTGGTTGGCAGGGGCGAAAGGAGGAGCAGGACTCATTTCATTGTGGTTCCAAGAACAGAAGAGCCTGCTCCTCCTTCAGGCCATGCAAAGGTATAATTAGAATTATCAACGGTGTGTTCCTTTAAAGAAACCTACCATCAAGTAGATCCGATGAGGGAGGTTCCTTTACTAGGAAACAAGTCCTTCAATTTTTATTCAAAATTTGTGAAGTGTCCAATTTCTTGATAAAAGTTTTTATTTTGTATAATCATTCAAATTACATTGAAGGATCCTTCTGGATCCTCCTTGAGATGGTCTACTCCTTATTGGGGTATAGCATGTTTAATAAAAAGATTGGATTTGATTGGGAAAGAACACAAACCTGTCTATTATAAGACCTCCACAGTTCAAAGAGAATGTGAGCATGGTGAGAATCAGGGAAGAGTTAAGGAATCGCATTGCCCAATGGAGCGTCATAGACAGAATCTGTGACAAGGCACAGCACTGGCCAAAGGTTACAAAAGGAATTCTACAGAACTCAAGAGCACAGTTGGCTCCCATTATCATTATATTTATTTATAGAGAGTTTAATCCATGGTGGTATACAACAGTAAGGGGTTTATATACATGACATTAAGACAAGAACAAACAAATGCAAAGTACAAAATACAAAATTACAGTGATCAGGAAGACAAGTGGAGGAGGCGGACCCTGCCCGTGATGCTCACAAATTTAAAGTTGAAGGGAAGATAGAGACCCGATGGTGAGGGAGCAGAGCAGTTATGTGATTGAGACAATCGTGAAAGGTGGGTTTTTCAGATTTACTTTGAAGGGTTGGACAGGTGATCGACAGTTATGCAGCCTCCACCCAGTCGGGGCTTTATGGCAGAAGTGCCGACGAAAAGCCTCTCCTCAGTGAAAGATATATGAAAGCACATACCAAAAACACATGAAGGACTTCCCAGACTATGAGACATAGATTCTTGGTCTGATGAGAACTTGAACATTAAACTTTTAATGTTAATCTATAGGCAGTATGTGTAGGAGAAAACCAGGCACTCTGAACCTCTGACTGGACCGAAGGTCATCTCCAACAAGACAAATGGTCCTTGCGCACTTCTTTTTATGGGCAAACTGCTGAAAGGTATTTAAGAAGTGTCCGGCCCATCAATATGTCCTGGATAAGTGTGGGCATGACCCTAAGCAAACAGCTAATAACAAAGCAGAGGCTTCACAGACATCTCTGGACCAGTCTGACGCGCCAGCCAGAGCTCTCCTGACCTCTAACACTAATTGAGATTTCTGGGAGAGACTGAAAATGGCCCCACAAACATTCACCCATCAACCTGAGGGAACTGGAGGGATCAGCAAGGAAGAGGGCAGAGGATCACCCAAATACAGGTGATGAAAAAACTTATGCAATTTCCCAAGAAGCCATCTGGCTGGTCTAGCTTCCAAAGCTTTCTACTCAGTTACTGAGAAAAAGATGACGAATACATTTGACCTATTTCAGTTTTTCCATGTAATAAATAGCAAAAATATCCATATTCTAGAGTTTTGATTCTTTACAATGGCTACAATGAAACAAAGAGTGCAAAAGTTAAAGGGTTTGAATACGTCCTGTACCACCTGTAAAGTGTGACACAGTCACAGAAATGTTGTGTATTTCATTTAGTTAGCTTGATGGTCAGGGAAGTATTTTCTTTCCTCTAATTCATGTGTTCCAGACTCAGCCCATGCCAGTTCAGGCCCATTTTTGATGCCCTCACATTCAGACTACCTCCGTTTCTAAGAGACGTCCATATCACCCGTTCTTCCTAAAAGGGGTGTTCCCATCTTCGTAAATAAGTGTTATGTGTTTGACTGATGAAAAAATAAAACAAATTTTTCAATATACTTCTTTGTCAATTCCTCTTCTAGATCTCTTGCTGTCATTATATAGAAAAAGCTTTCTATGTTACCTGCAGTAGAACGAAATATGACCATGGATACACAGGTGCTGTGTCTCTGTATGATAGTTCGACTACAGGCGGGCTCTACGAACACTGACTTCAGACAACGGCCTCGTACAAAAGACATCTGGATGTGGGAATATAGTATTTAGTCTAGGTAAATAAACAGCTATAAAAGGTATCACAGGTGTCTCTAAATAAAATTTATTGTTATCTGGTTCTTATGACAATTAAACATTTTAAAAATTTCAGTGGTCAAATTTGGCTGTGTGTACAATTCTAAATAATACCATTCTGATCTACAGGGACTGCCTGTATAGTTATATCTAGCGGAGGGTAAGTCTGATTGTCAGTGTCCTGTGGAGTGCGAGATTTCTCGCAACAATGTCGAGGGAGTATTATGGTTCACCCTTTCACCTTTTTACATTATTGTGGTTCTAGACTCACTTCATACAAAAGAGATGGCCAACAAAATGCTTTCATTTTAGCCTATGAGGCTTACATGGCAGCTGTGGGGCCAGGACACAGTGTTTAGTTGTTGGAACACAGCCTTGAACACTGGGGTCCGGTTAAGTCCATAGGTACAACATTCTGCAAGAGTTTCGTATGTCTCTCCGGTTGCGGTGGGTTTTGCTTTCAGTTCTTGGGTTTCCATTCAAGGTCCTCCGGTTTCCTCCCAACACTCCCCCAAAAATATGGTAGGTTTATTAGATGTGAGCCCCATTGGGGACAGGGACCATTGACAAGCTTGAGCGCGCTGCGGAATAGTGTGTGCGCTACTATAATATAATAAAGAATTCATTACTATGGTGCACCCATTACATTATGGGGTCTCTCCAGTGACATAATGGGATGTACGTCTTAATGAGCTCCAATGAATCTAAGGTTATATCTTGGATTCCTCATTTCAGAGATGTAACAGAAGGTTGTGATCCTCATGTCAAAGTTCAGGCATGAGTATAGGAATCTCTTTCTATAAGATCTGCATATTAATTTCCCAATACTTAGTCCTTTAAGACTCAAAACACTTAAGTAATATCTATACCTCATTTTACAATACAGTGTAGCAGAGCTGAATCACTAAAAAACTAGCTTGGTATTTTCGAAGGGACTGTGGATTGAAGGTAACCGTTTTCCTAAATTATCTGATACTGATGAGTTAACCACAATAATGGCATATGACACATTCAGCTCTGTACATCTAAACAGAATGTACTTTTTTAGTGCATGTTCCTATTTGCCAACATGTGACTATTCTTGGTTTCAGTGACAACAGCGCCTCCCATCTCTAGAATATTTATGTATAAAGCACAAAACTCAATAGCACGCCGATCTGCCAAGAATTGAGGTATATATTTTTATGAAAAATTTCATAACACCGTAGAATAGCTTGCATATTGCAGCCTGAGTTCTATTTTTACATTTGTTCTAGTATTTCGCGCAATAGCTCCGATCACCCAGTGACATTGGGAGGTTCCTTGTATTAGCTGGTACTGTAGCGCAACCTAGATGTTCAGATGTCTAATACGATGCATTTTGAAAAAAAATGGAAAGAATCTGTCAAACTGTTTGATTTTGTAAAAAAATTGGTACATAATCAGTAATCAGTCGATTAATATACATCACCAGAGTGAATAAGAATGGGATGAGGGGTGCATTTTGCACCCACATAGAAAAAATTCTTATTGATATACTTAATATGTTCTTTTGTCACTTATACTACAAGATATTTTGATTGCTTACCACGAAATATCTTTTGTGTGACAGTTGGCCAATATCACCCGTGTTATTATAAAGTGAGGTTCTAGTGGCAAGTCATTCCTTTGCTCATGGGACCAAGTGTTACAACTGGGGCTCCTATGATACAAGGGGGAAAGGTATGCAAACTAGGGTAATAGTATATTATATATCTCCAACCGCTAGTCAGTGCCTCCTATAGCCACATCTATCAACCCCCTAAATATAGATTAAGCACTCTCGATATTTACATAATATATTACCCACGTTATATCACAATCACTCAGTGTGTTCCTAATGACACATCTATCCTCCCTATTCGACAGTCAATTGAATGACCCCGATACGAATTGCAAGCAGCCGTGTCCTAGTAGCTACACCAACAGATAACCCCAAAAGCGACAGAAGCATCATATGTCGGCCCCGAGATGACAGCAACAGATCGCCCGCTAGAAGCTACAGCAATGCATGTGGCGGCAGACTAGCATCATGCAGAGCCCCGCTAGAGAGCGACAGCAAGCATGGGCGAGGAGCGCTAAGCCCAGAGGCTAAGATGAAGGATGCAGAGGAAATCAAGGAGCCCCGAGACGACAGCAAGCAGAGCCCTAGCGAAGCATAATCAGACGATAGTACATGCAAGCATCTGATATCGCAGCTAAGCACGGAGCCGATACTAGCAAGCATAGGCCCCGAGAGCGACATCACAGAGCCCCACCCTGTATAAGCTGACATCAAGGATATACCCCGAGACTGACATTAGCAAGCGCAGCCTGATGAGCACACCAATGCATGGATAACCCAAAGATAATAGCCGTTACAGCAATCAGAGGGCCCCTAGAGCTGGAACATCACAGTAGCCCCCAGCGCAGAGCGAGGCCCAAGCAGAGCCACAGTAGCCCAGAGCGACCGCAATGCAGACCCGCGAGAGCACAGCCAAGCAGACCGGGCAGGGACAGCAAGCAGAGCCCCGAGAGCGACAGCAACAGAGGCCCTAGAGCACCGCCATAGAGAGACGCGGAGCTAAGCAGATAGGCACCCCGAGCAGGCGACAGCATAGGAGAGACTACCGAGAGGCTAACAAGCAGAGCCCCTCGAGGCGAAGAATGCAGAGTGCCCCGCAGATGCGAACGCAAGCAGGCACCGCAGAGGACACGCGGGCCGAGAGCGACAGCAAGCCAGAGGCCCCGAGAGCCAAAGCATCCCGCCTAAGACATCAAGAAGACGCCGAGCAGTTCCCCCGAGAAATATACGCATAGCAGATGCCCTCGAGAGGAACAGACATGACAGAGCCCTCCTAGTAGCATCCAAGGCATATGCCCCGAGAGCGACATGCAATAAGCCCCAGCTATCTACACCAAGCATGATGCGCCTAGATCTGACATGCAATGCAGATGGCCCCTAGAGTGACATCAATAGATCCCCTTTGCGTAGACGATGACAAGCATAGGCCCCGCTGACAGCCAGAGAGCCCTACAATGCAAGCATAGGGAGCCCGCAATCCCGATATCTTACAAGTCAATCAGAGGCCGAATCCCGCATAGCGATCGACAGCAAGAAGAAGGACCCGTAGGCTACAGCAAGCATATGGGCCCCGAGAGCGAACAAGCAGGCCACGAAGTGCAGAAGACGAGCCCCAGAAGCGACAGCAAGCAGAGCCCGCGAGAAGCACCGGCAGCCAGAGCCGCCCGAGAGCGAAACACAGGCATAGGCTCACCGTATATCGACATCAACTATAGTACCGCCGTATACGCTACATAACAAAGGCCCCAATTATCGGACAGTCAAACTAGAGACCCAGAGATACAGCTAAAGAAGGTCCCGAAATACATCAAAATTAGATATTCCTGGGACAAATAGAGTAGCCCCAACTGATATCTAGCGAGTCAATGCATAGTAGCCCTATACGTACAGCAAGCAACCGGGATCATCCATAGGGTTAAAAGAGAACCCAGTATATCGACATCACGAGAGACACCCTCTGTACTACAGCAACATATTCCCCATGAGCTACATAAATGCAGATATCCCTAGATCACATCAAGTGGCATATGTATCCCCTATATCTACATCAATCAATACCATCTATGATTCTAACATCAATCATATCCATCCTATATCTCATCATCATATCCCATATCTACATCAACATATCCCTCCTTGATATCTACATCATCAGATTCCACTATATCTACATCAATCATATTCCCTATATCTACCAATCATTCATCTAATCACATGTCATTATATTTTGCATCAATGGGGGTGCCCCTATAGTATCAGCAATCATATGACCCTACTATACTACAGCAATCATATTGCACCTATATCTACAGAAATCATGGTGTCCTATAAGTCGCATCAATCATTCCCTTTATAAATACATAACAGTATACCCTATATATCTAATCAAATCATATTCCCTTACCCCGTATACCTCGTGAATAATATTCCCTCCATATGTACACCAGTCATATTCCCCTATATCTACATGAATAATATCCCCCCCCCCCTATATGTACACCTATCATATGCCCTTACACATATCCACTACCGTAGTCATGTGTGTAGCAGAGTCTAAATTGGAAACAACCAGTATTAAAGTAACAATAATTCCTTCCTGAAGGTGATGATAAAACTCCAGCATAACGCCATTGTACGCTCCCTCATGCGGCGCGAGCGTGTCCCCTGCACTGCAAGGATAAGAGAAAAGTAAATCAGATAAAATCAGAATAAAAGTTTAAGAACAAAAAAGAAACATCAATTAATGGGACAGAACATGGGGATTTATTAAGTGGAACATGTTATTGTAATGAGATTTTCAATCTCATTATCAACAGTACAAACAAAATCTCATTTATGCTGAAAGAGTGTTATTTCCAGTGTAATAGCCATGGTATTTGATAAAAAACTAAAGTGTTGTTCTAATAAGTATGATGGGAAAGGATGCTTTTTTTATTTCCGTGACATATATTCGTGTAGCAATCCAAAGAACTGGAAGGAAAGGGTTGATTGTTCTACTACAATCATATAGTATAATCATAGCATCCTAGGGAATGTCTAGTAATCCAGCACTCGGCAAAAATAATCCAATCCCAGATTTTTTTGTTTATTTTGAAGTTTTAGAAACATGTCCTGCACTCTAACCGACACCTGCAACTGGTGCATGGATTGCTTTGTAGGTTAGTTATATGCAGTTACAACTAGCAACCAACTGCAAGTAATCTATACTGGATTACCATGAAGAGATACTTAATTGTACAGCGCGTGCGCATCAGTCAAGGTCACAATCTGCTCAGCTCCCCTGCTCTACTAAAAAGATGCCTGCAGATAGGACACTATGCTACAATCGGCAGTCCTCCTGCTCTATAACAGGCTGGCTGCAGATAGGACACTATGACAATCGCTCAGTCCTGTCTATAACATGGCGCTGCAGATAGGACACTATGTACAATCTGCTCAGCTCCTCCTGCTCTATAACATGCTGGCTGCAGATAGGACACTATGTACAATCTGCTCAGCTCCTCCTGTTCTATAACATGCTGGCTGCAGATAGGACACTATGTACAATCTGCTCAGCTGTCCTTGCTCTATACCATGTTGCCTGCAGATAGGACACTGTGCACAATCTGCTCAGCTCCTCCTGCTCTATAACATGCTGCCTGCAGATAGGGCACTATATACAATCTGCTCAGCTCCTCCTGCTCTATAACATGATGCCTGCAGATAGGACGTACATTTTCAAAATAAGAACAAATGCATATGGGGACTGGTCAAGCTCTTTCCACAAAACCCTTGGCGGAGTGAAGTTCATGATGTCACAGCCAGATTACTGCAGGCTAGAGTATATTATGTAACTTCCCATTCTACATAACATATATGTAAGTACAGCGATACAGAGATCATTCTTCTTTTTTGGCAACCCTAGTAATATTTTTTTATGAATGATCAGATTACCTGGGAGGGGGAACCCAGAGGAACTCCGGGTGGCCCCGTTTGGGAGAGAGTGAGAAAAGAAGAAAGAAAGAGCGGAGGAGCGCAACCTCGTGTGATACAGTTACTGTAATTCAATTTTGTGCACTACCGTATCAACAGACTCTCACCTGATGACTGGTTAGATATAGCATGTCATATATTGTATGAAGGAAAATCAAAGCAGCCGGTCCTGATGAACCACGCTTCTCGACAGGACCAGGATCCTGGGAGCGTGTATAAAATGGTGCTAGGCGGGTCCCGAGGGATGGAGGAGTTATAGACCGGCGCTTCTATTTGCAGTAATGTAACGCACAACTCTATGCGTTTCAATAATGATCTTTTATTCATAAAAAACTCGCGACGCGTTTCTGCTCCGGACCGGAGCCTTCGTCAGGCATAAAGTGACATACAACAGTAAGACCTTAAATACATTACCAAAAGACCGGGATCCCGGGATTGACTAAATTCCGGTCACGTGATAACCCGGGGGTCAGAGTTTAATCCGGTAACGTTAACAGTACAAATTCTAATCGTAAGCTTACAAAATACACCAAAATTATCAGATGTTAAAATAGATACATAAATAATTATCTAAAAGGTTATCCACATCTAAAAATAACTTATTAAAAACAATACATAAAATGCTGGGTATATGGCATACATACTTCTGTGTCTGAGCCGAGAGAAGGTGAGATCCTATAACTTGTGTTGAGCTCCCCGGCGTCATGATCAGCCTGAGCTACGGATCGCAGGGAGGACCAAAAAAGGAAAGGAGAAAAAAACGCTCATGAGCGCCGCTCCGGACCGAGGACCAAGATGGTAGAGGACCACAGTCTCGGAAGGGCTCCCCCGTCCTGGTTGTCATGCACAGAGGGGGTAGGTGATTTAGTTACGGATCCATGCTAAACGGATTTAGAGTTTTCATTAAGACCATTGGGAACCAGAACTAGATAGTTTGGTTGCGGATCATTAAGACCATTGGAAACCAGAACTAAATAGTTTGGTTGCGGATCTATGCTACACGGATTCAATAACCTCATTGAGACCATTAGGAACTAACGTATTTAGCTTAAAGATCCAGAATGATTCTCTACGGTTCAGAGTCTTCACACGGTTAGTGTTTTCCTCTTGAATTTGTTCTATAGGGGTTATTGTCACACAGTTAAAATCCCCCTCATGTTCTAAAAAGATATGCTTTGATAAACTTTGTTTAAGAAAACCTATTTTAGTCTTATGTCGGTGGCCGTTCAGTCTCACTCTGAGTGACTGAATCGTCCGACCGACGTATTGTTTACCACAAAGACAATCAACCAAATAAATAACAAAATTAGAGGAACACGACATTCTCGTTTTTATCTTAAATATTTCTTTGGTGGTTTTTGATGTAAAGGTGGTCGCCCCCTCATTAATTGAGTCACAACAGAGACATAATTTGTGTTTGCATTTTACAACCCCTGGTCTCTTACCAGTGTAAGCCAAGTTGGTTTTGATGGATTTGAGTCTACTCGGGGCTACTAAATTTTTGATGGTTGTAGCCTTTCTAAAGGTTATGAGTGGATAGGCAGGGAGGACGTCACCAAGAATTGGATCTCTTTTGAGGATGGTCCAGTGTTTTTTTAGAATTTCTCTGATCTTTAGGTTTCCCCTATCATAGGTAGTAATAAAATTGAATGCTAGCCTCTTCAACCCTCCTTCTCCTGGACTCTTCTTATTTTTTGGTAGTAGGCATTCTTTCTGTGTTTTTTTTGCATATTTTGAATATGCTTCATCTATGATCTCTCTGGGGTATTTTTTTCTCCTTGAACTCTTTCTCAAGATTCTAGCTTGTCTTATAGCCCTCGCTGATTGGTACAAGTTTTTTCTGATTCGATGGAATTGGCTAAAAGGTATGTTTTTTAACCATTAGAATAAGTGCGCTTCCGAATTCCAAAAAACATTACTATCGACCTTTTGAAAGCGTGCAGTCGTAACAATTCTTTATTGTCTGTTGCTGTTATTTCTAAATCGAGAAAAACTGTCGTTACTTGTAAATTTGAGACCCCAATCATTTTTATTTAGCGTTTTTACGAATTTGATAGCCTCTTCTTCATTTCCCTGCCAGATACAGAACAAGTCGTCTATATATCTTTTATAATATACGACATTTCTTGACCATTGCTCCGTATTATAGATGAATAGGGACTCGAACCGCCCCATGAATAAGTTTGCGTAACTCGGGGCGGCTCGAGTCCCCATAGCCGTACCACGTATCTGATGATAAACCTGCCTCTGAAAATCAAACACATTGTGTTTGAGGACAAATTCTAGTCCTTTGCACAAAAATTCTATTTGAGTTTTGGGTAGGGTGGTATTTTTTGTAAGAGCCCAGTGGATAGACTGGAGTCCAAGGTCATGTTGGATGTTCGAATATAGGGACGATATGTCTAGAGTTAGAAACAGATAGTCGTTTTTCCACTCAACTTGGTCTAATTCCATAATCAGGCTACTGGAATCACGTAAGTAGGATGGTAGTTGCGTTACTAAAGGTTGCAGGTATAGATCCACATAGTGGGAAAGATTACTAGTTAAAGAGCCTATCCCAGATATTATGGGGCGGCCTGGAGGATGTTCCTGATCTTTATGAATTTTTGGCAAGTGGTAAAAGACTGGTAGGGGGGGATGTGATACAGTAAGAAAACCTTTTTCTTTTTTGTTTAAAATTTTCTTTTCAAAGGCGTCTTTGATCATCTCGTTATATTCTGTTTTTCCTAAAATCATATTTTTTTACATAAAACCCCCCTCCTAGTATCCTCCAGAATATCCTGTTTTCTCTTATTTTACTAGTTTAGACTTATATCCCTTCACTTTCCTTATATGATTGCTTGTGTCATTTTAAGTATTACCCACCCAACCACAACCACATTTTTGTCCCCCTTTTGATCCCGTATACCCTCCTCTCCTTGCCCCCCTCTTTTTTCCCCCCCCTTCTTTTCTCGCCATCCCTTACTTACCTTTTTTCCTTTTTCATTTCCCCTTCCCTTTTGTTTCATCCTGAATTAGCTTTTTCAAGAAATGCTTAGATATGTTCGTCCACGCCATTTTCTCTTTTTTATTCGTTCAACGTTTTAGCTGATATTTTTTCGCAATATTAGAATTTTTCTGGGTTTTTGTTGCTTTTCGAAGCATCGTCATGTGAACTTTCCCGTCTTACTCTTTTTCCCTCCCAACACCTTATGTCCTATGTAAGAATCTTATCTTCGGTGTTCCAAGTGTTTTACACGTATGGTAGAGTAGGGTGTAGTTTGTCTAGTCACACGGGTGCAGCGTCAGCTGGGTTTTTGGTTGCCCTCCTAACCGTGCGGGCTTCGACCAATGTCCCTGGAGCTTCCGTTTATCTCCTCTGATGCCTTTTCCCCCGGCCTCTTCTTAATCTCCCTTTTTTTTTTTCAAATCATCCCGACTACGTTCTATGCATTAATTGCCCAATTTAGTTCCTTTCGTTCCCATTTTTATTGCATATTCGTTTTTGCTTAGATAACGTTTTCTCCATTTGTCACATGTGACTCATCGTAACCAGCACACTTTTTTAAGAAGACCAGCATGATCCTGGTTGTGTTTGTACGCGCACTTTTTCCCCGCGTTATTTTTCCGTTTCAGTTTTCATACGCGTTGTTATCCAACCCTAAACCCACACTTATCACTTACACTTACAACCTAACCGATGCGTTAACAAAGTTCACCTACACTTTTAACAGAAATAGTTCCTGTATGATGGTTTGTTGCCCCCACTCGATCAGAGTCGCTCTCCCCCCTCAACCCGTCCCAAGTCCGCTCGTTGTGCCCACCCATTCTTGTTTCCAGCCTTACGTAGTTGAAAGCCCCATTATGGTGCCCTCGACAGCGATAGTCATGATTTCTTTTATTCTTGGGCTCGGGCACTGTGCCCTTAGTCTCAGAGTTTAACACAAGACCCCTCTCTTCTCTCTTGAACAGAATTTTTATATGGGCAATGTTTTTTCTTAAGTTTAATTGCATTAGAAGCAATGTGAAGATAGAGCCCAAGATATGGTTGTTTCTTTTCCTTACTTATTTTTTTGAACCACCTCCCCCTCCTATTACTTCAAAATCTCCCTTTCCTTTCTCTCTGCCTTTTTTTTTTTTTTTGCACATGAGCATTGACCTCGCTTTTCCTCACTATTTTTTGAATTCATATTGTTTGGGTAGTACCCTCCGGTGTGTTTGCGTTTGAAGTCAGTATGCATAAGGTTTACCCCCCCCTTGTGTCGTGCTTGTACCCTTGTTCAATCTTTTTTTACCTAATTAGCCTATTGTTGACATAACTACTTGTTGTTGTTTCTCATTGCCCTTCAACATATGATGAATTCTCATTCGTATCTGACTACATAATTTCTGCTTTGTTTGCTGTTTCCCTGTTATCCTATATTGCCTTCTTTTTGTTTTTTGTTCTTCTAGTCTGTCAGTACTTCTGTTATTTGACAATCCTTCTCATTTTTTTTTCTCTTACGACTGTTCCATCCTGTTCGTTTCTCCCGTCTGCGCCCCCTTTTTTAGCCGTTACCCCCCGTAATCATGTTTACCCACCGCTCACGTTTACCGATGACCATCACTCTTTTGAAATATCACCATGTTCCTGATCAGTGGGTATTTCCCTTTCTCTTCTTCTTCATTCGCTTCCCTCTATGCAGTTTTTTCTTAAATAGTACATCTATTTTCCAAACGTAAATTTGCGACGCTTCCCCATTTTTTCTTCCATATAGCAATTGCAGTTGCTGCGTATTTCTGACACTTTATTATGTACCCCCCCTCTCTCATCCTCTTTCCTTCTTTCAAGGATTCTATGTCGATCCAAAGCGCTCCATTATCATTAGCGTCAACCCCCTGTACACGTCTTTGTCTAATTCTCCGCTCTCACGCTCGATTCCCCCGCCGCCCCGCACTTTCCTCCCCCCTCCCCCCCCCTATAGGCAAACGCTCTCCAGTAGGGATGCTTCCACCATTTCTCGATTTCCCTGGTGAACAGCTGGGAGAGAGAGAGATTCGTTCATCTTCGAACTTCCCCTCCCGCAGGGGTCCCTTTATTAGGTTAGCACTCTGCAGTCTGCCATCAGTATAGGATATAGTCACGTTCTAGTACCTTTTGAATCGTAGGGCCAAGTCGGACATAGGCCACTGTAGGTGGCAACTCTGTCTTGCTTTAGGTTGTTAGCCGCTGTTTCCCCCGCCATTCGCCGTGGCAGTTCAACCCATAGCCTCAGTATGGGGAGAGATACGGGTGCATTTTGGGCCTTTGAACTGTGGCAGGGTTGTCTTGGTGGCCACGAAGGTGGTCTGAGTATTCAGACACGCTCTGATTCTACTGGGATTGTCACGTCACACCAGTCCTTCTCATGGGTTCTTCCCGTCGTCCTTTTGCAGGTCCCAGCGGCCCACCTAGCCCGGGTTGGTTAGGAGGGGCTTGAGCTTTTGCTTTTTTCACCGGGTTCTTGCTGGGGGAGAGAAATTTCCCCGATTTTTGTGTTTTTGCCTCTTCCTGTCCGCATGCCACCGATCAACAGTAGTCCCCGCCACCGAGTAATGTTTCTGAGCCGTTTTTGGACGTTCCCCCTTCTTTCGAGGCTTCTTTTGAGTCCCCTTGAGTGCCATTTTGGTCCCCTTTTGAGACACATGAAAATGTGGATTCAACTACTTTCTATCGTCTCATGGTTTGCTGATCTTACTGTCTGTCTCTTATGGAGGGTCAAGATTGACAGTAGTTGTTCTTTTTTCCCCACACTGCTGTATTCCCCCCCCATTTACTTGTACTCTTCAGAGCTCTTTTCGCTCTCTTCTCTCTCCATTTCCTTCGTCTCCCTTTCTCCCTTTTTCCCCCACCTGTTTCGCTCTTCCCCCTCCTCTCTCGCTTTCACTTCTTTCTTTTTTTTTTTTTGTTTTTTCTCAGCTCTCTTCCGCCGATACCCGCCCTCGCACTCACATGGTTTGCCTTATCTTATTCTCGAGATTTGATTTCTAATAAACTTCTAGAGTAACAAAACCATTGTGCCTGGACATTGCTCCAACTTAGGGATCAGCACAACTACAGCCCACAACAGCAAGACAGAGCGCCACCCTTTACCCCTCCGTTGTTTTTTTTCCCTTGTCCCTCCAAACCCACACCTAAATTTAAAGCCCACATACCGGGTCTTTCTCTTGACCCTCCATACCTTATCCTCCCGCCTATAATCCTTTCCGTTTTGTATTATTGCAAAGTCAAAACGGAATCTCGGAACTACCCCAGTCTTCGTGAGACTTTTCCGAGTTATTTTCTCTTTAGTTTCCCCTACCGAATGTATTTTTAGCCGATTCCATTCCTTTTTGTTCCTTTCTTTCCTCTACATCTCTACTTTATTCACTGTTTAATTTTTTCTTGTAACTATTGCTTTTCGTAATTTTTCCTTTTTTGCTTACTCTAAATACAAAAACCACCCGTAGACATGACGAGGATGATTATTTGTGATTGAATAATGAGATATCCTTATTGTTTTTTTACGTGACAGTCGAGTTCGCTTGATACGAGATTGTCTCCTTCTCCCGGTACAACATTCGTTTCTTCACCCCCCCCTGTTTCTTCCCCTTTCATTTGCTTCCCGCCCCTTCCGCCCTCCCCCCCGCCCTCCGTTCCCCTCTCCATTCTTTCCCCCAACCGTCGCCACCCCGCTTTTGACTTTCCCCACTATGTTCTCTCCCTAAATTACCCCGCAATCCGTCGTCTATTCTCAACTGGTTGTTTTGTTTTGAGTCCGTTGCAGTATGGCAGTTTGGACGTTTTTTGACCGCATCCATACTGTTCATGAAATCCCATGAATATCCTCTCACCACACTCTGGTTGGCCCATATCGATTTTAGGAATCAGACGTACTCACTTTCCTTCCTTCATCACAACACAAATGACCATTTCTCCTTGTCATATTCCCTGCTGCTGGTGGAGATAAAACTATACAGAGAAGGGGATTAGCACCCAAGAATATAGCGATTAGATACATGCATAAGAAGACACACTTCATAATAAAAGTAGTGTAATGTTGTAATGACGAAGCATGGAGAGTAGTTAATTTTAATTGAGCCATATTTGATGGTTGAGGTTTGGATAGGTTTGGATCTATACTAATTCTATCTTTTTGACTATCAATAAAAATTGAAAAATCATGAGTTTTTCTAATACACAGGGCAATAAATGAGTCAATTAATGTGCTGTAATATATATTGTATTACGAATTCTAAATTATGGCATTCACATCTCCCTATATCTTAACCGTATCTTATGGGCCCCACAAATGAGCCCCAAAACAAACAGTAAATAGCCAATGGGGAGATTTATCAAGCTGCATAAGAATAAGAGAATGTGCATAAGTTGCCCATGGGCACCAATTACAGCTTCAAAAAATATTTATGAGCATTGCGTAAAATAAAAGCTGAGCTCGTAATTGTTTTGACATGAGTACCTAAGCACATTCTACTCTTAGGCAGCTTGATCGATAACTTCGCCCCAGTATGTTTTCTGTTACACTTCATAAATTTGCCATCTATTATCACTAGGTATTTTTGAAGTCTGTGTCAGACTCCTGTAACGAACCTGTCCAGCAAACCGGACCACCACAACCAGACTTGGCCCCCCCAGCTGTCACACTGGGTAAGTCAGGCGCACTACCCCTGCAACTCCCTGTGGGCCCATGGCCCCCTGCCTTACAGCAGCTAAACCTCCCCTAGAAGAAGAAACCATTATCAGGAAACTAACTGGATGGTGGAGAGACAGGTAAACAGGAATTAAGATATAGACCAGTGTTACACTAGGTTCAACAAGTCACATGGTCACAGCGGGAGGATACCACCACAATTGAGGGTAATTCACAATCAAACACCAGGAGATAGACGACAAGCAGAAGAGTGGAAGACCCAGGACCAAACCAAGGATGGTGAAAAGGTACAGAATCGTTATAGCAATTAGACTGGACAGAAATAAGGGAAGTAATGGGACCACTGCCCCCGCTCTGAAGCTGTTCAGCCGTCATCATCTTCAAGCCCACAGCTTCAGACAAAACACGTCAAACTACACCGGCTTGCCTAGGAAGAATCAAAAAAATGAGCTGTCAATCACAAGAAGCTCGGGGTGTGGTTTTACAAGCACGAAGCTGGAAACCTGATCCCATTCAGCGCAGTATGATACCAGTTTTATTAGTTTTAATATTAAAAAAATATGACATCTTTGTAAAAAGAAAACGTGCCCATTTGGCCATTCTAAACCAATAACATTTTCATTCTTCGTATATACGTGGCCCTGGGTTAAAGTGTAATTCTGATGGAACAGTGACACAAGAAAGCTGAAAACTTTTATTGCTATTCAATATGGAGACGTACAGCCATTTATTTACTTTTTATCCCATCTATTATTTTTTGCCAAAATGGGCTTTTGGGTTATTGTTTGTCTTACTGGGTCAGTGCCGAAATTTTGTTTTAAAATATATTTGGTAGGCCGGCAAATATCTACCTTTGTGGTATTGATTGCGCAGTAGTATGTGTTTTACTTTTATTATTTTTCAATCTTTCTCATTTAAACCCCCTATGGTACTAGGGTCTGATTGATATATTCTCATAGTTACGTATTTTAGTATTTGAGATTTTTGCAGGAGCAGTAGATCCGTATTCGTCGGTCCGTATTATCCTGCTGAGAGACTAGGGCCGAGGAGGTTCTCATCATGATGTGGGTTTACGTCACTAACCATCTGCAACAGCTGGTGATGATGAAAATGTCTGCCAAACTGGGTTTCAGAAGATATGGGGAAGATTTACAGGAGGGAAGATTTTATATTAAATGATGAGACAGAAGGGTCTTAGTTGCTCATGTCAATCAAACAGAGCTCAGCTGTCATATATCCATGGTGTTTTAAAATGAAAGCTGAGTCCATTTGGTTTCATGAGCAACTTGAAAGTTCTGCTCTGTGACACTTCTGATAAAATCTGGCCCCTATGTTCAGGGCCGCGATTGCATGCGACGAAATGAAATCTGGCCTCCGACGCAGATAGCACCGACTTTGGGGGAGCGGACAAAAATTGTGCTCCATAGTGCCGATTCGGATGCCCATGTCCGCCACAGAGAAATAAATCGAGACACCTGTCTCTTTAAGGACACAGGTGCGATTTACAGCGGTAGTGCAGCGGATTTCTGTTGCTTGCGTCCTCTGTACTATGCAGGTACAATAGTAACCGCCGCCTGTGTCTCTGAGTGGAGCGCCGGCTGACAGAAGAGCTGCCAGAAAAAGGAAGCCCAGGGGTGTAGAGCTCTATATTATATGTGCTTTTGGGGTTAGATTATATTTTAATTCTGGGTGATTTGTATTATATATTTATATGGTGCAGATCTCTTTTTTATACTGGGGGGGGCACATAAGATTATATGGGGCCAGATATATTTTTATACTGGGGGGGGGGTTGTATATATTATATGGGGCAGATTCTTTTATACTGCGGGGGGCATACATATATATTTATATGTGCGCCCGATTTGTTTATAGATTATATGATTTAGGAGCACAGTGTTGTTATCAGGTGACTTTAAACGTGTAAGGACTGTGTATTTTAGGGACGCAGGGTGGAAGAAGGTGACATTGCTGAAGACATCTAGGCCGTGAATTCAGCAGTGATACGTGATGGATTGAAGAAGAAACCGCATAAAGTCCTCTTTCATCATGGAAAAGCTTGTAATTGTTAGTAAGTTTTCAGCATTACTGAACAGGGTTGCAGGGCAATGCGAAGAGACAGTACGGCTACTAAAGTGGGGGGGGGAGGCAACATTTCTTAATATTCGCCTCAGGCAGAGATATGCTAGATCGGCCTTGTCTAGTTTTTACTATGTAATCTACATGGACTATTGGCACAAGGGCCTCCAATGCTGCCCAGCCAACACAGAATATGCTTCTCTTTTATGCTGTTAAATAAAGAGTTTTATAGTGAATTCTATTTTTATCATATAGAAAAACTTTGAGGGGAAACCGCATGGACTGTGTGTTCTGTGGTTATAGGATGAACTCATCAATATAGATCCCTGAGGTGGAACCCTGCTGCTTGTTTTTCTTACCCAGCACATCACAGCACACAGATCTAAAATATGGATGAAACAATCTGAGCGACAAATTTAAGACGCATGAAAAATAGAATTACGTTCGTTATAATAACGTGTAAAGATTTTATGAAGATGAGGATTTAAGGAGGGATAGTTCTTAAGTGGGACAGCAACCAAGGTTCCATTTATATCACAGGTACAGGTCATCCCATTCTTCTCTTTGTAGTATTTAGTGTATACATGTGTTCTTTTGTAAAGACAACCTAAAAAATAAAAATAAAAAACTTGAGAAACTGTTTATGTACAAAATTAGACACAAAGCAGGGCTCACACTTCTATCCGAGGCTATATCTGACAGCAGTATCTTAGATAAGACGTGATATGTTGCAGAAACACATCTAACAATTGACACAACACAGTGACTTTTAACAGACGACATTTAAAGGTATCCGCCGCTGCACTTGTGAAACATATTTCGGTACCTGTCTCTGTTGTCTATGTGAAAGATAAACTTTATATTTCTATAGGTTATGAGCCTGAGGCGCTCAGTCACCTGAGCGCCTCTAGCTCCGAGCCTAATTGTTGCCGGGTCTGCCCGTATATCATAATACGCCCATGACGTCCTCTGCAGTCTGTAAATCTTGCAGCCGCAATCGTGCTTTTATTGGATAATCTTCGTGTGTCGCAAGACTTGCAGACGCCTGTGGTGCGTCAGGGGTACGGATACAGGGGTGGAGTCGCCTGCAATTACAATAAATAAACAGGGCCGTGAATATATTGGCCCATCAGATCTTTATGTTATGTTCCATTTATGGCTCTGTGTGGATGCATAATCCACTATAAATCAATTCATTAAATATCTGTATCAGATTATAAATGTACTGAGTACTTTGCCTCCAAGCTTTAAACTTAATAATTGGCCTATTTAAACTTACAATAACTGTGTGTTATAACTACCATGCACCCTGAAAGAATCCTTGTGTGTAGTCCCAGGGGTTGGGCTTTGGTTTGGATGCAGGACTTGTCTGTGCTGTAGACTGGCTCAGCGTCTCACCCCACACTTTGGTGCTCAATGTACTCCTCCCCTCCTGTCTTCACAGCCTTACAGCCGGTGAGCAGACAAAGTGGGGTAGGGATGAGCTGTACAGGAGCAAAGAGCTGGAGTCTGCAGACACAGTACAAGCACATGGTGTTTTGTTGAACATGCATCCAAACCAAAGCCCACCCTTGGGACTAAGAGAGAGATTTGTCAGGGGTCAATGTTAATTATAACACACAATATTTATTGTAATTCAAATGCTTGAAAAACTGCCGGCAAGGCACATGTTGCAATGAAAGTGTGATGGCTTCTGTAAACTGTCTTTAGTGGAAGGAGATGGGTAGCTGTGACAGAACCCTTTAATAGCTGCTGGTAAGAAGGGGGGGAAAAAACCTCGCTGAGGCCAAATAGTGTTGGGTCCTTGAGATTTTATGCAGTAGGGGACACAATGGTCCGCTTGTGTCTATTGCACACTCCCTCACCGTAAATAGTGTTAATAATGCCAGCACCACACATAAGCTCCAGCATAATTTTTTTGCTTATAGTTATAAGTAAATTTTCTCGTTTACTAAGATGACATGTGACATTTAGGTTTAAATCCAAACCAAATTTCAAGGCCAGGACAACGTCATGTGCGGATACTGCTCCACAACAACCTGCAGTACTTACCTGTAGCTTTCACCCTTTTCTCCTTTTGAAATTAACATGAAACACAGCACACATAACACCAAACTCGGATTCCAGCACAAATTACGGACGGCCGCAGAAATTTCTGAAAACACACATAATAAAAAAAGAAATAACTTCATAACCAACATTTTAGCTTTAAAACATCATTTTTATATCTGTTATATCTTTATATCCTGTTATCAGAAACAGGAGAACATGAGAAGAAACATCTGATAAACTAGATAGTCTTCTATATATCTGTCTCCTATATGGCATTTTTCGTGTACCTATAGGTTTGGATGTGAGTGAGTCAGTGTCAATCGAGACAAGTTCTGTAGAGACTATACATTGACTTGTGGGGCACATTTCCCTAAAAAACCCATTTCAAATGCATTATGTGCAATTTTCCTGTGTGTTGCAGAGGTGTCCACATTTAGGATTCTGACCCCTGATGCTTGAATGAAATCTGGTGCCCCTTACACCGCCTGATCCCTTTTTTGGGCACCTTTAGCATGGTTTCATGCAACACCACTTCGCGGACTTGCACTGTTAATCTGGCGCACGGTCTGACTGAGCAACGCTGATGCCCCCTTCGTGCAAGAAAATTTGTCTCACATGAGGCCATGTTACAAAATAGTCGTAGTTGCGGACCAAAAGTGGGTACTAAATTCTTCATTACATTGCCAACAGTTGCACGGAAAACGGAATGTGAGTTCCTAAAAATTTGGCGCACTGCCTAGTAAATGTGCCCCGTTTGTGTCTGATAACTACTTATGTAGGACTTTCCCGAGGCTGCACCAATTGTCTGGAATGCCCTACCCTGGTCCTATTAGCTAATCCCAACCCCCAAGCTTTAAACGGGCTCATAAACCATTTCTTTAGACGGCTATCACATCGTTAACGCATGCAACTTGAGCTCTTTAGTAACAATTCGTGGAATACTGGTCTGTTCTTGACTGCCAGCTATCTCTCAGCATAACTCTAGGTCTACAGTTCACACACCGTATGATTTTCTCCAGTCCCGTAATTGTACGGGCTGTATACGTGACGTTTTGTCATCCGTGCAGCACGTATGTAACCCTTTTAATACGTCCCCATAGCCTTCTAGGGCATGACGGAATGCAAATAGCGGGAGAAAGAAGCACATAAGAACCCTCGAGACGAAGGAGAAGGCGGGAACGGGGAAAGAAAATCGCAAAAGTAGGAAGAGAACCGTGGCCCGGACCTACCAAAGAATGAAAATATTAGACCGACCAAGCCCAGTAAGAGCAAAACGAGAAGAGCAAAGGAACGAGAGAGGGAAATACAAGAGAAAGGTGATGAAAGCTCTCGAGAAGACCCTAACACGTAGGGTATGGACAAAGTGACAAATCTAATGAAAAAGCATAATGACATCCCGAAGGTAGGAAAACGACAAAAGGAAGAGACGAAAGAAAAGCCAGTAAAAGGAGCGAGGGAAAAGAGGGAGGAACTATTCTGAGGGGAAGCGGACGGCTCCGAGAAAAGCAACTATGGGAACCCAGAGGAAAATAAGGAATCGGAGACAGACAAAGATGGCAAAAGAGCCGAAAGGATAACAAGAATAGGATCCACTATCGATTAATTGAGGAAAAAAGGGTAAGGCATAGAAGGACAAAAAACACGCGAAACAACACCAATGGAGAAAGCTGAGAAAGGCAAAACCGAGAGGGAGATCACAAGAGAGGAAAAAACAAATAGGGGGGAGAGAAGCGAGATAACACACGGGACAAGAGATAGAAATGAGTAAAACTGTAGGATATAATATAACACATATCACCACCCACTAAACCCACTCGTACCCTTCCATTCCCTTTTTCCCCCATCCTTTCCCAACGGCGAAAGAGGGGGGGAGATGATTAGGAAAGGAGGAGGAGTGAAAGGACGGAAGGAGGGAAGGGGCTTACCGATAGGAGGAAGTCAAAACGTAGGAGCGATATCGGCGAGCCTCAACGGTTTAGTCGACTCGCGAACGGAAGTGGAGTAAAAATGGGTTTCGAGTGGGTTGTTTTGTTTGGTTTTAGTTGTTTCCTGAGCGTGTTTTAACAAAACGCCCGCCCCACCAATTATAAATGGTAAGTTTCAGACGGGTTTATATATGTCATTGAACATGATAGTGGCCGGAGGTAATCCGTAAAAAACCGTACGGGGTTACGGTACGGATACGGACGTTTTATAACACGGTCCGTTTGTGGGAAATGTAGCTTAATGGCCCACAGTTGGCCTAGGCATGTGCATAGGCTTGACACCAGTAAACCCTGCAAGGCATTAGATGTAGTATGCAGAGATTATCATGAATAAGCAATAAGAGGATTGCTTGTCATTTATCCCATGGGCGGTAAAATAGGGTTAATGGTAAAATAAAAAAAGTAAAAAAAAAAATCCTTCAATAAAATTATACATTAATAAATGAATTTAATGCACCAAAATCCCCCCATTCATTTAAACACATAAAATTAACATAACTTTCACAATTCCCACACACATGTTAGTTTTTACCGCCTCCGTAAACCAAACCATAGAATAAAATAAATAATCTGAACACCGCACAAGGAGCGCCGTAAAAAAATCAGCCAAAATTATGATTTTTACCTATGTCATCCCACAAAAAATGCAAATAGGGAGCAAAAAAATTCTTCTCTACGCAGAATGATACTGGTGCCAAGTATTCCATGTCCGCAAAAAAAAGCATCTTCGTATTGAGCGAAAGAATAAAAAAATTACGTTAAGATATACAGTGAACACCAAAAAAAAGTAAAAACTATGACATAATTGAATGCTTTTCTAATCCTCCAACACCCGAAAAAAAGGTAATATGTTTTCAGAATAGGGATACAACCCCAAATGGTATCATTGAAAAAATAATTGTATGCACAAATCAAATTGCCCACCATGGACCAACGAACCCCAAAACTTTGTAAATTTTATAGCTAGAGAAACGGCGGCCATGTCTAGGGAACAAAACTGGCAGCTGGGGGCGATCCTTCCCTTCTGCACCTCATGTGCGCCCATTAAAACGGGGGGTCTTGTACCAGAGCAATTGCATAACAAATTTTAAGATGGGTTTTCTCTTTTTCTCTTTAAAAAAAGTAAAAATTAGGGCTAATTGAAGTATAAAATTAGAAACATTCTAAATTTTATCTCATTTTGATTTAATTACATGATGCACAAGGGGTTACATCTTTAACAGCTGTTTCCTGATAGGTTGAGGGGTGCCGATTTGAAAATGGTTGATTATTTACAGGGTTTCTTAAACATATAATATATATTTCAATACAACTACAATAATGATCCCAAAAAAGTCGATCCTGAAATCTCCTTGCTAATACGGAAACCAATGGTTGGTTGTTCGGTTGTAATCCGGGTGACATCCAACATACATATCCAGACAATTCAAAAAATATGAAGATGTAAAGCCAGATTATATGGGAATGTGGCCTAGTGGTTAGCATTACAGCTTGCAGCCATGGGGACCTTAGGTTAAGTCATAATCTGCAAAGAGTTTGTATGTTCTTTGTGTTTCGTGGGTGCAGTCAGTGGTAAAACACACTGAAAGCATTTTTCGTTGGGAAGACACGAGAAGCAGAGCTCAAGGATCCATGCGGCCTCTTGTATACAGGATGCTGGGTGGTGTTGATGCGGCAACCAAATGGATTCTGGGGCTCTATTACTTATGATTTGACACGTTACCATGAGTGACCGGAAGATCAAGAATAAACATTGAAGAATATAAGTTGTGATTTTTTATAAAAGGTGAGGAGGGGACTAGTAGAAATGCTCGGGGTTCAATGAGAGCAAGAGACCATTACAGAAAAGGAATTAAGATCAGTATCAATCCTAAAATATGCAACTAGAGAGTGGTGCTGGGCACATCCAGTTCTTAGAGAATACCGGTAGTAATATGCCTTCCAATGATTATTCCTGGTATGGGGAAGAAAGTCCCAGTAACGGACAGGCGCGGACGGTGGTGCCCTCAGCTATAGGACCAAAACAGTCCATAAAAGCAAGGAGGAGAAGAAAGAGCGGGCATTCACCGTAATGTGCCAAAAAGTCCTTTTCTTGTAGGTGCGAGGTTACAGGGAAGTAGCGGGGCTGGCGACGGGACCCGTTCGCGGCTGCTAGGCGCTTTCTCAAACCGTTGACATAATCGCCCCTCGACTCGCACACTATATGCGTAGACGCCAGGCGGGGGTAGTCAAGGGGACAGTAAAACATAAAATGCCGATCAATGTATGAAATAGCATAAAGACAAACGTTAAAAACACAATCAAATGTTAGCTAAAAAAAAATGACAGACAAAATCTACAGGAAACCTACTCCTATATCTATTCTATCTTTTCTCTAGCTCATAGCGGCAGATCGGACGTCTCTCACTGCCAAATATGACATAGTAACTTATACTTTTAGCGGAAGGAACATGGTCAGAGGAACATACTGTAATCGTCTTTATCGTTTCATCCCTAATCTGCCCAAGCGTTAAATATTATAATGCATTTACTTTCCTGTCTAAGGAAACGGTCAGGAGGAAAACACACTTGTAATCATTTTTGTCAGTCATCCCTCGTGCTGCATGGCGTTTTAAATGTTATAATGCATTGTTTCTGTCGGGTAGCTCTCAGTCCTGTTCCTCCAAGGGGGTCCCTTTTGACCGATTGGATACCTGCAAACTTTAAGACCTAGGGTATCCCCTCCATGATGGCTTCTGACATGCTCAATGAGTCTGGGGCACACCTTCCCATGAACCACAGATTTATAGTGCTCTCTAAATCTTACTAAAGTCTGTGTATCTTTAGTGTTTTCCCGATCGTAAAAAAAACCACAGGGACAAAACACTACATACACTACGTAGGTTAGACTTGCAAGAAATGAAAGAGTCTTGTTTTGTGTAACACCCCCCAAAACTGAATGAATTTGAGTGTGTCGATTGGACGCACAGGAATTTGCAATACTATTGATAGTTACCTTTGGGGATGCCCTCTTCTAGAAGGTGGAATGTGAGGTGGAAAATCCGGCTCTGTACTAGTGCTTGTCTCAATGTGGGGCAGAGTCTACTCAACGGTCACATGGGCGTTCAGTAACTATCTTCTCCCTTAGTTGCGGGTCCTGTGTAAGGATACCCCATTTTTTCTTATGCTTGTCGAATGAAAATGTGAATTTTTCCCAGTAGCCTGTCTCCTCCTCCGTTCCGTTAATCCTATTTTGTTCTGGATAGCAGCAATTCCTCTGGGATTTTTTTAAAAACCTTTGGTATGCTTCTCTTAATATTTTTAAGGACTAGGCTCTGGCTAAAAGCAGTCTTTTAAATCCTCTGCCTGTCTCTCGAAATAGAATGTTGATCATTATTATCCTGCGGAGCGTAAAACTGACTCGTAAGTATAGTCCATTTTTGTAGTGCGGGATGCAAATATCGAAGGGAGGAGGGGTTGGTAGCCGTCTTTTTGCGGGAAGGCTGTGGGGTACACAGATCCCGCTCCATTAAGTAACCCCCACTGTCCAGAAGTCAAGTGTCTTATCCCCAAATACAGCGGTATTGTCGAAAACAGCGCATGCCAATCTATTTAGTGTTGCAGGATTAAATCAACAACCAAAAAATAGTTCCCGAGAACCCTCCCATATAATAAAAAGTCGTCCACATAACGGTTTAAAAAGCCCTCATGTTAGAGACCAAAGGGGTTTGTCCAGAGAAAAGATTTGTAGCGGTTGGTTTCAAAACCTGCGAGAAACAGGTTGGCAAAAACCAAAGTACACGCCAACAGGAGTAAGTAGTGATACCCATTGCGGTACCAGGCTCTGGACAAACCATCTGCATCAACATGAAGGCGTTTATGGGACAATAAAACAGCAGGCTTCACACACAAATTCACATAAGGGAGATTTTTTGTATGCGGTTACAAACTATCAAGTTGCATGGGGACTCCCTGGTCCTGTGGGATAAGGGTTATATAGACTTCACATCAATTGAGTAGTGCATAACCCTCCTTTCAATGGAAATCCTTTATTATTTTTAAGGAAGGAATTAGTGTCCTTAGATGACGAAGGGACTCAAGTAACAAGGTGGCGGAGAAAGCAAGTCGAGATATTGTGACAGGGGTTCGGTTAATGAAACGATCCCGCCACAATCGACGGCCAGGAGGGGGTAGATAATGACTTGTGGACTTTAGGTAAAAAAATACCAAACAGGGTTATTTAGGACATTTCAGAGGTAGTAGTTTTGCAGTAGTTCTGACAGGAGGCCCACTTCGACATTGGCGCAAAAATGTGCGGAGGAGTGCCTGATATTGATAGTGGGATTTGTGATCCAAGGGGAGGGTAGGTATTTAGCGTCCCCCAGTTGTTCTTCAAATGCTCATTCCTTGAGTACTCCCTGGTATACTGCCCACGTTTGCCACCCTTGTCTGCTGGTTTAAAAATATTAATCCTCCAAGGACTGGAGCCACGGAGAGCAGTGATTTCACTAGCGATAGATTTTCTGGGTGGGGGGTAAATAAGTGATCCTCACATCTCTTTAACTTGTTGGCAAAAAATGTTCAAGGGGGAGCAGACAGCAGACAACGTGGGGCAAACGGGACTGATCCTTTTTAAAAACTCGATTCAGATCGGCATTAATTATGGGGTTTTGAGAAGAAGTGGGGGTCATCGAGATCCATAGATTCTCAATGACTTCCATTGTCTAAAGAGATAAGATACTGGGAGGGGGAACTAAGAGGAACTCGGGTGCCACGTTAGGAGAGAGTGAGGAAAGAAAGACAAAGAGCGGGAGGAGCGCAACCTCGTGTGATTACAAGTTACTGTAATTTCAATTTTGTGCGCTAACGTATCAAAACAGACTCTCACCTGATGACTGATAGATATACATGTCATAGATTGTTTAAAGAAAAATCCAGAGCAAGCCGGTCCCGATGAACCACGCTTCTTGACAGGACAGGATCTGGGAGCGTGTATACATGGTGATAGGCGGGTCCGAGGGAGATGGAGAGTCGTTAGACGGGCGCTTCTATTGAAATGATGTACGCACCCAACTCTTAGGCGTTTTCAATACTAATCTGGTTCATAAAAACTCGCGACGCGTTTCTGTGCTCCGGACGGAGCCTTCGTCAGGAATAATATAAAATGGACATACACAATAAGACTTAAATACCTTACCAAAAAACCGGGATCCGGGATTGACTAAGTTCCAGGTCACGTGAGAACACGGGGGGGTCAGAGTTTAATCCGGGGGTGGGTACGTGAACATACAAAAAAATTCTAATCAAAAAAACTTACAAAATACACCAAGTATAAGATGTTTAAAAATAGATAAATAAATAATTATCTAAAAGGTTATCAAATTAAAAATAAACATATTTAAAAAACAATACATAAAATGCTGGGCTATGGACATTGCATGCATACTTCTGTGTTGAGTCGAGAAAAGTGAAGACTCCTATAGCATGTGTGAGATACCCCGGACGTCATGATCAGCATGAGCTACGGGATCGCAGGGAGGGACCAAAAAGGAACGGAGAAAAACGCATATGAGCGCCGCTCCGGACAGAGGCCAAGATGGTAGGGACCACAGTCTCGGACGGGCTCCCTCGTCTGGTTGTAATCCACAGAGGGGGTTAGGTGATGTAGTCTACGGATCCATGCTAAAAGGATTTAGAATCCTCATAAGACCCTTGGAGCAAGAAACTAGATGGTTACGTTACGGATCTATGCTACACGATTCAATAACCTCATTTGAGACCATTAGGAAACATTGTATTAGCTACGATCCAAAGATTTCCACGTTAAGGTCTTCACGCGGTTAGGTTTTTCCTCTTGAATTTGTTCTATAGGGGTTATTTGTCACAAGTGTTAAAATCCCCCTCATGTTCTAAAAAAGAATATGCTTTGATAACTTTGTTTAATGACACCTATTTTAGTCTTTTAGTCGGTGGCCGTTCAGTCTCACTCTGAGTGACTGAATCGTCCGACCGACGTATTGTTTTCCACAAAGACAATCAACCAAATAAATAACAAAATTGGAGGAACACGACATTCTCGTTTTTATCTTAAATATTTCTTTGGTGGTTTTTGATGTAAAGGTGGTCGCCCCCTCATTAATTGAGTCACAACAGAGACATAGCTTGTGTTTACATTTTTCAACCCCTGGTCTCTTATTACCAGTGTAAGCCAAGTTGGTTTTGATGGATTTGAGTCTACTCGGGGCTACTACATTTTTGATGGTTGTGGCCTTTCTAAAGGTTATGAGTGGATGGGCAGGGAGGACGTCACCAAGAATTGGATCCTTTTTGAGGATGGTCCAGTGTTTTTTTAGAATTTCTCTGATCTTTAGATTTCCCCTATCATAGGTAGTAATAAAATTGAATGCTAGCCTCTTCAATCCCCCTTCTTCTGGACTCTTCTTATTTTTTGGTAGTAGGCATTCTTTCTGTGTTTTTGGGATGGTAGTTGCGTCTAAAAGGTGCAGGTATAGATCCACTAGTGGGAAAAGATACTAGTTTTAAGAGCCTATCCCAGATTATATGGGGCGGCCTGGGATAGGAGTTCCTGATCTTTATGAATTTTTGGCAAGTGGTTAAAGACTGGTAGGGGGGATGTGATACAGTAGAAAACTTTCTTTTTTGTTTGTAAATTTCTTTTCAAAGGCGTCTTTGATCATTCGTTATTTCTGTGAGGAATACCGATGTCGGGTCCTTTCTTATGTTTTTATAATATTGAGTGTCATCGAGGATATTAAGGGCTTCCTTGATATAGTCGCCTCTATCCTGAATGACTACTCCTCCCCCTTTATCAGCAGATCGAATCACAATTTCCAGGTTGGAACCTAAGTTTTTCAGGGCTTGCCGTTCCCCTTCTGTTAAATTGTTACCTGGATTTTGGGAAGCTTTGATGTTCCTAAAGTCATCAGACACTAGCGAGAGAAAGGTCTCTACATGATGACCTCTTTGTGGTAATGGGTTAAATGTAGATTTTTTGCTAATTTTTTGGTGCAGATATGGGTCCGAATCTGGTGCACTATTTTCCACTGCACTCTTCAGTTGTTCGGTTTTATTTTCTTTTATTAGAAAATATCTCTGTTGGGTCAGCTTTTTTATAAACATATTTAAATCAACAAACAGCTGAAAGTCATCCGTAGTTTTTTTCGGACAGAAATTTAACCCTCTTGACAGTACTAGTTTTTCATCGTGTGCGTGTTTGGTATTTTTCATAGTTGGTGTCAGCGGAGGGGCAGGGGTAAGACAGATGCTGGGGTCCAGGGGGGGTTGTAATGGGGTATTCGGTCGGGTGGGGCCCAATTCTAAAAAAGAGCTATTGTTATTGGGAGATATGATATCTGAAATGGATGGTAGTTCTTCCGTAAAGATCATACCGACACTGTTGTCCGTAGTGATTGGTGACTGTTCATTAGCATGTACTGTTAACCAGGAAGCATTGCTTAATGTGACTGGATCTATGGTAGCCCCAAGTGTTGGGTTTATCTTATTAGTATTCCTGGTTTCCTGTACTGGTGTCTTCCTTGAATGAGGTAGCAAGTTGTCTCTACAGATAATTTTCCTCTCTTCCTCTGGGTATGGGTTATATGTTGCCCTATTGGTATTATGAAAGGTTCTGCCTCCTGTTTTAGTGTACCTGGGTTGATAATTGCCGGCGTATCGGGGTGGCTCTCTATTGTTCAGTTGTTGATTCCTAGGGCGGGATTGGTGTACCGGGAACCTTGAAGTCCTATCATTAACTGGGATGCTATTTCTATTGTTATTACTGTTGGTGACAGTCCCGTTTTTGTTTGGGATAATGTTCAAATTTTTTGGGGGAACGTGAGGGTTATTTGGACCTCTATCTGAGACCCCAGATAGACGGTTTTTCAATTTTTTGATTTTTTTCTCTGAAGCATCTTTTTCTAGAGAGAGTAATCTCACCTGAATACCTTTATTTAAATTGTGAAAATCGGGGTGTTGGATAAAACATTAGGGTATTGCATTCTTGTGATCTTTTGGCAATGACACGTGAAACCAAACTCATAGAACAATCATGTAAAAATTTTTCCCAATCCTCAGTATACTTTAAATCATTAGGAAACGCTGATGGAATATTAATCATCAGACCTTTAGGGCTTAAGCCTTTTTGTAGATATAGTTCTAAGAACATAATGTCCAGACTATGTAAAAGTTCTTTCTTACATAGGTCTTCAAAGTCTTTCAACAGAGAGGACATTTGGTTAAAGTCCCACCAACCTTTACTCTTCGTGGATTCCCGTTGAGTTGTACTACTCGCCGTGATTTCCAGCTCATTTTCTTTTAGCAGTTTAGAAAGTCTTTCTTTTCTTAATTGCATGCGGTTACCGAAGGATTCCATTCTTCTAATGTTGGTGCTGCTCCTTACGCTTTCTTATCCCACCAAGGAATCGTCGGGTGTCGAGCCTTGGTGCTAGTGATATCAGATTACCTGGGAGGGGGAACCCAGAGGAACTCCGGGTGGCCCCCGTAACTAAATCACCTACCCCCTCTGTGCATGACAACCAGGACGGGGAAGCCCTTCCGAGACTGTGGTCCTCTACCATCTTGGTCCTCGGTCCGGCCCCTCTGTGCATGACAACCAGGACGGGGGAGCCCTTCCGAGACTGTAGTCCTCTACCATCTTGGTCCTCGGTCCGGAGCGGCGCTCATGAGCGTTTGAAACGCATAGAGTTGTGCGTTACATTACTGCAAATAGAAGCGCCTGTCTATAACTCCTCCATCCCTCGGGACCCGCCTAGCACCATTTTTATGAATGATGCATTGTCTTAGTTTAACCACTTCCATACTGCTGTACAACTATACTTGCTGTAGAGCAGTAAGGGGAGTATGGAGAGAGCTCACTGGCTTAGCCCTCGCCATACGCGGCAGGTGTCAGCTTTATTACACAGCTGACACTCGCCGGTAACTGCTGCGGTCGGTGTTAGCTAAGATCGCGGCAGTTAACCTGTTAGGTGCTGCAGTCAAAGCCGACAGCCGCACCTAATAGTGCTTCTGATGGGTACCACCATCTTGGATTGCCAATTGGAGCTCTCCGTGACATCATTGGAGGGCGCCGCTTGGTTGCCATGACAGTTGGGACCCTGTTTAAGGCTCCTATAGCTGTTGTTCATGGATCTGTATTACAGTCTGTCAGAGACATTGGCCAACATTTATCAAAAAAACTATATAATCACTATGTGCAGTTTGCCTGTGTAGTGTGCAGGGGGTGCCAGATTCATGAAATGTGGCGCTCGTTCTTCATGAATCTGGCGCACCCTGCACTGCTCCAACTTTTTTGGCGGCTCACTTGTCACAGGAACACACAAGCTGCAGACCAGGGGCGTGTATCACACTTTCAGCAATGCCCGCTCCTGTACATAACCCCCTCACATGTGGTTGTGCCAATAACAACTTAACTGAGGGTGTATACAGCTACAGGAACACAGGAGAACCTACTGGTTACATCCAGTGCCGGCAGGTAACGTGTTCACTATCTTCTCCATTAGGCCCAATATCACCACATCTCCTCCCATGTGTCCTCCCTGTTGAGTTCACCACACAGACATCTTATGTTCCTCATTGTCCCTATATCTTGGTTCCCTGGCAGTGTTATCCTGCTGCTGCCCCTAACAATCTCCCCCAAATACTGTAAGGCTGCGCTCACACGTTTGCCTTGCATTCAACCTCCTGGCGCTCAGCGTCCGATATATCCATAGGCTGACACTGCTAATACCCTGCAATACATCTTTTTTGAAGAGTATTATCATGAACAAGCAGTCAGATGATTGCTTGTTCATGTCTCATGGTGGAAATAGTAAAAAAAGTTAAAAAAAAAAAAAAGGTTATTCAATAAAAAGTAATAAATCAATAAAAATGTCGCATAAGCCACATAACATATAAAGAGACATATAACACAAAAAAAGTCTAAATCATAACACAAACCCCACATATATAATATCACTGTGTCACAACAACCCCTAGAATAAAAGTAAATAATTATTGAACCCGCACGATGAATGCCGTTAAAAACAACTGTTAAAAAGCTGCCAAAAATTATTATTTTTACCTATTGAATCCCATAAAAAATGCAATAAAAAGTGATCAAAAAACATATGTACTCCAGAGTGATACTGATGCAAAGTACAACATGTCCCGCAAAAAACAAGCCATCAACCAGCCCCATAGCCAAAAAAGTAAAACTGTTCTGCCACTTGGAAGACGGCGATGCAAAAATGATAGATTTTATTTGGCAATTTAGTAAAACTTAAGAAAAAATATTCATGTCTGGTATTCCCGTAATCGTAACAACCCATAGAATAAAGATAACAGGATTATTAGGCTATACGGTGAACACCAAAAAAAAAGTTGATGCTTTTCTACTCCTGTCCTCAAAAAAAGTTCCTAAATTTTCAACAATGGTAACACTGGAAAAAGCATCTTATCCCGCAAAAAATATGCCATCACATGGCCCCAATATCGAAAAAGCAAAAATTTTATAGCCTTAAAAAGGGGCCAATGACAGATCTAAAATCCTGGCAGTTGCAGGTCCCTCCTTCCCTTCTGTGCCTCGCTGTGCGCCCGTAAAACAAGTAACGGCCACAAGTTGGGGGTCTCTGCACCCAGGAGAAATTGCATAACAAATTGTAAGATGGGTTTTCTCTTTTTATCTTTTGAAAATGTGTAAATTTTAGGGATAAATGAACATATAACCGGAACAATTTGACCATTCTAAATTTCACTTCCATTTTGATTCAATTACTATGAAGATCTCAAGGGGTTAACAATCTTCCTAAAAACTGTTTCTGGTAGCTTGAGGGGTGCAGATTTAAAAATGGGTTGATTATATAGGGGGGAGGGGTTTGATGTAAAATATGTAAAATTTCATTCAAAACAGTATTTAACCTCAAAATGGTCATTTCTGAAAATATGGAAAATCGATTCAATTTGTAAGCCGCGCGGCATCAAAATAAATTATCCAGACATTTCAAAAATGATGAAAATGTAAAGTAGACATATGGGAAATGTTATTCAGCAACTTATTTAGGTGGTAAATCTATCTGCCTGAAAACGCAATGATCTAGAATTTCGAAAATGGCAAATTTTTCTAAAAATTCATCATTTTTTTCTTTTTTTTGTAAATAAACGCAAAACTTATCAGCCAAAATTTACCACTAAAATGAAGTACAACATGTGGGGTATAAACAATCTCAGAATCGCTTTGATAAGTAACAGTGTTCAAAAGTTATAACCATATAAAGCGACACATGTCAGAATCCGAAAAATGGGACTGAGCCTTAAGCTATAAACTGGCTGCGTCCTTAAGGGGTTAAACAATACAAGACACCAGGTGCTCGTTACCGACCGCATGCGTTTCACTGTAAACGTATATCAAACGGAGGACTGTCCTAGTGCCATGTGTGAACACTCACCAAGAAATATCCCCACAACCCCCAGTAATGTCCTCACACAGCCCCCCACACAGCCCCCCAGTAATGTCCCCACCCCACCCCTCCGTAATGTCCCCCACACAGCCCCCCAGTAATGCCCCCACAAAGCCCCCTGGTAATGCCCTCGCACAGCACCAAAGTAATGTCCCCCACACAGCCCCCCGGTAATGTTCCCTACACAGCCTTCCAGTAATGTCCTCCATACAGCCCCCAGTAATGTTCCCCACTAATCCCCCAATAATATCCCCCACGTAGCCACCCAGTAATGTCCTCACACATCCCTGCAGTAATGTCCTCACAAAGCCCCCAGTAATGTCCGCACACAGCCCCCCAGTAATGTTCCCTACACAGTCCCCCAGTAATGGCCCCAACACATCCCCCAGTAATGTCCTCCACACATCCTCCAAGTAATGTCACCCCACACATCCCCAGTAATGTGCCCACACAGTTACCCCCCAGTTATCCCCCCCACACAGCCCCCCAGTAATGTCCTCACACAGTTGCCCCCCCCCCCCATGTGCCCACACAGATCCCCCCAAGTTTAGCCCTTACCTCACTGGTACAGCTCTGTGCTTTCCCTGCAGGTCATGTGACACATGACATTATCACAGGTCCTGCAGCCTCCATGTAGTGATATTCTAGGGAAGCTACAGGACCTGCAGGGGAAAGCAGTGCCTAGTGCACACTTTCTCATCACGATCTGTGTCCTGTGGGAGATAGATCATGATGAGAGTGGGGAGGAATGCTGGGCAGCAGGACAAATGTCCTGCTGACCCAGGTAGATCCGTGGCTCTGGCCAAAACATCTGGGACAGGAGCCTCGAATCTTTTGACCTAGTGACACCCCTGCTGCAGACATTAAATCACTAATCTCGAATCCATGTAAAAAAAACTTTCTAGTCTAAGACCTTGCATAGAAAACATAATGAAGCTGACATCTGCTGAGGATTACTGTAATTATGTGACCTGGAAAAAACAAGAATTTTCACATTGTCACCCATTGTAACTACAAGCCGGCTCATTCCTCTAATCTGAAAGTAATCGTTTCCTTGAAGATCACAGATATAGTACGACTTAATCCATAAAATGTTAGCAGTGAAAAGTCAATAGTGAAAGAGATAATCTTCTAATGCTAAAATGTTCAGTAGAATATTAATAACAGACAATGTGCACAGAAAATACAGATTGGCCACATACTGTAACTTCCCAATCTTGAGTATATTAGCTAGGTTCTGTAGACCTGAACCTTAAGCCTGGTGCAATCTGAAAGATGAGATTCTTATCTATAGCATGACATCCAAAATAATGTTTCTGGGTAGTACAGAACTAAAGCACTGGCCAAATTGACCCTCCCCTGCAGGCTCTAGACTTGACTTATCTCACTCAAAATATGACTTTATCCTGGTTACAGGCGCTATGCTACAGGAGAGCTGAGAGAATGCAGGACACAAACTGGGCGGGCTACTACCTATTACTATGTTTTGTTACTGACATTTATTTAGTGTAGTCCTAAAATTGGCTTAAAGGGAACCTGTCACCAGGAGACCCATTTTTAGCACACCCTCAGTCCCCACAGAGCATAGTACATACACTGCCAAAGTGTATTTGTATAAAAAATTGGTTTTACATTAAAAAAGATATGTTATATTGTACCTTTCATTAGCATCTGCTGTGTGACTAGGCAGTTGCCCAATGGGAGGGGCTGGAAAGGAGCAGTTCCCCCCCACCCTTGGGAAACATGTGACCTTTTCAAATATATGAATAACTCCCCTCACTCGGGATTGGCTGTAGAGGAGCAGGGGGCGTAGCTAAGCCAAGTGATGGGTGTTTTCATATATTTGAAAAGGTCACATGGAGTAGCTGTTCCCCAAGGGTGGGGGGGGGGACTATACCTTTTCAGCCCCTCCCATTCGGCAACTGCCTAGTCACACAGCAGATGCTAATGAAAGGTACAATATAACATATCTTTTTTTCTGTAAAACCAATTTTTAATACAAAAACACTTTGGCAGCGTATGTACTATGCTCTGTGGGGACTGGGGGAGTGCTAAAAATGGGTCTCCTGGTGACAGGTTCCCTTTAATGTATAGTATTGTATTGGCTTATTATATTTTAAGAAGAATACAATATACTGCCATATACAGGAGTGATACATCATACCGCATTTCTTATTTAAGGCACAATTTCAGATAATTTTAATATTGTGTGTGTCATTAACAAATTCTGCTTATTTTGTAAAATAAATCAAGTTACTCCCTCCAGCCTGTACAATGTGTGTCTATCAAAGCTGCATGAGCTCACATCTAATCTCACTGGGGCGAATTTACTTACAGGGTCAACGGAGTTCACAGAAAGTGCACTGTCCGCAATCCACTAAGATCATGCGCCCAATATCCTGCATGTGTCACTCAGGTCCGACAGAGTTCACCATCTTCTTCCTGGTGCTTCTAAGTGCTTGGGCTTGCAACACAATTTGAAAGTTAAATCCCATGCTCAGTCCGAATCAGTCGAATCGTCTGAGGACACACCCCCTAAATTATGTCACATGGAAGCCAGCGCAGCTACGCCAAAAAAGGTTTGTGTGCCTCAAAATCCCAGTCCAGACACTTCTTAAATACCTATAAAACAATGTGGTACCTGCGCCACCGATAATTAAAATGTATACACTGTATCTACAAGTATGCAGGATATCGCAGCATTGGTATCATTAGTACATACTAAGTGACAAATATAGTCAGGTATAGACTTTATTACACAGCTGACACTCGCGGTACCCTTCTGCGGTCGGTGTTACTCGATCGCGCATTACCTGTTAGGGTGCGGCGTCAAGCCGACAGCCCACCTATATTGATCTATGGGTACCACCCCCCACCATCTTTGTTGCCAATTGAGCCTCCGTACATCATTGGAGGGCGCCGCTGGTGCCATGACAGTTGGACCCTGTTTAAGCTCCTTAGCCTGTTTACTCATATGGCTCTGTATTACAGGCTGTCGAGGACATTGGCCACCATTTATCAAAACACTAGATAATCACCTAGTGCGTTTTGCCTGTGGTAGTGTGCAGGGGGTGCCAATTCATTAATGTTGGCGCTCGGTCTTCATTAATCTGGCGCACCTGCCCTGCTCCAACTTTTTTTGGCGTGCTCACTTGTCACAAGGAACACACAGCTGCCACCATGGGCGTGTATCCCACTTTCATCAATTCCCTATCCTGTAACATAACCCCCTCAATTTGGTGTTCCAATAACACCTTAATCTTGAGGGGTGTATACAGCTAGCAGGAACCCAGGAGAACCTACTGGTAATCCAGTGCGGCAGGTAACGTGTTCACTAGATTCTCCATTAGGCCCAATATCACCACCTCTCCTCCCATTGTCCTCCCTGTTGAGTTCACCACATCTACCGCTTATGTTTCCTCTTGTGTCCCTATATCTTTGTTCCCCCTGGCATTGGTTTCCTGCTGCTGCTGCCCCTAACCATCTCCCCCAATATGTAATGCTGCGCTCACACCTTTGCCTTGATTCAAACTCCTGGCGCTCAGCGTCCGATCTATCCATAGCTGACACTGGCTAATCCCTGCAATACATCTTTTTTGAAGAGTATTATCATGAACGCATCAGATTGATTGCTTGTTCATGTCTCATGTTTAATAGTAAAAAATGTTAAAAAAAAAAAAAGGTTTTCAATAAACACGTAATAAATCAATAAAAGGTCGTCATAATCCACCTCACATTAAAGAGACTATAACACACAAACGTCTAAATCATAAACACAAAAAACCCCCCCATATCTAATATCACTGTTTCCACAACAACCCCTAGAATAAAAGTAATAATTATTGAACCCTCACTATGAAATGGCCGTTAAAAACACTGTTAAAAGCTGCCAAAATTATTCTTTACCTATTGAATCCCATACCAAGTAAAAGGGATCAAAAAACTATGTACTCCAGAGTGAATACTGTATGCAAAGTAACAACTGTCCCCGCAAAAAACGCCTCAACCAGCCCCATAGCCAAAAAAGTAAAACTGTGTTCTGCTGCCACTTGGGAACGGCGTGCAAAATGAATATATTTACTTTGGTCAATTTAGTAAAACTTAAGAAAAAATTCATCGTCTGTTTGTCCCGTACTCGTAACAACCCATAGAATAAAGATAACATGACTTTTGAGAGGCTATACGGTGAACACCAAACAAAATTTGATGCTTTTCTACTCCTGTCCTCAAAAAAAGTTCCAAAAACTTTTTTCAAAACAATGGTAACAAACACTGGGAAAAAGCATCTATCCCGAAAACATTGCCATCACATGGCCCCAATATCGCAAAAAGCAAAAATTTTTAGCCTTAAAAAAGGGGCCAATGGACAGAATCTAAAATCCTGGCAGTTTGCATGTCCTCCTTCCCTTCTGTGCCTCGCTGTGCGCCCGTAAACAAGTAACGGCCCAAGTTGGGGGTCTCTGCACCCAGGATAAAGTGCATCACAAATGTAAGATGGTTTCCTTTTTATCTTTTGAAAATGTTAATTTTAGGGATAACTGAACATATCACCGAACAATTTGACCATTCTAACATTTCACTTCCCTTTTGATTCAATTACTAATGAAGATCTCAAGGGGTTTTACCATCTTCCTCAAAACTGTGTTTTCTTTTCTGGTGCTTGAGGGGTGCAGATTTAAAAATGGGTTGATTAATAGGGTGGAGGGGTTTGAGTAAATATGTTAAAATTTCTTCAAACATATTTTAAACCCTCAAAATGGTCATTTCTGAAAATATGGAAAATCGTTTCATTTGTAAGCCGCGCGGCATCAAATAATTAATCCAGACATTTCAAAAATGATGAAAATGTAAAGTAGACATATGGGAAATGTTATTCAAGCAGCAACTTATTAGGGTGTTTACATCTATCTGCCTCAAACGCATGATCGAGAATTTCGAAATGGCAATTTTTCTAAAAATTCATCATTTTTTTCTTTTTTTTGTAAATAAAAAACGCAACAACTTATCACCAAAATTACCACTAAAATGAAGTACAACATGTGGGGTATAAACACGCTCAGATCATCGCTTTGATAGTAACAGTGTGCAAAGTTATAACCATATAAACGCGACCAAGTGTCAGAATCCGAAAAATGGACTTAGCTTAAGCTATAAACTGGCTGCGTCCTAGGGTTTAACATACAGACACCAGGTGCTCGTTACCCGACCGCAGCGTTTCATTCACTGTAACTTATATCAAACGGAGGACTGTCCTAGTGCCATGTTGTAACACTCACCACGAAATAATCCCCCACAACCCCGCAGTATGTCCCTCACAACGCCCCCACACAGCCCCCCAGTATTTCCTCACACAGCCCCTCCGTCATGTCCCCCACACAGCCCCCCCATAATCTGCCCACACAGCCCCTAGTAATGTACTCCACACAGCTCCCCAAGAATTCCCCCACAGAGCCCCCAGTAATGTCCCCCACACAGCCCCCCAGTAATGTCCCCCCCCCCCAAAGCCCCCTAGTATTGTCCCCTACACAGCCCGCAGTAATGTCCCCCACACAGCCCCCCAGTAAGTCCCCCACAAAGCCCCCTGGTAAGCCTCGCACAGCAACAAAGTAAGGTCCCCCCACAGCCCCCGGGACTGTTCCCTACACAGCCTTCCAGTAATGTCCTCCATACGCCCCCAGTATGTTCCCCACTAATCCCCCATCATATCCCCCACGTAGCCACTCCAGTTGTCTCCACACACCGGCGAGTATGTCCTCACAAAGCCCCCGATTAATGTCCGCACACAGCCCCCGTTCCATGTTCCCTCACAGTCCCCAGTATGGCCCCCCCAACATACATCCCCCATAATGTCCTCCACACATCCGCCAGTAATGTCACCCCACACATCCCAGTAATGTGCCCACCCATTACCCCCCAGTTATGTCCCCCACAACAGCCCCCCAGTAATGGTCCTCACACAGTTGCCCCCCCCCCCTGTGCCCACACGATCCCCCCAATTTAGCCCTTACCGCCTCACTGTAACAGCTCTGTGCTTTCTTCCTGCAAAGGTCATGTGGAACACCTACATTATCACAGGTCCTGCGCCCCATGTAGTGATATTCTATGGAAGCTACAGGACTCTGCAGGGGAAAGCAGTGCAGTGCAACATTCTATCACGATCTGTGTGCTGTGGGAGATGATCATGATGAGAGTGGGGAGGATGCTTGGCAGCAGGACAAATGTCCTGCTGACCCGGTAGATCCGTGGCTCTGGCCAAAACATCTGGGACAGGAGCCTCGAATCTTTTGACTAGTGACACCCCTGCTGCAGGACATTAAATCACTAATCTCGAATCCATGTAAAAAAAACTTTCTAGTCTAAGACCTTGCATAGAACACCTAATTAAGCTGACATCTCTGAGGATTCTGTAATATGTGACCTGGAAAAAACAAGAATTTTCACATTGTCACCCTTGTAACTACAATCCGGTCTCATTCCTCTAATCTGAAAGTAATCGTTCCTGAAGATCACAGATATATACTACTTAATCCATAAACATGTTAGCAGTGGAAAATCATAGTGAAAGAATAACTTCTAATGCCTAACATGTTCAGATAATATAATAACAGACATGTGCACAGAAAATACAGATATTGGCCACATACTGTACTTCCCAATCTTGAGTCTATTAGCTAGGTTCTGTAGACCTTAACCTTAAGCCTGGTGCAATCTGAAAGTGAAATTCTTATCTATAGCATACATCCAAAATAATGTTTCTGGGTAGTACAAACTAACAGCACTGGCCAAATTGACCCCTCCCTGCAGGCTCTAGAACTTGGACTTATCTCACTCAAAAATGACTTATCCTGTTACAGGCGCTATGCTACAGATAGCTGAGAGAATGCAGGACACAAATGGCGGGCCTACTAACCTATTCTATGTTTGGTTACTGGACATTTTATTTAGTGAGTCCCTAAAATTTGGCTTAAAGGGAACCTGTCACCAGAACCCATTTTTAGCACACCCTCAGTCCCCCACAGAGCATTAGTACATACTGCCCAAAGTGTATTTGTATAAAAAATTGGTTTTAACATTAAAAAAGATATGTTATATTGTAGCCTTTCATTAGCATCTATCTGTCTGTGATGACTGGCAGTTGCCCCATGGGAGGGCTGGAAAGGAGTCAGTTCCCCCCCACCCTTGTGAAAACATTTGACCTTTCAAATAATGAATAACTCCCCTCAAAGAATCCGGGTTGGCTGTAGAGGAGCAGGTGGGCGTAGCTAAGCCAAGTGATGGGTGTTTTTCCATATTATTTTGAAAAAGGGGGGGGGGGGGGGGGGGGGGGGGGGGTCACATGGAGAGCTGTTCCCCCAGGGTGGGTTGGGGGACTATACCTTTCCAAGCCCTCCCATTCGGCAACTGCCTATTCACACAGCAGATGCTAATGAAGGTACATATACATATCTTTTTTTCTGTCAAACCAATTTTAATACAAAAACACTTTGGCAGCGTATGTCTATGCTCTGTGGGGATGGGGAGTGCTAAAAATGGTCTCCTGGTGACAGGTTCCCTTTAATGTATAGTATTGTGATTGGCTTATTATATTTTAAGAAGAATACAATATAGCTGCCATATCCAGGAGTGATACTCATACCGCATTTTTTTTAAAAGGTCACAATTTCAAAATTTTAATATGTGTTTGTCCCCATTAACAAATTCTTCTTATTTTGTAAAATAAATCAAGTTACTACTCCCTCCAGCCTGTAAATGTGTGTCTATCAAAGCTGGCATGAGCTCACATCTAATCTCACTGGGGGCGAATTTCTTACAGGGTCCAACGGATTTCCAGAAAGGTGCACTGTCCCAATCCACTAATATCATCGCCCAATATCCTGCATGTGTCCACTCAGGTCCGACATAGTTTCACATCTTCTTTCTTCCTGTGCTTCTAATTTCTTTGGGCTTGCAACAAACAATTTTGAACAGGTTTTCAATCGCCATGCTCAGTCCGATCAGTCGAAATCGGTCTGAGGACACACCCCTAAATTATGCACATGGAAGCCAGCGCAGCCTCACGGCCCACAAAGTTTTGTGTGCCCCTCAAAATCCCATCCAGACACCTTCTTAAATCCTATAAAACAATTTGGTCCCTCGCCACCGATAATTTAAATTTATCACTGTGTATCTACAAGTATGCAGGATATCGGGCAGCAATTGGTATCATTATTACTACTAAGTGCAAACTATAGTCATGTCAGAGATGGTACTGTAATATCTTTATGTTTATGGTATATAGTGTTACCTTTGTTGCTGCAGGTTCCTTGTCCTGGGTATATTTTCCAAGGAAAAGAAATTCCGTTGTACTTGTGTTCAGAAGTCCATCACGCTGCTGTTCTTAGGAGTAATCCGCTCGATGTTTTTAGCAATAGGCTATACAGCGTTTGAACTGCACGATGATTGAGCTCTGGCCGGTAGCTGCACACTCCGATCACACTCTGGTGGGATTCCGTTGGTGACGTCACCAGGTTACGTGGGTCCCAGAGGGACAAAAATTCCTCCGAGCGTTTCGAAACTGATACTGTCTCCTCGTCAGGGTGGATGTCACTGTGCGGCAAGCATATTATATACTCTTTGTCTAATTACAGCCTTGTGACTACAGGGAGTATATATCAGCTTTTATTAAGATTGAAGGTATTTGTCTCTTTTATTAATTTGATAAAAATAATGTATCTAAATAACAGTTTAATTAATAAGTTAAGGGGACTTTTTTTTATGTGATTGTGGTTTAAAATATTCTGAAAATGGGGATTATATTATGGTATAGTTCGTTCCGTGATTATGGTACTTTTGTTTTACATAAACGCGAACAGCGATTTCTTTGTATTAAGTCCACTTGGGGACCAAAGTGTTGAGTAGAAAATCTTTACTCTCCGATCGTGACATATCGAAGATATATTCCTCCTCCACACTTGAGTACTTTTTCTATGGCGAAGAATTCGGATTTGCCAAAATGTCTTGAATGATATTTTTTATAGTGGTCTGAAGGGGATGATCTTCCACTTGTTTTTCAATATTACGTCGATGTATTCATTGATGCGCTCTTTCAGCATCCTTTTGTGTTGTTCCGGCCAATGTATAGTTTCTGGCACGGGCATATCATACAATATATACCCCTTTCGAATGGCAAGTCAATGGCTTTTGATTTTATCTTTTTCCTTACATTCATTAGGTCCAAAGGTTTAATTGCCTTTCTATTTTTTGGTAATTCTGCATGCTGGACATTGGTGTGCATGGGAAAAAAACCATTATGGTGTAGAAAATTCTTGGGACTGTATTTGGGGTTTTTTCGAGTTCCTTGTATGGTCGGGGCTACGAGCCCTCCAATATTCTTTCTTTGCTTTTTTAAAAATAAATTTAGGTTTTTTTTGACAGATATTGTCCTATTACTTTGTCCTGGGATAAAATGTTCCAGTGACGAGCTACAATTTTTTTTTTCTGAAAATCCTTCCCGTCTGGAGTATATTGGGTTATGCTTGGGGCACCTCTATGTTATCATTGTTGACCATCTTTTTCCATTGAGTTTGTTTCATCCTTCTTTCTCAGCAATTGTGACCTGCATAGATTTGTGATAAATAAATATAAAAAAGAACTAAATGAATTGGTCAAAATTGGTGTGACCTCTAAGATCCTCAATACAAGGAAGTCACACCATGTCAACATTGTTACCCCCTAGAATAGCTTTATGTACATGTTCAAAGCTACAATAAATCACTTACAACACCCCCGGGCGTCCTATAATATCTTGAAGTGGGATGTCTACATCCAACCTGTCAGAATACTTGACCATTTACTGCAACCGCATGTAAACAATTACCGCTTACTTAAAAGACCCACGCTATCTTCTCAAATATTAAATACAATCAGTGGGAACCACACTTTACTAATTGGCACCTTGGACGTCACAATCACTATACAACTGTGTATAACATACCAGGGATGCGAAGCAGTGAATTATTTCTTTAAAAAATCTGGATCACTACCAGACCACCAAATTGAATATTAGTTGAATGTATCAAGTTATACGTCAACCATAATATTTCAAATATGAGGACTCATTTATCTGCAGACCTGGGGTACAAAGCCATGGGACAGTTCGCACCAAGTTACGCTAATTTATACGTGGGAAAATGGTAAGACACATACCGTATTTTTTCGGACTATAATACGCACTGGACCATAAGACCCACATAGGTTTTTAGAGGAGGAAAAATAAAAAAATGTTTTTTCCCCCCAAATAGTATGCTAAAATTTTTTAATAAGTAACAGTAAAGTAACTTGGGTGTGCAGTGCAAGCCATGTTCCTCTTTGGAGTGGGGCGGGTCGAGCAGCGGTCACCACCCCTCCTCCTCTCCCGGACACCGCCGTCTATCATTAGATAGAATTATGCTGGCATTTAGTCCGGGGTCTCAAGAGTTACCAGGCTTTATAGGTATGAGTATATGTACAATGCCAAAGCCTTACAATCTATGGGCGGAGGTACCAGGGGATTCAGTCCTTGTACAATGTCCACAAGAGCTTAGCCATTCTATGGAGGAGGGGACCAGGAGATGACAGTGCTTTGTACAATTGTCAACAAGAGCTACACTCATGAGTAGGAGGACACAGGAAGTGACATTGCTTGTACCATGGTCCCCATAGCTTACACTCTATTAGGAAGAGGATACATGATATTGAGTGCTTGTCTGATGACGCAAAAAAACAAGAGCTTACATCTATGAGTAGGATAAGGGGCGAGGAGGTGACAGTCCCTTGTTACAATTGCTCACAAGCTGGGCTTGTAAGTAGCTCAGAGTGAAGAAGAAGGTGAAGGCTGCCGGCAGTGTGTGCAGAGGAGCCTGTACTGTGCTGTGTCTGACCTGTAACTTCTCTCCGGAGCACAGGATCAGATAAGTGATAAGTGCTCCCTTCCCCCGGTCTCTGCTCTCACAGTCTTAACCCCTTGTTGCCTGGTATGTAGAGGCTGCTGTCTTTTGAAGGTACCTTACCCCACAGACCAAGCTCTTGTGACCATTGTACAAGGACTGTCACCTCCTGTGTCCCCTCCCCATAGATTGTAAGCTCTTGTGGCCATCGTACAAGGACTGTCACCTCCTGTGTCCTCCTCCTCCCCATAGATTGTAAGCTCTTATGGCCATTGTACAAGGATTGTCACCTCCTGTGTCCCCCTCCCCATAGATTGTAAGCTCTTGTGACCATTGTACAAGGACTGTCACCTCCTGTGTCCCCTCATCCTCCTCATAGATTGTAAGCTCTTGTGACCATTGTACAAGCACTGTCATCTCCTGTGTCCCCCTCCTCATAGATTGTAAGCTCTTGTGGCCATTGTACAAGCACTGTCAACTCCTGTGTCCCCCTCCTCATAGATTGTAAGCTCTTGTGGCCATTGTACAAGGACTGTCACCTCCTCTGCCCCCTTATCCTACTCATAGATTGTAAGCTCTTGTGGTCATCATACAAGCACTCACATCTCCTGTATCCTCTTCCTCATAGATTGTAAGCTCTGGGGACCATTGTACAAGCACTGTCACTTCCTGTGTCCTCCTCCTCATAGAGTGTAAGCTCTTGTGACCATTGTACAAGCACTGTCATCTCCTGTGTCCCCTCCTCCTCATAGATTGTAAGCTCTTGTGGCCATTGTACAAGGACTGTCATCCCCTGTGTCCTCCTCCTCATAGATTGTAAGCTCTTGTGACCATTGTCACATATACTCATACCTATACAGCCCTGGTAACTCTTGAGACCCCCTGACTACATGCCAGCATAATTCTATCTAATGATAGACGGCGGTGTCCGGGAGAGGAGGAGGGGGTGACCGCTGCTCGCCCCTGCCCCTCTCCAAAGAGGAACATGGCTGCACTGCACCACCCAGTTACTTTACTGTTACTTTATTAAAAATTTTAGCATACTATTTGGGGGAAAAAACTTTTTTTCTTATTTTTCCTCCTCTAAAACCTATGTGCGTCTTATGGTCAATGGTTACAGGAGCTTACAATCTATAAGGAGGAGGGGACACAGGAGATGACAGTGCTTGTACAATGGTCACAAGAGCTTACAATCTATGAGGAGGAGGAGGGGCACAGGAGGTGACAGTGCTTGTACAATGGTCACAGGAGCTTACAATCTATGAGGAGGAGGACACAGGAGGTGACAGTGCTTGTACAATGGTCATGGGAGCTTACAATCTATGAGGAGGAGGACACAGGAGGTGACAGTGCTTGTACAATGGTCACAAAAGTTTACAATCTATGAGGAAGAGGAGACACAGGACGATCCAAGTACAGAAAGGATCAGCTCTCTTGGGTTGATATTTGCTCCTTTGACTATATCCATACTGTGATTCAGTATGATAAATGCATTAGTAAAGAAGCCAACAAAAGAACTGGCAGACAGTGCAGTCAGAGATGTCACCACAAACAATGGCAGCATAGGTGGTCTTGTGTGACGTATCCCGTACAGTAAATGTATGTCTCCTATCGGTCTATTTATCTGAAGATAGAAATGAAAAGAAATTGTTATACCAGTATAAATAGAATAATTCACAACGAATAACAGAGGCACCATACACCTCTCTAATACAGCCTTTCATTTTTATATGTATAAATAAGGGAGCACTTTAAGGTACAGTATATCAAACTGATCATTGTTTTATAGACCTGTTGTCAGGCATCACCTGTTAAACAAATCACATTTGGTAACATCTACATAGGGGAATGGTCGGTAGTTATCTGCCCGATACACACAGGTCTATCCATATTTGGGCTACTTTATTTAGCCACTGTAAAGCCCCTAGTACTATTTGTTACTATTTATGTTATTTATTGACTAAAGAATGTTTCATCAAACTAATGGATCATATGTGTTATTAAATATAGTTAACAACACTGTCTAGGAGCAAAAAGTTGTGTGCTATATCAGATGTTTCCATAACATATTACATATTTTATCACTCATAAGTCAAGAGCGATATCGTACAGTGACATTGTAATTTTATAAGAAGGAATAATACTAATTTACTGTTGTGAATGGCTGATCAACTTGAGGTCCACAAGAATTTTATTTTGATGTCCAGCAACAAGATTATCAATCATTTGCAAGGTGAATGACATAGTCAAGGTCAATTTTTATGGCAATTAATTTTTTTAAGACAATATTCACACAGGGAAATAATCAGGTATACTTGTTCAATGTATTTTCTTCTGTGATGACTCATGAGACATAACTAAAAGGATAGATTAAAATATAACATTTTTAGTGGATATGCTACATTTCACACTTCAAATTAAATACTATTGAAAACTATTGAAATTATTTTAGCAGAGTAAAGTGATTTCTATATTACTTCTAAAAATGTGAAATATTTTATGGCCTGATGTTTTTTTTATACAAATAAAGCTTTATACTGATGGCCGTTTAATGGATCTATGTTGTGCAGATCTATAGTACTGTTCTATACTTGTCTATGGGCCCATATTGTACATCCATGTGTCTATGATTTTATACTTATGTATATTTATACACATGTCAAGAACAAAACAGAGGAATGCTGTATTGCTATATTATTATTATTATTACTATTATACATATTATTGCTATATTATTCAGATATTGGTCTTCTCCTTTCAAATCATTTAGAGGATTATAGGGTGCCAATAGGGTGGACAGACCATATGACAGACAGTAGCCAAAGGGGACCCTGCAATGGGTTTTGCTATGTAATGTTCTAGATATGCAATATCTAATAACTCATCTCTACCTTACCTTTAAGCGTACTGTGCATCTTTGTGTTACTGCATCTGCCTTTAAAAGAGCAACCAGTAGCAATTATATCAAAGGCTACAGCTGTACTTAATTAGCTTAATTACATACGCAATAATGAAGGATGGCCAATGACTGACCCTATTCTCTTAGGCTTATGACAGATACTGCTTTGTCCTGAAATAAAAAAAATACCAAGACAAAAATAAATATCTGCCACCTATTCATAATCTAAATCTTTTACTCGAGAATTTTTAAAATTGTTTTTCCTTAGTATGCATAGACCTCTTGCAGAAAATATTTGCTAAAATATACATTAACCAGTCCTTCAATCAATGAACCTTTTTGTTCTCTCAAAGTACTCAAAGATGCATCTCAGATTTGGCAAATCAATCCTCAAGACCAGCACATATGTTCTGTCAATGGTCATTCTAGACTAAACTTTGCTAGAAAAGTATCAAGCCCTATATGCTAGAATTCTAATATCAGAAAGTTATGTATAAGGCTTGTATGTATATCTCACAAGTTTTGGGAATAGCATTAAGTCCTTGTTGGAGTACAGGGCCTGGAACCCGATTAGCAGCTCCAGTAGTACGTCCAAGAGTGGCAACAAGTTAAACACACAAAATAAAAGTTACATTTCGATGGGTCCTCGAAGTGGCAGATGACAGACATCTTTTAACATCTTGTATATATCCAGCAAAGTCCTCTCCAATTTGGTTGCAACAAAATGGCTCATCACTAGCCTATCACTTATTGAGCACCCTCTTCTGAAGATGACCTGGGTGCGGGGGCCTACAATTTATTTGATATCCTTATCCATCAGTATGATTGGTCAATGTTTTTATTTTTTTTAGAATATCTCTCTTCTGCCATTTTTTGCCTCCTTCATCAAAGGTTTCTATTATCTCAGAGTTGACCTTGGTGGTGGGGTCCCTTTTTCCAATTTATTTACTATTGTGAAAGACTTTACTGAGTTGGCATTGCGGTACCTATGAACTGGCGCTGGAAATAGATCCTGTTCAAGGGAAATTTCACTAGGTCTAGGACAAACCAGTCATGTACAATGTGCAGCATAATGTATAATAATTCACATCTTATTTTCTTTAGTGTGTCAGGTCAGATCCTGGGGGTCCTCTGACATAGTGTCTTCTATGGCTGCTACAGTTGCTGTTACTCCCCTGCTTGTACCTGGATAACCCTGGTGGAGAGGAACTACTCTACTGTCTCCAATCTCTTTTTGTGCGGTACAGAGGAGTAGAGTGCCTCTACATCAACCATTATAAGATGTTGCAATAAATCAGCTGTGTCTTGCAGATAAGATGGGAGAGATTCAACAAGTGTTCAGAGCATAATAGGGCACATTTACTAAGGGCCACATGCCAGTTTTCTGTTGGACTTTACATATTCTTTTTAGTTACAAAAAGGGGGGTATAGCAGATAAGCGTGGGCCTAATCGCCATCCGCCAAGTAAATGACACCAAAATGCTTGAAAAAACAGATGAAATACGTAACTGTCATAAAATATAAACTTTATTCAAATACAAAGCAAACAATAATTCATACAATGTAATACGGACAGAAACATAAAATAATAAATAAACAAGACAATGTAGTGTATGGACCACACAAAGGAGTTTAAAAATGTATGAGTCCCCAAATGACGCCGCTTAAGGCTGGAGGTAGGTTATGCAATCAAAATTACAAGCAGTGTAAACACAGGACTGCAGCTTAATACCACTCATAAAGTGCAGAATGAGTAAAACAAAAGCAGATACTATACCAATAGCTGGGACCACGCATGTAAGACCCCGACACATGTTTTGCTGTCGCGCTTCGTCAAGACTCCCTTGAAGAAGCGCGACAGCGAAACATGTGTCACATTTTTTTTAGTGTTACCTATTTGCACAGGTATTTAAGAAGTGCCTGTGCCACATTTGAGTAGCAACCCTTTTGTGGCGCAGTTGTACTAGGCATCATAAGACAAATTAGTGGGCTTTCCGGGTCTCAATCGAACCGTGTGCCAGATTTAACATGCAGAGTCCGACAAAATTGTGCCACATGCCACATGTTAAAGGTGCACCAAAAAAGTGGTGTACTCTGTCAGAGCAGTGGAGAGGGGGCCATATTCATGAAGAACATATGCCAAAAATCCAGAATCTGGCGCCCCCTGCACACTACACAGGCTCCATTTAGTGCAGTTTGCACTGTTGTATGTAAATGTGCCTCAATGTCTCTGTATAAACCAATGTTCTGGCTGAGGGAATTTATCCCTGACACTGTTAGCCTTCCCTTCAGTGGAAACATCCCATTATGCACTTTGAAGGGGTTGCCAAAAGAAACATGCAACAGCGATCTATGACATGTAGGATACTTGTTGCAGATTGCTGTCACCAACTTTTCTATATACTTACTGAGCTGATCCAGCAATGCAGGAACAGTCCCTTCTGTGTATGCCTACACCTTATTTTGTAGTCTCCTAGGAGATGCATTATTTGAATTCCCCTCCGGACTGTGTAGACGCTGCCCATCTGATAACGTCAGAGATGTGGACAGCTGGCCCTAGCTGGAGCGTAGGATTGGGTGAGCGGATGGTGGCACTTTCAGTGTCTACATACATTCTGAGTTATAAATATGGAGGTATTGTTCCCGATTTAAATCCCGGACCGAATGGGCACCAAACTAAGCCAACTCCCATTATAGTCGGCTTTATGTTAATAGGGCCTGTATGTCACCGGGTGGTCAAATTCTGCTAGCACTCCTCATTCTATATTCCCCTATAATTTAATGTGACCGGGTACCTGCTGGTGGGGGGGCATACAAGATGAGGGCCAGTTTTGGCACTAGCCTTATCGCTTGAGTCACTAAGGGACAGACACCATTGGCTTACCATTGGCTACTGGTAAGACAATAGGCCCTGGGCTGTTTAGTAAACTGGGGCCACCAGTCGACCTTTTCCCAACCGCTATTCTGCCAAAAATCTGATGATGGCCCTCACATAACCTATTATGTTTTGACAGGCATTGCAAATGCACTTTATTTGTATGAGGCAACATAAGTTTTGCCTTTTAAAGGAGTCTGAGAATAAAAAAAAAAATATATATATATGGTTGGGAAGGCGCAATAAAAACAATAAACATTTTACCTTCTCCGGCGCTCCCATTCACCGACTCTGTTTGTATACATTGGCCGGCAGTGCCACCCTACCACAGCTTTGCCCCTTCTGTTCTGTGAATGAATGGGAGGACGGTAGAGGGTAGAATATGTATTGTTTTTATGGCTTTGTAATGGAAAATGATTAGGAGAATTGTGGCAAATAGTGACAGGGAAGAAAGGAGGAAAAACAATAAATGTGTACATTGACAAAGAAAATATTCTTTATTGTACTAATGAGTTCGGTCCTGTACTTCATGGGCCATATATGTATTATCACACAGTATATACATACCATATACCGTATATATACACATACAGCATATACACTACATATACACACACAGACACAACTCTCCTGATAGCTACACACAGAGAGCATCACATGACCTTCCCCTTCTCGCTCCAGAATGAACATTGAGCAGCAACCCTTCCCCTTTATCTGTATTCTTTGTGTAACCAAGCTACAATCTCACAGAGATAATCAGCACAGCCAGGGGAGACAGCTAATGCAGGGATAGGCTAAACTGAGAAGGATAGCAAAAACTACTGGCCTTAGGTAATCAAGATAATAGGCAGAGTTGTTCTACATGGCAAGTGCTATTTGTTGGTGTTGCGCATTATAGTGGATTGCCACTAATACGAAACTTTAAATTCTCTGCAATCCATGGGAGCTGAGGGTTATGTGACCCGCTGGCAGCAAGAGTTGTACAGTCGTTTATGTATGCATGATGTCTTCGTGATAACCATTGTCATATGAGTAGTTGGAGAGGCATATGTATGTCCTTTTCTATTTTTGGTTTCCGTTTTTTACGTCTCCCATTCCAAAAGCCAGAGTGATGTGAGGTGGCACCATATAATAGTTAGTGCAATGTACAGGAAAATATGTTGTTATGGCTGTCACTGTGTGTTCAAAATGACAATTCCCCTTTATTCTTTAGGTCAGTATGATCACAGAGATTCAAAATTGATATATTTTTGTTATGTCATAATACCGTTAAAAAATGTGTAAACTTTGCATACTTTGGCACCTGTAACTTTTTCATACTTTACTTATTGAGCTGTGTGTGGAGCTTTCTATTGATACTACTTTGAGAACCATGTGACCTCTTGATCTTTTTATATGATCTTGGTCACAAAATGGTAAAAAGTAGAGATTTGGGTGCTTTTTTCCATCTCTGCATTCACCATATGAGTTAATTATTATAAAATATTTTGATAGATTGAGTTTTTTGTGACACAGAAATAGCTAACATTTTTGTAAAACCATGTTACAGTTTAAGACGAGAGGCAATGAGCATCAGTACAGTATTGGAACAAAAATTATTATAATTCATCATGTATCTCCCCTTTGCCGAGGTGGAGATCATGAAAAATGTAATTTTGAAAAAGCTTTTTATTTTTTTTTATAACTTATTTCAGGCCCCCTGGGGGGTTTAAACCCTAGATGATACCATATACAATATGACCGTTCATACAATATACTGCAATACAGCTTTATTTATCTCTAACAAAGATTCTCAAGCAGGGGCGTAACTACAGCGGTAGCAGCCATAGCAGCTGCTATGGAGCCCACAGTATCATGGGGGCCCCGGCATCTGGGGTATTTGGTGTGAATATACTGTATGTGTGTACTTGTGATGTGTATATGCTGTATGTCTGTGTATATGGTGTGTATACACGGTATGTATATTTTTTATGATGTATGGGGGCCCCATTCTGATGTTCGCTATGGGGCCCTACCTCTCCTAGTTATGCCACGGTTCTCAAGCCCTGTAAGACTGTGATAGAATGACCTCTCTCAAAATTCAACTGGCAACAAAACCCATAGGCCATCGCCGTCATGGTACAAGTTCCGATCAAGGCAAGTAATGGTGGGTTTATGCCTTATTTTATACTGCAAATATGTGGCATTAATCCGCTTTAAAAAGGCGCCTATGATCTCCATTATAATCGTTTGCAAGGACCTGTCAAAGGAAACAAATTGCTTTGGCAGCATCATGTATAGGAATGATGTAAAAAAAATGAGATATAAGCAAAAGTCACACCAATGCAAACTTTAAATAATTACCGTATTTTTCGGACTATAAGACGCACTGGACCATAAGACGCACATAGGTTTTAGAGGAGGAAAAATAAGAAAAAATGTTTTTTCCCCCAAATAGTATGCTAAAATTTTTAATAAAGTAACAGTAAAGTAACTGGGTGGTGCAGTGCAGCCATGTTCCTCTTTGGAGAGGGGCAGGGGCGAGCAGCGCTCACCCCCTCCTCCTCTCCCGGACACCGCCGTCTATCATGCTGGCATGTAGTCAGGGGGTCTCAAGAGTTACCAGGGCTGTATAGGTATGCGCATATGTGACAATGGTCACAAGAGCTTACAATCTATGAGAAGGATGAGGACACATGAGATGACAGTGCTTGTACAATAGTCACAAGAGCTTACAATCTATGAGGAGGAGAGGGGCAGAGGAGGTGACAGTGCTTGTACAATGGTCACAAGAGCTTACAATCTATGAGGAGGAGGGGGACACAGGAGGTGACAGCGCTTGTACAATGGTCCCCAGAGCTTACAATCTATGAGGAAGAGGATACAGGAGATGTGAGTGCTTGTATGATGGCCAGAAGAGCTTACAATCTATGAGTAGGATAAGGGGGCAGAGGAGGTGACAGTCCTTGTACAATGGCCACAAGAGCTTACAATCTATGAGGAGGGGGACACAGGAGTTGACAGTGCTTGTACAATGGCCACAAGAGCTTACAATCTATGAGGAGGAGGGGGACACAGGAGATGACAGTGCTTGTACAATGGTCACAAGAGCTTACAATCTATGAGGAGGAGAGGACACAGGAGGTGACAGTCCTTGTACAATGGTCACAAGAGCTTGGTCTGTGGGGTAAGGTACCTTCAAAAGACAGCAGCCTCTACATACCAGGCAACAAGGGGTTAAGACTGTGAGAGCAGAAACCGGGGGAAGGGAGCACTTATCACTTATCTGATCCTGTGCTCAGAGAGAAGTTTCAGGTCAGACACAGCACAGTACAGGCTCCTCTGCACACACTCTGCCGGCAGCCTTCACCTTCTTCTTCACTCTGAGCTACTTACAAGCCCAGCGGGGATTGGCCAGAGTCTGTGCCTTTCTCCTCCCCCTCTCTATCCACTGCTGCTGCTCTGCCACAAAGCTGGAGGACATCGATATATACATGAGTTACAAAGTGCTGCGCTCTGCCAGCTTTAGCTGCCCTCCATTCCCTCCAGCAGTGGAGGGCTGAGAGGAGGAGAGGAGCGTAGCGGCACTCAGTACAGCCGCTGCGCTCCACTGTGAAGGGCTGCGCTTACTGCCAGCATTAGCTGGCAGAGCGCAGCTCCATCCCCTCCTGCTCCGTCCGGCTACATCCGGACTATAAGACGCACTACTGTTTTTTCCCCATTTTCTGGGGGAAAAAAGTGCGTCTTATAGTCCAGAAAATACGGTAATAACATTTCAACAAATGTTGCATTAATTAATAGTAAACTTTCTAAAGTTAAATAACCATAACCAGTTAAATGACCTCATGGGGGGCATATAAATTAAACAAAAAACACACACATTAAGGGCTCATTCACACGGCCGTTCAGACGGCAATGGTGGCCCATCGGCGATCTGCACCGTACACCACAAAAAGATAGAGCATGCTCTATATCTTTGCGCGTATGCGGCCGTGCGCCGCTGTTTTCTATGGATCACCTCCTCCTCACCTCCAGCACAAAGTGGTATGCCTGCATGGTGGGCATACCGCGAGTGAATGTGCCCTAATCATCATTATAAATACATATTTAAAAATAAACATTAATATTTTCCAATTAAAATAAAAGTCCCTGGCTACACTATAAAAAACATTGCCATAGAATTTATTTATAAAGGTAATTTTGAGTTAATTTTGTAAACTGAAAAAAATAAAAACTATATATGACAAAAAAAATTTGGGCTCCAGTTTTTGTAACTTAAACCAGTAAGTACCAGCCAGTAAGCCTTTTTAAGGCCTGGTCAGATAGGGGTTAAATTAGAATAATGAACAATGTTCTAATTTAAGAGCAATGCCATACAAAGGGTCAGATATAATCCTTGCTTTATTTCATCATCTTTAAAAGAGAAGTAAGGACAAGGTTAATTAAAAATGAAGGTCAATTAAAAAGGAACAACACTAAGGGGAAGAAGATGGCCATATCATAGCACATTAGTTGAAGCTCATAGATACATAACATGGTGATTCAATAGATCCTCAAGTTCCCATCACTAAAAATATATCCCAAACTAGTGCCAGTAATGAAGAACAATCAAGGAAACAGAAGAAAAAGAGGGTAACATACAAAAGATGAGAGCTTACTAACAATCCTCTCTACTAGCAATCACCCTGTCATACGCTTTGGAACATCCTATCTTTTATCTTACTGTAAGTTGTGTTAAGTGTAGGAACCTTATTAATTCATTCTGTCATTGAACCTTGAACATACACATTTTTAAAATTGTGAAGTGAAAAAAATAATTTTATTTTACTTTTTGTATGGTACTGTTCTATGTCGGTTTAATTGAAGTAAAATATCAAAAGTTTCTATTTCTACATTTTCTGGGGCACTTATTCCTTATTTTGTAATAATCTGCTTTTAACTTAGCAAAGGTGCTAGAAGCTTACTGCACAGAGAGATGAGGAAGCAGTAGGGAAGAGTCACAGCAGCAAGATCTCCCCCAGACTAAAGAAGACTACAGAGATGAGACTGATTGAAAATAAGTGTTACTTCACTTGGACAAAAAATGTTTATTATACAAAAAAAGGCATATCATTAAAATCATTTTGTACAAAAATAATACAACATTAAAGAGGTATTACGATGAAGACAAGTTTCTTAAATATACTCAGGGTAACAAAATAACACATTCTCTAATTCACAAAATTAACAAAATACAGCATTTCACAGATATAAATCTAACTCGCCTTTATTAGTTCTGGTGTACACAATTTTGGTTGCCCCTGGATTTTTCTCATGAATAGCTTCTCTTGTCTGCAGGATGCAGTGTTCTCTGCCTCCTGCCACTCCCACCTGCATTACAAGACCAGCTCAGACACAGAGGCACTTACTGCCGGTAAGCAGTGTGCAGAGACTTACTCTACTAGCTACAAGCAAGATAAAGTCTTTATCCAGGAGTGAGGCAAATAGCAGAGCTGACTCTGTGTGCATTATAGGGGGGTTAGCAGGGCTGAGAGTGTTATTGGGGCACATTTATTTATCCGGTCCAGCAGAGTTCACGAAAGTGCATTGTCCGACGATCATGCACTGTACCGCAATTCACTAAGATTGTGCGCCCGATATCCTGCATGTGTCGCTTCCCCACTCAGATCCAACAGAGTTTCTACTTCTTCTTCCTGGTGCATGTAAGTGCTTGACCTTGTGACACAATTTGAAAGTTAAATCCTGCAAAGTTATAGTCTGAATCAGTCAGAACATCCGACAGCCCACTCACCAATCTCTGTCGCATGAAGATCAGCGCAGCTGCACCACAATCCCATCGCGTGTGATACAATACCCTGTTAAATACTTATCAAAGTGGCGAAAATCCCCAAAACAACGGAAAAAACAACGAAAGTGCGATCCGCGACCCTAAGTAAATAAGCCCCATTGTGTTTTATATCCCTCTCATGGATCTCATCATCTCTGATCTGTCTTATCTCTCTTTTTCTTTGTATCAGATACTAGTAGAATGATAAGAAGCCAAATAAAAGTGTACATAATCCTGTACCCTCATAATCTAAGCACATTGTCAGCACACAGCATCTCATAGCACAGAGGAATCATGTAGTGTCTGCTGACAGTCCCCGTCCACACTCTGCAATTTTTTACTGACCATCACTGAGTTATAGTAGTTAAAACAGCAATAAAACTGAGTAAAATTGTAAAGTAAGGAGGTTAAAAATTATCTTTATTATGTAAACATCAGTAGGGTATTAAAATTTTAGGGCAAACCTCTTTAAGAAATCTTTACAGTGATATAATGAATTTAGTCCTAGAAGGTTTCATGGATGAGAATTCAAGAAAATAAAAAGCTTGATACATGCACCTCTGAGCTTTGGGCTGCCAAGAATCAGAATAATTGACTGTACAGGAGAGTAGCTGTAAATCACTGTCACACATAGAGGAAACCAGGTGCTGCCCAATACTACAACATTGAAAAGCACTGAGATAACTGATAGATAGAAACATAGGTAAAGTAACAGAATAGAAGTGATAGTTCTTGACGCAGAAATGCTAGCTTCTATACTCTGGACGCTTATACCACTCGAATTACCTCGTAGACGTTGTACGTTAGTACAGAGTTCTCTTAATACAAAGAAATTGGCAACAGCAACAAGAGTAAGTGGAAGGCAGCAGCCAAACATACTGGCTATCAGTAAGTATTGTGGGCTGATCTGAGAAATCTCTTCATCCACAGAACTGGAGACATTGGTGACATTTGTTAACTCCTGACCATTGCTAGAAATATTCCATGGAACAGGGATGCTGATGGACAGTGCTATTAGGATTGACAGTGTAAGCATCCAGTTGACCACATAAGACATTCTCTGTTTAAGTTGAGATAATAGGAGGTTTTTAAATGAGACAATATTAACATAATAAAACCCACAAAGACACACAGTTAACCAAAAACTGGAGAATATTGTGAAGAGCAGAAGGAAAGAGCATGTTGCATAGATCTTGTCTGAGAAGTACAGGTCACTCCACAGTAATAGTACTACATCAGTGGCAATGAGGGTGGACTGAAAAAATATATTGAATAATCCAAGTACAGAAAGGATCAGCTCTCTTGGGTTGATTTAGCTGCCCTCCATTCCCTCCAGCAGTGGAGGGCTGAGAGGAGGAGAGGAGCGTAGCGGCACTCAGTACAGCCGCTGCGCTCCACTGTGAAGGGCTGCGCTTACTGCCAGCATCAGCTGGCAGAGCGCAGCTCCATCCCCTCCTGCAGGCTACATCCGGACTATAAGACGCACTACTGTTTTTTCCCCATTTTCTGGGGAAAAAAAGTGCGTCTTATAGTCCAGAAAATACGGTATATTGGCTGATACTACAGAACTGTGCCAAAAAAAACCTGATACCATACCTCTGCAGCGGTCTATACCTGACTATATTTGTCACTTAGTATGTACTAATGATACCAAGTTGTCTAATCACCAAAAAAAAAGGTGAACAGTCCGATGAAAGTGAGCAGTGCGACCCTTAGTAAATGAGCCCCACTATGTGTGTTTAAAGGACATCTACCACCAAAATGAAGGATTGTAAACCAAGCACACTGACATACTGGTGTGTGCTCCCTCTGGTAGATGTCTGAGGGGCTCCAGGTTCAATAGATGTCAATGGAACCTGGAGCCCCTCAGGCTCATTTGCATGATTTTTAAAACCTTTTTTCTGTAAAAACAAAGGCCTAAGATTCATAATGAAGTACATATGCTGATAGAGGGGACACACACCAGCGTGTAAGTGTGCTTGGTTTACAATCCTTCATCCTGGTGGTAGATTTCCTTTAAATTACTCTGTACTACAGTACATACTACATACTAAAGCCAGGGAGAGAGCAAGGAGGGTTAACACTCGCTCACAGCCAAAGCAACATAGAAGTAACATAGTAACAGAACTCAGCAGTTTGTTTCTTTACAAATTAGAATTTCCGAATGAAGTGCATTAGAAAAGTGTTCACAACACTCCCCCATCCCCACATAATATCAAAAACAGGATCTGAGAGTGTCCAAAAATATCCCCAACGCCTATAGTAGGCCCCTCAGACCATTAGTATTACACATAAAAGTAATTGAATGATGAACTTCCATCCTGCTCCTATAACCATCTATTTATGAAAGCCGATCACATTCTCCACCCCGACTACTGTCCAGACCAGATCTCCCAATCAGTGTAGGAGATGTGGATGCTGCCCCTGGTCCGATTTATGTGCGTTCTGCAGCTGACCCCCCTTTCAGGCTGGATTCGCATGAACATATGTCCGCTGGGATGTAGTCGGGCAGGCATATGTCTGGTGCCTTGCAGAGAAGAGGGTGACCCCTCCCCACTCCATAGAAATGCATGGCTTACGGCCCGTACACATGGGGAAAGATAAGACATGTCCTATCTTTTTCCACATGCCACATGTGTGGCACCGTACCACTCTGTGCGGCCATGGCCGTCTATGGGGGACGTATGTACGGCTGCAAGCCCCCATGTGGTCGTGTGAATGTAGCCTCATACTGTAAATACTCGCATTTAAGCCGAGACTCCTAATTTTACCACTAAAAAAATTATTGACTTGAGTATAAGCCCCAGGGTAGGAAATGCAGCCACTACTACTAATAACATGTCCAGCAGCAGCTGCACCTCATTAATGAAATGTCCACATCAGATTTGCCTTTCAATGAAATGTCCCCATAAGATGTCCCCTTTAATGAAATGTCCCCATAAGATGTCCCCTTTAATGAAATGTCCCCATAAGATGTCCCCTTTAATTAAATCTCCCCTTATCAGATGTCCCCTTTAATTAAATCTCCCCTATCAGATGTCCCCTTTAATTAAATCTCCCCTATCAGATGTCCCCTTGAATGAAATGTCCCCATAAGATTTCCCCTTTAATGAAATGTCCCCTATCAGGTGTCCCCTTTAATGAAATGTCCAAATCAGATGCCTCTCTTTAATAAAATGTCCCCATCAGACGCCCCCTTGACATGTCTACAGCAGTGCTCCCCTTTACAGAATTTCTACAACAGCGATCGCTGGGCCGTTACACTATGACGTCACGTGGCCGCGACACCAATGCATCACAGTGTGTGTGCCCGGGCAGGAAAGAGAAACCGGAGCCGCAAGGCCGGGAAGAAGACGCCAAAGGTGAGTATAGAGTTTTTTATTTTTCAAAGACTGATGGCAGATCTTTATATAGGGCCCGGGTATGGGCGGCCTCACAAGCCAAAGGCCCTGAGAACGCGCCCATACCGCCTACATAAAGATTTTCTTCATCGTAGCAGATTAGGATTGATAAAGAAGCAGTGTTGATTTAGAGGAATCCGATATTGATATACCGTCTGGGTTCGGGTAAAAATTCCTTCCTGACTCCAATACAGCAGTTAGAATAAAAAGCTGGATCAACAATCATATATCTTATTCCCGTAACATGTGATATTTTTCCTTTCCATAAATGAATCCAGGGCAGGCCCCTCTTGGACTTGTCCAGGGTCTCAGCCATTACAACATGCTAGACTTACCATCATCTCAATGGTCTTAGAGTAAAGGATATCTCAGAGGACGTCACCTTGACATTGTTATAGACAAAGGTATAAAAAGACCATTGGCCTGATATCTGGACTGTCCATTCAGGTGTTACACGTTGAAATTAGATCAATCTTAATCTAAATCTTTTTTTTTTTTCAAATCAGAAGGAAGGAGCTACTTATCACGGTGATTTCTCTGGTCTTCACCCTTCTACCCCTGTACATGGATCTGGACTTTGCTGTAGGGTATTAACAGGCCTCTACGTCTAGGCGTGGTCCTATATTGGGAAGGATGTGGACAGCAATCAACGCAAGGTCAGGGCAGGAAGTTTATAAATGGTCATAGTCCAGGCAATAGGTCAGGGCAGGCAAAGCAAATGCATGAAGTCCAATAAGAAGCTGATGGTTCAAACACAGAACAAAGACCATCACCTCAGATCCCAGATGAGAGGTACTACCATCACTCCCTACAGCATTAGTTATGTGACCCACTGCTCAGGCAGGTGTCTCCCATGAAGATTTAGGCTGCCCTGTCATGCATAGCTTTTTCCTTTGGCTACAGATGGAAGGTCATGTGCTCCTAACAGTTAATGATCAATCTACCTTCCAGGATCTAAATGTTGTACTTATGAATAATATCATAGGGTCCTGGAAGGTAGATTGGTCATAATCAGTTAGGATCACATCATCTTCTGCATTTTATGGACAGGAATGGCAGCTGATAAGATAAAAAGACATTTCTGAACCAGGAGGCTTTACTTTACATTTTAAGAAAGTGCTACAGAATATTAAATAGATGTTTATTGGCAAATTACCAAATATCATAAAACATGAACTAAAGTCAGTGGTGGATTATAATATTTACGGTTTGGGCAGACTGTGGGTATAGCCAATCAAACCAACCACCAAATTTTATACTGAGAAGGACCTTCACCCATGAAATTCTTATACACCTGTTTCTGCTCTCATACACATGTAGACATGGGCAATTTCAAGGTCCCCCAAAGGTCCTGCAACCATAGATTGAAAGCAGACAGTAGGTTCCTCCATTCTCCGAGAAGCTTGATTCTAGTGGATATGTAGGAAATTAATTCCAGACTTGTAGGGGCTAAATATCCAGGCCAGAGCCCATGGCAGGCTTAATCCACCTCCGAGGAAAGTCCCCAAACCCTCTAATGCATGTAGCTGAGACTCTTTGGGGCTCATTTACTAAGGATCCGTCAGACGCATTTTCGGCGGGTTTCCCCAAGATTTCCATTTTGCTCTGAATTGCCCCGGGATTTTGGCGTACACGATCGCATCGGCGCCGGCTTGCATGCCACAGAAATCGGGGGGCATGGCCGTTGGACAACCTGAAGGATTCGGACAACACACAGGATTTAACAATTATAAATGTGTCGCAAGACACGCACTTACATGCACCGGGAAGAAGAAGGTGAAATTCGGCGGACCTGAGCAGGGAAGCGACGGATGCAGGAACTCGGGCACAAGTTCTTAGTGAATCGCGTCGAGCCCGAATCCTCGTCGGACAACATAAGTAAATTTGCCCCTTTGTGTCCTACCAGAGAGTAGTTTTTGACCAAGGGCCCCCAGGAAGGTGCTACTTATCACGGTGATTTCTCTGGTCTTCACCCTTCTATCCCTGTACATGGATCTGGACTTTATTATGTCTAGGAGTGGTCCTATATTGGTGACCTAGGGTCAGGGAAGGATGTGGACAGTAATCAACACAAGGTCAGGGCAGGAAGTTTATAAATAGTCATAGTCCAGGCAATAGGTCAGGGCAGGCAAAGCAAATGCATGAAGTCCAATAAGAAGCTGATGGTTCAAACACAGAACACAGACCATCACCTCAGATCCCAAATGAGAGGCACTACCATCACTCCCTACAGCATGAATTATGTGACCCACTGTGGTGTTTCCCATGAAGATGGAGGCTGCCCTGTCATGCATAGCTTTTTCCTTTGGCTACAGATGGAGGGTCATGTGCTCCTAACAGTTAATGATCAATCCACCTTCCAGGATCTAAATGTTGTACTTAGGAATAATATCATAGGGTCCTGAAGGTAGATTTGTCATAATCAGTTAGGATCACATGGCCACCCATTTTATGGACAGGAATGGCAGCTGATAAAATAAAAACACATTTCTGAACCAGGAGGCTTTACTTTACATTTTAAGAAAGTGGTACAGAATATTAAATAGATGTTTATTGGCAAATTACCAAATATCATAAAACATGAACTAAAGTCAGTGGTGGATTACAACGCGCAGGATTTCACAATTATAAATGTGTCGCAAGACAAGCACTTACCTGCACCGTGAAGAAGAAAGTGAACTCCAGCGGACCTGAGCGGGGAAGTGGCGGATGCAGGAACTCGGGCGCACGTTCTTAGTGAATCGCGCCGGACCTGAATCCTCGTCGGACAACACACCGCGGGATTGAGCCGGGACCGGGTAAGTAAATCTGCCCCTTTGTGTCCTACCAGAGAGTAGTTTTTGACCAAGGGCCCCCTCTATGACCTCAATACTAATAAGGCATTCACAGAACCATGAACCTCGTGAATCAACCCCATTAAAATCACACATATTCCATTGTTGTCTGTGCCATGGCCAGAGGCTCTTGTTGTTACCAAGTAAACAGAGGAATTGATGTATTCTTCTAGGCAATAACCCCCCTTTAATAAGCTGCCATGTAGAGACACCATACACTTATGTCTCTGTAGTACAAATCTGAAGGGACTCTACACAGGGCCAGTAACTTTATAACACACAATATAAAAATGTACAGCTTCCAACTGTATACAAATAAGAAAAGCATCAACACAAGTGTCAAGGTGGAATTCTATGGATGTGATAAATCAGATGTATATAACTTCACAGCTCCAGAACATAGGCACTCCACATAATTCACCAGTCAATCAGTCATATTATTCCCCTTTCACTGTCCACCTACCCCTAGGCATTTTGTTGCTCATTAAGTCTCTGTCACATACAATACTGTAATACTTCCAGGATAGACGGAAACTTTTCATTTCCATCCTTGTTACTTTGTCACCAGAACAGGAACTAAGATTGAATGTCAGACTTATAATTAGCAAATGATGATGGTTCCAGAATAGAAACACAGCTCACATTGGAAATGGCCTTTCATACATACTAGAATTAGAGATAAGAATAAACGTTGCCAATAAATCAACCCCAATTATTTTCTAAACCAACATGTCAGCAGTAGGCAAACCAAACCCAACTGATCGAAATATCATCTCATGCCAGGATCCCTGTAGGTCTTTATAAAAATAGCAAAAATGTTGGAAATTGGAATTGTTAAATATTGTAACAGTCACCATCTTTCCTGCAACCTTAAAGGGAACCTGTCACCACATTTTTCACAAATACAGCCAGTGGCAGGTTCCCCTAGAGCCCTAGTAACTATGTGACACCATTCTTTTAGCTAAAAAATGGTTCCCCTCAGATTCCCATTTATCCAACTCTATCATTTTACCTGGTATTCCTGGATAGCTATATAGCGAGTCAAGGTGGGCGTGGCCTCCTCGGGCTAATTCCCGCAGTTCCTCCCCATGCTTCATGTCATGTGACCAGGGGGACATCATTGCAGGTCCTTTAGCCTCCTAACATTATCAAACTGTACACCAAACATACATCTCCTGAAATCACAGCATATTATATCACATGAAATCATAGCAGCCTGCAAGGAAAGGAGTAGAAGTCCATGCAGGCATGCTGTGATTTTTTTTTTAAGTTCATGGGGTACAGTTTACTAATGTTAAGAGGCTAAAGGACCTGTGATGATGTCACCCTGGTCACAAAACATTAGGCCACACCACCCCTATAAAACGTTCCAGCACATACACAAGCTTGGGACTATGAGACTTTTTATGGGACTTTTTGCAAAAGTCTCAAGTCTTTGACTCGCCAGTGAGACTATTTACCAATGATATATAACCCCCATAGAACTGTTCCAAGAAGCCGCTAACAGCCAAACGCAGTGATGACCCCATGACCTGCCAGGGAGGCGCAGGATATGTGATGTAGACATGTGACCAGCGGCCATCTTCTGCCCTGTATCTCCTCTAAAGGGACAAGGTCACAGGTCTGATTAAAGGGCCAGTAGCATTTTAATTGTTCATTACAATGACTGTCCACAAATTTTTCTGCTAAGGGGAGCAAAATTTTAAATAACAACTAAAAACATAGTGGGGCAGATTTACTTACCCGGTCCATTCGCGATCCAGCGGCGCGTTCTCTGCGCTGGATTCGGGTCCGGACGGGATTTAATAAGGTAGTTCCTCCGACGTACACCAGGTGGCGCTGCTGCGCTGAAAAGCATCTGACCACGCTGGAGTTTACCGCCCCGGGCTGAGTGAAGGTAAGCGCGTCCCGAGCGACACATTTTCCGTGCTTAAATGCGGCGGTTTTTCCGAATACGTCGAATATGCCGGCGCCGATGCGTCACAATCCGATCGCGTGCGCCAAAATCCCGGGGCAATTCAGGTACAATCGGCGCAAATCGGAAATATTCGGGTAACACGTCGGGAAAACGCGAATCGGCAGGTTCTGTTTTTCTTTTAGCTTCTTAGGACTTTGTTTTTACAATAAAAAGGTTTCTCAAATTATGCAAATGAGCTTCAGGGGCTCCAGGCTCCATAGATGTCAATGGAGCTTGGAGCCCTGACAGCCGATCTGCATAACTTTTAAAACCTCTTTTTCTTAAAAACAAAGGCATACAAAGCTACAAGAAGAGCATCTTCTGCCAGATGGGGGCACATACGAGTATGTCAGTCTGCTTGGTTTACAATCCTTTATCCTGGTGGTAGATTTCCTTTAACAAAAACATCTTGTCAAAACTTGCTTTGAGGTTGTGTTCACACATCCCGGTTGATGCGCCACATGTTTTGCATGTAAACCCTGATTGAGAAAAGCCCCTCCCATTCCGATCAAAGTGCATTACACTACACAATCCATCCGGTATGTAGGAACGCATCCTGTTTTATTTTTTCTAATTTTGTCTTTAGATGTGATTGGTCCAGCTGTTAGTCTTGCCACTTCTACCACATTATACCAGACGCCTAGTCATACCAAGACGTCATTCCACAAGTTTCCATGTTTATACAATAACTGTATATATGTATATGTATACATTCCCTCCGAGGAAATTGGTAAGATAGTAAGCAATCCATGATTACTTGCAATTAAGCGAACATTAAATCTCCAATTAAAGTATTATCACAATCCCACTTATCGATTCAAACAGCGATGCCTATTTAGTCTCTAACTTGACACTTAATAGGACACCTGAAGCAAGTTAATTAGATGATAATTACCAAAAGAGAATGTAATTTGACACAGTGCTCTCGTTCCATGCCAGTTCAGTGGGTAAATGTGCCTTTCAACCAAGAAACAATTAAGCTGAATGTATTACATTATCTGGAATGCAAATATACATTGCACTATTTACATAAATCCCCCTGAAAATATTATTACCTTTAATATAGAAGCTGAAGAAATGACTTACACAAACAATTAGCAGTGGCCAATTAATCTGCCATTAGCGCTATGTAAAATGATTTGGATCATGTCGTGAGCAGATTCACAGTACAGTCACACTCATCGGGCTCCTGCAGGGAAAGAAGGTTACACTATTAAGGGGCAGATTTATGAATATTTGGCGCTGTGGGAGATATGTCAATAAACTGAGTGAAGTATGAAGATATTTAGGGAATATCTTAGGGCACTTCTGCATTAGGATATGTCACTTATTTTTAGTACAAATTAGGCCCGGAACATGTACATAAGGGGCCTACCCCAAATCACCATATGGTATTAATGCAGCCAACTTCATACATGTAATACACAGCAGGCACATGGTGCCAATAGCCGTGATCAGGGCTGGCACATGTTTGATCACAGTAACCTAGGGTGCTTGAAAAAGTAGTTAAAAACAAAAGTTAAAAGGGGCTGTTTGGGCTTTTTACAAATTTTGACAAATTTTTTAAAAACTCTTAGGGGCTATACAAACAATCTCACTTCCTCCGGTGCTCCTGATCTCCTGTGGCGCACTGCTGGCCTCTGCCGCTCGCCTGCCACACATTGAGACAGATGCTGTAGCCGACATAGGACAGTGTAAAAAACAGAGCCAGAGGACACCGTGAGAAAACAGGAGCACAGGGGAGGTGAGATTTATATCTAGTTTTATATCTATAGTCCTCCCAAGCCTATATATTAGTGAAAGAAAACCTACCATGAGGAATGTTCCATCAGAAGTAGATGTGATGGTAGATTCCTCCTGCGGCCTTTGCCCTAATCTGTAATTTAATAATCCTGGAACCTAACCAGACTCGTTAGTAACTTTATTCTGGTAATATGTAAATTAACTGCAGAAGAAATTCAGGTGCAAAACAATACAAGTACAGGCGGTCCCCTACTTAAGGACACCCGACTTACAGGCAACCCATAGTTACAGACAGACCCCTCTGACCTCTGGTGAAGCTTTCTGAATGCTTTACTATAGTCCCAGGCTGAAATAATCAGCTGTAAGGTGTCTGTAATGAAGCTTTATTGATAATCCCTGGTCCCATTACAGCAAAAAATGTTTAAACTCCAATTGTCACTGGGGCCAAATTTTTTTTTCTGGATCTACAATTATAAAATATACAGTTCTGAGTTACATACAAATTCAACTTAAGAACAAACCTCCGGACCCTATCTTGTACATAACCCGAGGACCGCCTGTAAAGCATAAGGCTGTCCCTCTCTTTCTCAGAAGGCTGGTACCCTGGACACAGGCCAGGAGCCCAGGGTTTATGGCAGATAATCCCATCTCAGCTTCTTCTTCTGGTTGCTCAGGTAGACTGACAGTCTTCTCCTCCATACTCTGTTCCCTAACTGCAGGACACTATGGACTGGGACTGTTTTATTTTATACTTTCTACCAGAGGAGGCGTAGTTATATTTTAGCACAAAAACAATGACAAGGCATTCTCCCATAGACTTACATTACATCCCCATAATATTCTATGGCAGCAGGGTTCTAAAGTGTAAACTAATTTCTAGACAGCACCTGTCACTCTAAAGGTAAAGCTGTCTGCTTGTCTGGTAAATAAGTCTGATTTCTACAGCAAAATAATCTATACTATAGCTGTGGAAAATTACTCCCTTCTCTGGGAGATACAGATACACAGTCATAAAGGTCTCTCAATGTTCGTTAACACTTTCTACTAGTCTACATAAATAAAGTAATAATAAAGAGAATGTATATAACAAAAACTATAGATTAATGCACGTTATACCTTGATGTCAAATAAAGTAAGAAGTGCTGAGTAATAATAGGGGAAATATGATAATGTCCACAAATGTCCAAAGTTCAATGCTCCTCTCTTACAGGCACTAGGGTACATGCAGTTAGGGAATATGATAGGCTTGCCTGAAGAGATGGTTTTTAAGAGCACATGTGAAGCATTGGAGGTTGAGTATTATACTTATAGTCTAGGGTAGGGCATTCCAGAGAGTTGAGGCAGCTCAGGAGAAGTCCTGGAGATGTAAGTTGGAGGTCTGAATAAGGGATCAGAATAATCTACGATCACTTGCAGATTGAAGAGCACGGGTTGGGCGAACCTGAGAGAGAGGAGGTAGGGAGGTTCAGCAATATTCTGATTTTTTTGGGCGACGGTGATTCATTTAAACTGTACATGGAAGGAGATGGGACACCAGTGCAGTGACTGGCAACCGTGTAAGATTTTGTCTGAAAGACAAGCCTGTAGCATTTCTATAGCAACAATTTATACTTCAATAGTCCACACTGTAGCTTTTTTAAAAATCCAGACCTTACCTTACATGTAACCTGAATCCATTCCAGGTTTTCCATCTGTCACACCATGCATAAAAAGTTCAGACTTCAGAGCAATTATGCTACTGAGGAAAGAGGCACAGCCCCCTGAAACGCATCTAGCCTGCCATTGTATGAATTAGTGGATTGGACTTAACTCCTCCCTTCTTCTCCCACAATTCTGCACTTCTCTCTCACCTTGGTAGGCCGTCCCTTTTCTTTATTAAACATAAAGCAATTAAAGGTATATACACAGTAAATTGCGATAGCTGTAGCCGACATACACAAAGTTGAGGAGGCTACAAAAGCACTTAGCGTACAACGTTCCCTGTGCCGGGATTATCCCATATAGTGCATACAGAGCACAATGGGGCAGATTTACTTACCCGGTCCATTTGCGATCCAGTGGTGCGTTCTCTGCACTGAATTCGGGTCCGGACGGGATTCATTAAGGTAGTTCCTCCGCCGTCCACCAGGTGGCGCTGCTGCACTGAAGAGCATCGGAACGCACAGGAGTTCACCGAGCCGGGCCAAGTGAAGGTAAGTGCAAGCTCCGCAACAGATTTTTTTTTTAAATGCGGCGGTTTTTCCGAATCCGTCTGGTTTTCGTTCGGCCACGCCCCCCGATTTCCGTTGGGTGCATGCCAGCACCGATGCGCCACAATCCGATTGCGTGCGCCAAAATCCCAGGGCAATTCAGGGGAAATCGGCGCAAATCGGAAATATTCGGGTAACACGTCGGGAAAGCGTGAATCGGCCCCTTAGTAAATGACCCCCAATGTGTCCTGTACTGTGGTCATCTGACATCAACGACCTGTGGTGCACCAATCTGGACTAATCTCCATTAAACCTCTGAGTGACATCACTGTAATGTAGCAGCCCGTACAATCTCCTGGGAATTCAGTATAAGCCTATTGAAGTGCTTAGTTACTAAATCATCCCATTGACAGCAGTTGTCTCAGGGAGAACCCTTGTGGTTAGATGTTGAGATCCCCCATGACCTGTGATTCGGTTCATGACCTGTGATTCGGTTCATGACCTGTGATTCGGTACTGCCTATGGAGTCCCCAGCAGCCAAGTTCAATCGTCAAGAGCAAACAAATTTTTTTTCCCCATAACAAATGATATTTTTGTTCTCAAGAAAAGCATCAAGGCCCCTCTTCCAACATAACAATTCCTTTATTTATATAGAGCACACAGATCAACCATAACAACATCCTGCTGCACAGAGTTCCACAGTCTCACTGCTCTTACAATAAAGAATCCCTGACTATGGAGATGGTAGAATCACCTCTTCTCTAGGTGTAGAGGATGCTTCCTGTTTATGGTGATGGTAGAACCACCTCTCCTCTAGGTGTAGAGGATGTCCCCTGTCTATGGTGATGGTAGAACCACCTCTCCTCTAGGTGTAGAGGATGCCCCTGTCTATGGTGATGGTAGAACCTCCTCTCCTCTAGGTGTAGAGGATGCCTCCTGTCTATGGTGATGGTAGAACCGCCTCTCCTCTAGGTGTAGAGGATGCCTCCTGTCTATGGTGATGGTAGAGCCTCCTCTCCTCTAGATGTAGAGGATGCCCCTGTCTATGGTGATGGTAGAGCCTCCTCTCCTCTAGATGTAGAGGATGCCCCTGTCTATGGTGATGGTAGAACCACCTCTCCTCTAGGTGTAGAGGATGCCCCCTGTCTATGGTGATGGTAGATCCTCCTCTCCTCTAGGCGTAGAGGATGCCCCCTGTATATGGTGATGGTAGAACCCCCACTCCTCTAGATGTAGAGGATGTCCCCTGTCTATGGTGATGGTAGAACGGCCTCTCCTCTAGGTGTAGAGGATGCCCCTGTCTATGGTGATGGTAGAACCACCTCTCCTCTAGGTGTAGAGGATGCTCCCTGTCTATGGTGATGGTAGAACCTCCTCTCTTCTAGGTGTAGAGGATGCCCCTGTCTATGGTGATGGTAGAACCACCTCTCCTCTAGGTGTAGAGGATGCTCCCTGTCTATGGTGATGGTAGAACCACCTCTCCTCTAGGTGTAGAGGATGCTCCCTGTCTATGGTGATGGTAGAACCGCCTCTCCTCTAGCTGTAGAGGACAATGTATCTATTTAAGTGGTTTAAGACGTTGCTGCACTTCTTTCTGGGTTAAGCAGTCAACATTCAATAGAGGATTAACTTTATTCTCTTCATGTCTTCCACCATGGGATTTTCCTTTAAAAGACAGTTGAGAAGGCGACATTCAATAGATTGTCCCTTTCCTCATCTCTCTCCACCAGGATATTCCCTACACTCTCCGTTTTTATATGAAAGACAGGCTTGTGGGATCCTAATGTAAATTTCGGATTTCCAATATTTCATTGTTATTCCTTTATCCAGAAATGGCTTATTGGTATGTCGCCCTTGGTTGGATTCAACCACTATCTGGAGAAATGCAAGGCAACCACAATATAATGTCAGCATATCATAGTGGTGTCTGAAAGGCTCGGTCCCTGTATGTCAGGCTGTGAAGAGCGGTGATACATGGGGATAATAGTTTTTAGTGTTTTTCAAGTATTGTGATTACATGGGATAGCTTTATGGAGGGTGAGTTTTATGGAACTGATCTAAATCTAAGGATTATGACTCTTATTTTAAGAAGTGAAGGAAATGAAACTAATAGATGAGCATTTTAGATCATTTTTACCAGCTGTAGATTTGCAGACGTCGAGCGGTCAGGACCATTTTATTCGAGAATCGGATTTTGCTCTGTATAAATTAAGAGCAAATAGCATTGAATCATGTATATTATACTATAATGATAGTCCCTGCTTCTAAGGCATTTATTGAAGTTGGGAGAAACTAGACATCAGCTCCTACCACGTGTGAACGGATGGTGGATTTGAGCTGGATAAACGTGATTGATATATTGAAGTTGCCAATGAATTGGATGAGAGCTGAAAACATAACTTACCTTCAACATAGATTGATCACAGTTATATTACCATAGAACACCCCAAAGAATCTTCTTCAAGTAGGCACTTTACCAACTCTTTGAGGTGGCCAAACATCAAGATCCATTGAAGATCACAAGATCCCCTGGTAGATCACAAGCAACCATGCCGCGACTATTGATATGGATCTAAACATTGAGAATACATCAGTATAGAGACTACACAGAGCCCACAGGGAAAAGGCGAGATGGAGTTTCTTTACTTTGGCCACGGTGACTATTTATTCTACAGCCAAACCTTCCATGTTTTATGAAGTGATAAAGGGGGATATAGTAATGATGATTCCTCTTTGGTGCACTCAGTCTTTTGCTGTTATAGGTTGTTTTATGGGGTACCCTTAAAGTTGTAAGTTGAATAAAGTAACCATGCACTGGAAACAGTTGCAAAAAGAGTGATAATAGTGTCAATAAAGTGTAACTAAAATCCCAAGTAATAAAAAAAATCAGAGGTTCTTTGCAGTTTTTAAGGTAAAAAAATAAGAATAAAAAACTATGCATAATGATTATCACTGCATCTAACCTTCAAAATCAAGCTTGATAAACCAAGGACTATTACTCACAGATCCAGGTACAGTAATTGTGGTAATCTTAAATTGGTTATCCATGGCCTCCTTTCTTTTAAAATCAACTTTTAAAATGATGCTAATGAGCCAGAAGGGTACTCGGGTCATTACCAGAACCCCTCCATGCTGTAGCTACACAGACTGTTAAAGTGTGCAATGAGCACTGCCCCCCTCCCACTGTGTGCTGAAACTTCCTCTATTGCTATGAAATTACATCAGGCTAAAGGATAGGAAAGTGCAGAGTGAGCGGGGGAAAGGGAGAAACACAGTGTAACAGCCTGTGAAACTACAACACAGAGGGGCTCCTGTAATGCGCCCCAGACTTTTTCATACTCATTAGCATAATTATACATGTTGATTTTAGAAGGAAGGAGGCCATGTACAACAAAAATAAAAAGATTTCCTCAGTCACAGTGTCTGGAACTATGAGTAAGTGCTCCTGGTTTATCATTGTGGATTTTGAAGGAAATCAATAGCTCTTTGGGATGTAAAACTACTTTGCCTATTATCTATTACCTCACTGCTGCAGTAGCTGCTTCTTCTGCCTCTGCTGACAAGCCCTTGAGTCTGTTTTCTAAACAAATTTACCAACTCTACAAACTCCTGGGAGGGGAGGAGCTTCTGCTCACAGGGTGGGGGTCATGTGACATAACTCTCTCTGTGTATGTAGCAGAGCTGGATGTGTTCCAGACAGTGGATACAGATGTCTCTTGCACAGAATGGTGAGGTACAAGATCTCCCCTGTTCCCTCCATCCCAGTCTGTGATTCTCCCAAACTTTCTCTGTCTCTCTCTGCACCTCATGCTGCAGCCCCTCTGCCACCTTGTAATCGGCCCTTTGTGCACTGTGCAGAAAAGCTATTAACCCTTAGTGCTCACACAGCACAGGCTACAGACTTCATGTGACTGATTACATATGATTTATTTCACTTTTAATAATAATAAATAATAATTCCATGTTTCCTGCTCCTTCATGTGATGGAAGCTGCCAGGCTGTCACCATATACATCCTATATGTGCTCTGTGCATGTCCCTTGCTTCTCCATGTGATGGAAGCTGCCAGGCTGTCACCATATACATCCTGTATGTGCTCTGTACATGTCCCCTGCTCCTTCATGTGATGGAAGCTGCCAGGCTGTCACCATATACATCCTGTATGTACTGTACATGTTCCCTGCTCCTCCATGTGATGGAAGCTGCCAGGCTGTCACCATATACATCCTGTATATACACTGTGCATGTTTCCTGCTCCTCCATGTGATGGAAGCTGCCAGACTGTCACCATATACATCCTGCATGTACTGTACATGTCCCCTGCTCCTCCATGTGATGGAAGCTGCCAGGCTGTCACCATATACATCCTATATGTACTGTGCATGTTTCCTGCTCCTCCATGTGAGGGAAGCTGCCCGGCTGTCTCCATATACATCCTGTATGTGCAATGTACATGTACCCTGCTCCTCCATGTGATGGAAGCTGCCAGGCTGTCACCATATACATCCTGTATGTGCAATGTACATGTCCCCTGCTCCCCCATCTAATGGAACCTGCCAGGCTGTCACCATATACATCCTGTATGTACTGTGCATGTCCCCTGGTCCTCCATGTGATGGAAGCTGCCAGGCTGTCACCATATAAATCCTGTATGTGCACTGTGCAGTCTTGGGCAAGCTAACTGGCCTCAGCTTGAGGGCATAGGCAGACAGACATTAGTCTCCACCAACTTCACCTCTGCTGAGAAAGGTTTTTGTCAAACACTTTTAGAACAGAAAAAAAGGGTGAGCAGCACAAAGAAGACATTGTTCTGTTTGTTTTTAAAGGGGGGATCACATATAATAATTTGGTAAAATCACTATAACTTTGCAGTTACACTTTAACCCAGAGAATGCAAATATGTTATTTGTTCTAGATGGCAAACACTGCAAAATATACAATATAAAAACCCATTCACAGTATTGCTGTTATTTCACATTTCTCCCTAGAAAGAGTTAATAAAAATACTCAATGGGGCACATTTACTTACCGGATCCAGTCGCGATCCAGCGGCACGTTCTCCGACGAGGATTCAGGTCTGCCGGGATTAACTAAGGTCCCTGCGTCCGATATCCACCAGATGATGCCGGTCCGCCGGAGTTCACCTGCTTCTTCCCGGTGCATGTAAGTGCTGATCTTGCGACACAAATTCTTTTTTAAACTCCACGATTTTTCCGAATCCATCGGGTTGACCGACGGCCACGCCCCCCGATTTTTATCGCGTGATAGTTGGGGGCCGTTGCGCCAAAATCCCGGGGCAATTAAGCGCAAATCGGAAATCGTCGGGAAACCCGACGAAAGTGCGAGATTCAGACCCTTAGTAAATGAGCCCCAATAAGTTTCATTAAAGTTTCATTAAACAACAATCACACCATTAAAATCTACAAATCATCCTACAAAAAAATTAACCATACCATGGCTACATGGATGGAAAAATAAAAGAGTTATCTCTCTTGGCATTCCACAAGGAAAGACCCAAAACAGTTAGGTCTCTAAGAGGTTAAATGTCTACTTCTAAAACTATAAGAAAAAAAAAAATCAAAAGACACAATTCATCTTTGTTTTTTCATTTTGAACCTCATTATTAGAATATTTTATTTGAAATAAGACTGATGAAAAGATAATTAAAAGTCAATCTCAGATGTCATGTTTATGAGAACATCGCCATCAAAGTCACAGTTGCTACTTTTCTAAATGATAACTATAATTATGTGTCATAATACATTGTCAAAATGAAGGTAAAAGGAGCGGTGGCATTCCTCCTGTGACAGCTGCAGCAAAAATAAATGACTTAAAGGATGTGGATTATTATTAAGCCTTTAATGAAACAGTTGGGAAATAAACATGTACAATATGTTCAGCTGGAACCCGCTAACAAGGAGGCAATAAAAGATATGCATTGAACATGTGGGAGAATTGGGATAAATACTCTATTTTCCAATATTATACAAATTAAACTTTATCTATGACCTATTCTGTTTAACACTATGAATAGAGTTAGAAGCACAAAGCTCCGCCCATAGCGTAGGGCTGTCTTGTTTCCAGCTATGTCCGTAATGGGTAGGGGATAGCAAACTGAGCTGAAAGTCTGACAGAGGGACTGAGTCTTAACAATCTGGAGATGAGAGGTTGAGTTCTTACTTATTAACCATGTGTCCTACCTTTCCATTCAATAGTATGGGAGTGTCTGCAATTGACAATCACAGCTCTCCTGTAACGTCCGTGCCAAAACGTCGCACTATCCGCAGTTGGCAGAATAGGTGGCATTAATTTGTGTGTGAACTGTGGTTTGGATTAACTGAGCCACACCCTGCTCCTTGCATTTCAGCCCTGCCCAGAAAGGGTTACTAGTCTAATGGACAGTTTCACCAGTGTGCTGCTGGAGGCGTGTCCGGGAACTGCCTTATATACCTGCCTATTCCCATCATACCTTGCTGGTTATTTCATGTCTTTTCTGTGTATCTAGTGCTCTTGCTATTTGCGTTTCTTGCTATTCTGTGTATTGACTTCTGCTTTGCCTGCTGACCATTCTGTTTGCTATACGATTCTGTACCTTTGCACCCATCTTGGTTTTGACCCGGTTTGTTTGACTCCGTTTGTCTCTCTATATCTGTTTTTTGTCCCTCAGTATCGTTTATCTCCTAGTGTGACTCCACCTTCCTGTTTCAGTCTTGTGTCGGTTTCTGTTACCAGTGTGAACACTGGTCTATACCTGTATTCTGGTTACCTGTCCGCTCCACCATCCAGCAGCTGCCAGGCGAAGTAAGTTTTCCCTGTCATCTTGTAGGGTCACTCAGGGACTGTAAGATAGGTTCCTGATAGTGGGTTCGCCCTGATATCTGCTTTAGGCAGGGCCTTAGCCCGCAGGGACGTCACAGGGTGAGTTCGCCACCACTTACCTAGTCTGACAGCTAGCGCCAAGCCTGATTGTGGTTGCGCGGTTGCTGGACAGGTACTGACATCGCCACTATTTCCGGCACTCCCATTCACTGTCTAAGACCTCAGTCACTCGACCATGAGCTGGCCGGAAAAAACGTCAGGTTGTTCACTGCTGTGATAGAGAAGCATGACCCATAACCATGGCCACGGTTCAGTGACTCATGTAGTCACGCCACAATAGAAAGCTTAGGTCCTATTCCAGTCCCCCTTCTTCTCCACCTGGCCAAAAACAGGCTGCAAACAGTGTACATGAGGCCAACCATGAGCGCTTTGGTTGCAATTTCCAACACCCCCATACTATAGAATAGAGCCAATTTTAGCATTCTTGACCAACCATTCCACCTATTAGTAAGAACAAGCCTCCCTTCTCCGGATTGCTGGGAGTCCCGTTCTTGTGATTGGTGGGTGCGTAAGACATCAGTGAGTACCAAAGATAGCTGCATGCTGTGCTCTGCAATTTCCGATACTCCCATACTATTGAATGAAGTAGAACTAAACATACTTGACTTACCATTCCACCTATTAGTTAGAATGGACCCCCCCTTTTTGGATTGCTGGGGGTCCCATTTCCAGTGATTGGTGGTCACAGCAGTTGGACCCTCACAATCAGCTTGTTATCTTGAGGATTGAGGGTGTGTTCAAACGTTCAGTTTATAAGATGCAGTTTTTGAAGCCAAAAGCAGGTGTGGATCATAATAGGTGAGAACATATAATTCAGCTCCTCCACTTTCACTCCACTCTTGGTTTGGACATCAAAAACTACATCTGAAAAACTAAACGTATGAACGCACCCAGAGGATTACTTGCAAACTTGGTAAAACGCCTTTAATTGATCTAACCTGGATAACAACTTTAACTAAAAGGTGGCTAGCCTATAGGATTCCCATTAGGCAAGGACAAGCATGATTGCCAAATGGAAGTCAGCTCCAAACTGTCTTGGGGATCTCAATAGAATAGAATGGTAGAACAATTAGGCTAATGTACCTGCTCCATGTTATTCAGATCCATAATATGACATCTTTAGAAGTCTACAGGGCAACATATGTAGCTATGGCTCTGGATCCCAGCCAACATCTTATTCCTAGAAGTGCTGGTAGCTACATGACAAAGTGTGACAGCAATGCAGAACTACAAGAAGCTTCCCTTTAACACAGAGACATAGTATAATCATATCCTGGTATAATATTTGTTAATAAGAATGGCATATTACTCCATGCAGAAGACACTTTGTGGGCTTGACACAACTGAATAGTTAAACCATCTATGAAACTCCTGTAGCACGGACTAGCGGTGCAGATATTTCTCTCTCTGAGATGCCTTAGATGTGATACTGTGCCTATCATATACAAAGCCGGCACCTATGGAGTGCTCTGTGTGAGGATGACTAGCAGCCCAGCTCTTCTCCCTCAGGGGGCTCGTGACTCAGTACATCTTGAGTAGCGTTATGAAGCATCTCTGTGAAGTGTTCCCCCTCACTAACTCTACCCAACTTGTTTCCAGTCTTACTGATTTTATTTAGCATCTCATTGCCTTCTCCGGCAATTCCCTGGCAATGAATGGATCTTCTAAATTAAAATGATATTTTGTGCTTTCCAAGTTTCAAGGACATTGTTAGTGTCAAAAACTGGATCTTTTCTACCGAGCAATGAACACTACAATCTTCTTGTTTTAGGCTACATTCAGACACACATGTGCCTGCTGTACCGCAGAACCCCCGCCCTTGTTCATAGGGATATATGGCGCGCCCATTGCCGGCTTATGGGGGACATATATCCAACATACACTCACCGGCCACTTTATTAGGTACACCTGTCCAACTGCTCGTTAACACTTAATTTCTAATCAGCCAATCACATGGCGGCAACTCAGTGCATTTAGGCATGTAAACATGGTCAAGACAATCTCCTGCAGTTCAAACCGAGCATCAGTATGGGGAAGAAAGGTGATTTGAGTGCCTTTGAACGTGGCATGGTTGTTGGTGCCAGAAGGGCTGGTCTGAGTATTTCAGAAACTGCTGATCTACTGGGATTTTCACGCACAACCATCTCTAGGGTTTACAGAGAATGGTCCGAAAAAGAAAAAACATCCAGTGAGCGGCAGTTCTGTGGGCGGAAATGCCTTGTTGATGCCAGAGGTCAGAGGAGAATGGGCAGACTGGTTCGAGCTGATAGAAAGGCAACAGTGACTCAAATCGCCACCCGTTACAACCAAGGTAGGCAGAAGAGCATCTCTGAACGCACAGTACGTCGAACTTTGAGGCAGATGGGCTACAGCAGCAGAAGACCACACCGGGTGCCACTCCTTTCAGCTAAGAACAGGAAACTGAGGCTACAATTTGCACAAGCTCATCGAAATTGGACAGTAGAAGATTGGAAAAACGTTGCCTGGTCTGATGAGTCTCGATTCCTGCTGCGACATTCGGATGGTAGGGTCAGAATTTGGCGTCAACAACATGAAAGCATGGATCCATCCTGCCTTGTATCAACGGTTCAGGCTGGTGGTGGTGGTGTCATGGTGTGGGGAATATTTTCTTGGCACTCTTTGGGCCCCTTGGTACCAATTGAGCATCGTTGCAACGCCACAGCCTACCTGAGTATTGTTGCTGACCATGTCCATCCCTTTATGACCACAATGTACCCAACATCTGATGGCTACTTTCAGCAGGATAATGCGCCATGTCATAAAGCTGGAATCATCTCAGACTGGTTTCTTGAACATGACAATGAGGTCACTGGACACAAATGGCCTCCACAGTCACCAGATCTCAATCCAATAGAGCATCTTTGGGATGTGGTGGAACGGGAGATTCGTATCATGGATGTGCAGCCGACAAATCTGCGGCAACTGTGTGATGCCATCATGTCAATATGGACCAAAATCTCTGAGGAATGCTTCCAGCACCTTGTTGAATCTATGCCACGAAGAATTGAGGCAGTTCTGAAGGCAAAAGGGGGTCCAACCCATTACTAGCATGGTGTACCTAATAAAGTGGCCGGTGAGTGTATATACTCTGCCGAATATACATCCCCCATTAGTCCTTAAAGGGCATTTTTGCAGTCTAAAACATGGACCAATGTTTTTGTAATGTGTGTGTGGGGGGTAGGATATTAGGTAATTTACCTATATATGTCTATTAGAAGTTCTGCACTGTTTCCTTGATATGTAAATTGTCTCATCAGCCAGACATTCCTGACCATAAAATGGCTGCAGATGGAGGGTCATGTGATCATGTGATTATGTCATGTGACATCTGACCTTGAGCAATCGCCCTTCCAGGACCTTCATCTTATATTTTTGGTAGGGTAATTGTTTATAGAAAGATAGAGATCCAATGAGCCTCCAGCTGCAGCCATTTTATGGCTGATGAGGCTTCACTTTACATATCAATATAGAAGTGCAGGACTTTGAATAGATGTTTATGTGCAAATATCCTGCCCCTACACACACATTACAAAAAAAACATGAGGTAAAGTGTCCAACCTCTCAAATGATCTTGCATTGAAATGAACGGGAACCTGCAGTGAGCCTGGGCACTATGGAGCTGTCTGTTTCTGGCTCCACCATTGTAGTGGTTCTGCAATCACCTGAATGGTGGGGGTGTCACTTCCCCACTGATCACCTAGTTTTGATGTACCCTATGGATAGAGTCCAAGTTCAGCCTATAAATCAGAGATTCAAAGGGAATCCGCTTTGCACCCTTTTACAAAGGTGTATGATAAGATCACAGGGCAAGTGTCCTCAACTTATTGGTCAAGCCCATACTCCAAGATCTTAGTAAGGGCTCTTCCATACTGGTGTTGTTTTTCACATCCGTGGTTCAGTGATTTTGTACGGATGCCTCGCAAAGCCATTAATTTCTATTGGTGTTTTCACGTTGGCTTCTATTTTCACTGATCCCTTGTCCGTAGAAAAAAATTAGGAAACGTCTTATTTTTTCATGGATGTGGATCATGGAAGGCAATACAAGTTTATAGATCTGCAAAAAGACTGATAAAACATATGTGTTTTTAATTATGAGGCTAAAAAAACAGGTGTAATGTTTTCAAAGCAATGGTTTTTTTTGCTCAGAGACAAAACTGATGCATCACGGAGACAAAATAGAAACACAATGGGGAAAAAATGTAACGGATGTGAAACTGAAGCTGAGCACCAACGCCAATGGGAAAGAGCCCTTAGGTTGAGTTTTGAAGATTGTGCCAAAGTTCTCTGCACCATAACTGTTCGTCAACAAGGTGTGACCAATAAATGTAACGGTTCTTCTCAATTATCCAATTTCAACCACTCCCAATTTATTAGCAACTGAAAAACCCTTTTAAAGAAATAACCCCACAATCCTTCCAAATATAGCTCTGGTCAAAAGACTCAAAACAATAAGCACACAAACCCTTGGGAGCTTCACGTACAGGATGTTTCCCAAAAAACACTACAAATGTCTGAAAAAGTTCAGAAAAAAATATGTGCTGTAACTTTATAAAACTTTGCCCAATACTGTTAAATCTCACCAAACTTGCATGTTGGATATGGTCAGTGATGGGTCAATATGGACCACACTGTTTCCACAATGTCAATGAATAGGAGAAGCTTGATGTTGTGAAACCCAGAGTAACGTGTTTGCTCCCATTTTAAAGATCTCATTACAATAATGACTTCTAAATTAAAAGCTACTTACAGATGACCACTAGTTACAGACGGACCTCTCTGCCAACTGTGACCTCTGGTAAAGCTCTCTGGATGAGGTAATTTGCAGAAATGTTGTCCCAGGCGGCAATAAGACTTTATTTCTAGTTCTTTTTTCATGACATCCCAAAATTTAGAAAATCAAATCGTCACAGGGACAAAAATATTTTGTCTGGAGTTGCACTTCCAATATATACCTGTACTGGCTTGCATACAAATTTAACTTAAAGGGGTTTGACCATGAAAGAAAATGTAAAATTTTAATCCCCGAGTAATGTTTACACAATAAAGATCACTTGTAACCGCCTTTAACTTTACAAATTTCCTCAGTTTTATTGCTTTTTTAGCTCCTATCACTGTGATGGTCAGTGTATTTAAGAGTGTGGACGGGGACTCTCTAAGCAAACACTTCTGTGCTATGAGATGCCGTGTGCTGACAATGTGCTTAGATTATCGTAATACAGGTTTATATACACTTTTATTTAGTTTCTGAACATTCTACTAGAATCTGATACATAGAAAAAGAGAGATGAGACAGATCAGAGATGAAAGTGTATAAGGCCCCTTCTACACTCGCGAGTGTGAATCAATAAACTCGCATTACACTCGCAGCGCTTGCTGCTTGGATCGCACGGCCCGAACGCTGCAAACCGGAACTGAACTGACATGCTGAGTTCAGTTATGGTTTGCCGCGTTCGGGCCGTGCAATCCGAGAAGCATGGGTTGCGAGTTTGATGCAAGTTCATCTCATTAAGCTCGCGAGTGTAGAAGGGGTCTTAGATACATGAGATGGATATAAAACACAATGACAAATAAAGTTGTACTTACCTTTTCAAGTGCTCCATTGCCCCACACCACAGCCCGTTGGTGCCGTGTCTTTGCTTGTTTACGCTCTGACAACTTCCGCCCACCTGATACAGTATTAGTTTTAATGTGTATAAGATGCAATGGGGAGGGAGAACAGGAGTATAAGTCTATTTTTTACAGCCCTCCCAGGCTACCTATATATTTCTTTAAACCCCCTTATATAGAACCTGTCTTTAAAAGTCGCCTAATAAACTGCTAACAGTATGTTGTGAAGCAGCTTAAGACCAGCTTAAGTCCCAGTATGGTGGCTTCATCCAAAAAATCAACTTTGGAGTGAGATATAAATTAGTTATATAAAGTCATGGAGGCAGAGAGCTCAGCACTGAAGTCAAGCTCTCCCTGCCTCTGCATCCTTCCTGTCCTGTGAATAACATCTTAAACCAGACTTCAGGAGATCTGATTAGTGATGTGTCTGGATTCACAACCACCATTAAGATAAAAGAGGGCATTCTGAGGTGAGGAGAGCTTGCTTGACTTTAGTGTTAAACTCTCCTCCTCCTTGACTTTATGTAACCAAATTCCATCTCACTTCAAAGCTGATTTTCTGGATGATGCCATTGCACTGGGTCCTGAAATAGACATGATCTAGAAGGTGTTCAGCTGCTTGACGAAATACTGGTGGTGGTTTATTAGGACAATTTCTGATGACAGGTTCCCTTTAACACATTTGCTATAAAACCCAATGCAGTAAATATTTCTATGATCTTTTCTTCTGACATTGTACATTTCATCTGACAGGGCCGCTGCACTCTCTAACAGCTGACTGCAGCTCCTCACATGCTCTACTTCTCTGATTTGGTAAATGTGTCAGTGCAAGACGACAAGTCAGAAGAGAGAGGAGAATATATATCTGAAGGGGAGTGAACTGCCATTCACACGCTTTTGCTTGGCTTTCTAGGTTTAAAAGATGAACTTACTGCTTTCATTATTATTTATCTTTTTAAAGCAAAAGCATTTGATCCATGTGTATGAGGGGCATACAACAGGCTTTTCATGTTTACAGTAGTAATGGGTATGTAGATGGGTATGTAGATATAGGTGACACAGATCTATCTTTCTGGTCTAGATATCTCCTCTCCTCTGGTCAGAATCCCAGAGTGTCTATCAGCCATATCCTCCTTCTTATCTTCCGGTTTTCTAAATGTTAACATGGACGAAACAATTTCCTACACCTAACACATCACTTCCACCAGATGTAACCATTACAATTCATGGCTCCACATTCTTCCCGGTCCCTTAAGCTCATTGCCTTGGATTGATCTTTGACTCTGCCTTATACTTGAAGCCTCACATCCAGGCCCTTACTACAACCTGCAACCTCCATCTCAAGAACATCTCTCTTATTGATAATTCCAGAGTCTACATTGCTAGTCCATACCTTCATCGTCTCCCGTTTGGACTACTGTAACATTATTTTCTGTGGTCTCCCAGCTAACTTCTTAACACCCCTCCAATCTATCCTAAACTCTGCTGCCCAGCTAATCTATTTGTATCCTTGCTTCTCCTCTGCCTCTCCCCTCTTCCAGTCTCTCCACCGGTTACCCATTGCAATTTAAAATACTAACCATGACTTCCATAACCTGCCCCCTCCATATATCTCTGAGCATATCAGCCATTACCGTCCCACACGTAATCTCTGTTCCTCACAGGAACTCTTCACTCTATTACCATCCGCTCTTCTCACTACCTACAAGATTGCCTACAACATACAATAACTGCACTGCTCTGCTCTATTACCTCGCTTCTCCATCTTCCCATCCATATAGATTGTGAGCCCATGAGAGGTACGATCGGTCCTCCTTCCACTTGTTTCCTGATCACTGTAATCTTGTGTTAGTACTTGCAATTGTTCTTGTCTTAATGTAATAGTCCACATTTACTAAGGGCCGTGCACCAGTTTCACGGCTGGCTTTGCATTTTTTTTCAGTGAAAACTGCTTGCACGTGTATTTAAGAAGTGTCTGCACCACATTTGTGTTGCATGCAACCATTATGTGGCACAGCTGCACTATTCTCCATGCAACACAAATTTATGCACTGAAGGTCCCCTTCCAGTATTCCGGTGCTCAGTCAGACCATGTGCCACATTTATCATGCAAAGTCCGACAGAATTGTGTTGCACGGCCCATGTTAAAGGTACACCAAAAAAAAGTTGGCGCACTCTGTCAGGTCAGTGCAGGCTGCACTGTTCTATGTAAATGTGCCCCAATGTTCTTTCCTCATGATGCATCTATTTTGTGAAGTGCACCATTCACTCCTGCAGAAAAACAAGCCCACAACATGATGCTGCAGCTCCCATATTTCACAGTTTGGATGGTGTTCTTTACATTTTGCCTCCAAACATATTGGGGCTCATTTACTTACCCGGTCCTGTCGCGATCCAGCGGCGCATTCTCCAACAAGGATTCGGGTCTTCCGGCGATTCAGCAAGCTCGTGCGTCCAACTTCCTGCAGGTGTCGCTGTTGCGCCGAGGTCCGCCGGAGCTCACCATCTTATTCCCGGTGCATGTGAGTGCTTGATTTTGCGACACACTTCGTTTTTTAAATTCTGCGGTTTTTCCGAATCCGTCCCCCGATTTCCGTCGCGTGAAAGCGGATCGCGTCTGCCAAAATCCCAGCAGAATTTGGCGCAAAACGTAAAAAGTCAGGGAAACCCGATAAAAGTGCGGCCGCGGAGCCCTTAGTAAATGAGCCCTAGTGACTGTCATTATGACAAAACTGTTAAATTTTAGTTCCGTCAGACCACAGGACATGTCTCCAAAATGAGTTCCTGAGCATTTGCAAAGTTGGATAAGGCATTTTTAAGTTTCTTCTGAAGTAATGGCTTCTTCCTGGCAGAGTAGCTTTTTAGTTTATGTCGATACAAGGCTTGTTTCACTGTGGATAACGATACACTGTTACCAGCTGCAGTCAACATCTGTACTAGGTCTTTTGTTTTTGCTCTTGGGTTTATATGCATGTTTTGGGACACAGGACCTGTCTCCTTCCTGAGCGTTATGATGCTTTAACATTTTCATCTTGTTTATACTTGTGTATAGTAATTTGAACCAGACTTGTGCAAGTCCACAGTTCTCTTTCTGATATCTTGGCTAATTTCTTTAGACTTTCCGATGATGTGACACAAAGAAGCATTGTGTATCAGGCGTGCCTTCAAATACATCCACAGGTTGCCAAAAAATTAGAAGGTTCCAAAAACATGACCCCGTGCACCTGTGTCCCTCTCTGTGGCGACAACTCCTTCCCGCTCCCCCGGGGCTCACTTACCTCTCTGCATTCCTGCTGCCATCTTGGCTGGTCAGCGCACGCGTACCCACCGCAGGCCGACGCTCGCTGATTTAAAGGGCCAATGCACCGCTGATTGCCGCTGGCCACTTCCCGGATTCCCATAAAGTTCTGCTTCTCCTAGCATTCCCAACAGGATCTTCGTGCTATTTCCAATGAGAAAGCTGTTCCCTGTGCTTCATGCATGTGTTTTGATTTCCTGTTGTGACCCCGGACCTGTTCTTGACTTCGCTCTTCCGCTTGCAGCCCTGACCTCTTGCTCCGTCCCTGAGCTCGGTCCATTGCCACCTGCCTTGACCAACTGCCTGTCCCCAACTACGAAATTGCCTGCTGATTCTGTACCTCGTCCTTGGCTGCCACGGCAGACAAGACGCACCTGTGAAACGACCTGGTGGTACCACGCCACAGCAAGACCAAATGCTTTGCGGCAGGCTCTGGTGATGACAAGGTGCCACTTAGATTCCGGTCCCAGGTGTCGGCTTGTGTCATTGTCCCCAGTGGTCCAGCGGGCTCATCATGTGCTGTCTCAACTTGTTTAACCCCTTAACGCTCTGCGCCGTAGCTCTACGGCGCAGAGGTATAAGGGATGTATGAAGAGGGCTCACGGGCTGAGTCCTCTTCATACAGAGGTGGGGGTTTTTGCATTTTGCACAAAACCCCCACCGCTAATAACCGCGGTCTGTGCTTACACCGATCGTGGCTATTAACCCTCTAAACGCCGCCGGCAAAGTCGCCGGCGTCGTTTAAAAGACGGCGGCGCGCGGGCGCCGCCATCTTTTTTTCAATCGCCACGCCCCCGAACGTCATCAGGGGGCGGCGATCAGTTACCATGGTAGCCTCGGGTCTTCTTTTGACACGAGGCTACATGGCTTTATGCAGGTTCGTTACAATGAGCCAGTGGCTAATTGTAATGTATGACCTGCAAAAATGCCATATATTGCAATACTGTAGTATGCAGTATATGTAGGAAGCGATCTGACCATCTAGGGTTAATGTACCTAGATGGTCTAAAAAAATAGTGAAAAAAAAAAGAAAAAAAAGTTTAAAAAATAAAAAAAATTAATAAAATATCAAAAGTTCAAATCACCCCCCTTTCCCTAGAACGGATATAAACATAACAAACAGTAAAAATCACAAGACATATTAGTATCGCCGCGGTCCCAAAATGCCCGATCTATCAAAATAAAAACGGTTACGGCCGGCGGTGACTCCGAGGCGGGAAATGGCAACCCAACCTTTTTACATAACATAAAAATGAAATAAAAAATGATTCAAAATCGCACAGACTCAAATGGTAGCAATGAAAACGTCGCCTCATTTTGCCAAAAAATGACCGCTCACACATCTCCTGGCTCCAAAGTATGAAAAGTTATAGCGTCAGAAAATGGCAAAAAAAATTTTTTCTTTTTGTACACCTTCGTTTAATTTTGAAAATGTATTAAAACACAATAAAACCTGTTAAAATTTGGTATCACCCGACGCATCGCACCGACCAAAAAAGTAGGCTGTTTATTTGGAGCGAAGAGTGAAAGTCGTAAAAACTGAGCCCAAAGAACGTGACGCACGTGCGGGTTTTTTCAATTTTTCCACATTTGGAATTTTTTTCAGCTTCGCAGTACACGGCATGTTAAAATAAATAACATTAAGAAAGTAAAATTTGTTACGCACAAATAAGCCCTCACACAAGTCTGTACACAGAAAAATTAAAAAGTTATGGATTTTTGAAGTTGGAGAGCGAGAAATTGGCCGAAAAACCCTCCGTCCTTAAGGGGTTAAATGCATAGTAATCTTAGTGTTTGACATTGCAGAAAGGCACAAATGCCTTTAAAGATTTTCTCTCTTTTATTATTCTGAAATTTGGCAAAATATAAATTATTTTGGTGATCATAATTGACTTAAATTGGGAAAGGTTTATCCTGATTTCATGTCAGATAGTGAGAAAAACATACGTAGGTGTCCCTCTCAATAGACCGGTATGTAATCCAATATCTCTCAGTGCGTCTTGCTCTGGCAAGATTGATTCAGCAAAGTTTTCACAATGAATATCTGTTCAGGAGAGGGGATGGCAATGGGCTAGATAATTGGTAAAAGAAGATTTTTTTTCGTACATAACATATTACAAAGTACTATTGATCTATGCAAAGTTTGTTAAAAAGTTGGTGATTATTTCCGATGTATTGAAGGTACAATTTCAATTTTATTTTTTATTGATTTCCCTGGTATGTTTTTTCATTGTGCTTTTGCTGCCGCTATAGGAAACAGCTGGTTGCAGACATTCACCATGGAAGTGACTATGGCCATAATTTGTCAAATTAGTAAATGAACTAAGGTTGTTGGTTGCACAGAGAAAATCTATCCGTGTCCACAAGCAGTTAGGCAGAGTAATGACTCAGAGGCTCGTGGTTTAGTCAACAGGCTAATGAGCTGGGCTTTACTCCGTGTAATGGAGTTCTAGTTTCGAGCATTTGATATGCATGAAGTCGCTCGCTCCAGCCCGGCCTTACTGCCTTTATATCCAGCAACAATGTGACAGAGTCACTGAATTATCCCAGCTTAATTTCTGCGGCCCCATTCAGCCAGAAACTCTGTATTAATAATTTATAGACTGTGAGGAATGGCTCAGTCAGGAAACAGAATGTTCCTTTTTTGATTAACCCCCTCTTTGAAGTAAAAGTAAACTCATTTTCCTTCCCATAGAGAAGATGGAGGCTTGATTTTTATTTGGAAATAAATATTTTTGCTTCCCATTTCAGTGTGGACAGGCTACAGTTTAGTCACACAGTAGATGGGACCAATGTTGGCTTTACGCTCTCGTCATGGATCTTACAAAACTCACTTGAAGTAGTTGGCCCTAAAATACTATTCTGGCCTTATCTTCAAAATTTGCCATCAACACTTTTCTACATAAATTGCCCATGTGCCTTTACTGCCTTGTGGATAATCCCTGAGTGCTCATAATTCGATTCAGAATTCCTGCCACCTTGTACTGTGTGCAGACTCTCCATGCTTCTTTGTTTACATGTCTGAACACTGATAAATAGGAAGAGCTGGAGCATGAGTTTAGGACGCATCCTGCTCCTTCCCCCCTCCTCTTCCTGTCTCTATCAGTGAGCACGGACAGTGAAAAGAGAAACACAGTGGGCAACGCCATAAGGACGGCCTGCAGCAGTGAGAGAGAAAGTTGTGTATATATGCAGAGGGCAGCATGGTGAGAACAGGGAAAGGCTGAAGGTCTCAAAGGAGACTAAAGTACAGGCACATACACATGCAGAGACATGGCTAATGGAAGAGATTCATTAACTTCTTAGGGAAGCAGTGAGTTTGCACAATAAGGCTCAATGCGTTTTTCTTTTTAAATATTACCTCTTCGAGTCGTAATAACTTTTTAACACTTTAACTTATCAAACTGATTTTGAGATTGGTTTCTTGTGACACAGTGGGGCAGATTTACTTACCCGGTCCATTCGCGATCCAGCGGCGCGTTCTCTGCGCTGGATTCAGGTCCGGCCGGGATTCATTAAGGTAGTTCCTCCGCCGTCCACCATGTGGCGCTGCTGCGCAAAAAAGCATCGGAACGCGCTGGAGTTCACCGGCTCGGGCTGAGTGAAGGTAAGTGCAAGCTCCGCGACAGATTTTTTGTTTTAAATGCGGCGGTTTTTCCGAATCCGTCGGGTTTTCGTTCGGCCACGCCCCCCGATTTCCGTCGCGTGCATGCCGGTGCCGATGCGCCACAATCCGATCGCGTGCGCCAAAATCCCGGGGCAATTCAGGGAGAATCTGCGCAAATCGGAAATATTCGGGTAATACGCTGGGAAAACGCGAATCGGGCCCTTAGTAAATGACCCCCATTGTAGTTTATACTAGTAGTATAATTTTGCTGATTGGTCTGGTTTTTGGGGGGTAAAAATTTAACTTTTTAGGAAAAATGTGAAAAAAATTACAATTATCTGACTTTTTTAAATGTTCTAGTTTTTTGACAAAAAATCAAATAACAAATTCTTTTTGTGTGCATTACTACCTACTCCAAACATATGTGCACTACTACATCCTCCACATATGGCAGGATGACATCAGAGAGGGATTCTCCACTTCTCAGTACTTCCTTGACTAATGACGACTTCCCAAAAAAAAGGGAAAACATCATTACATGACATGTGAATGCAGTGGTTGGTCACCATAATTCCACCATGCAGACCTCTCCTTGACCTAATTCCACCATGGATGGCTCCTTCACTGTTTCTTACCTCATCTGGTAGCAGCACTGCTCTATACAACATATATCAGAACCCAGACTACTCAGAAGACTTTGTCAACCAATAGGCAAAATCATGAGTAAGTCGCTGAGCAGCACAGCTACCGAAGAGTACAAAGAGTATCACAACTACACCAGTCAGATCAGGGTTACTAGGATGCCTCCTCTCTTGATGTGTCTAGGACACATGCCCTGCCGACCCCAAACCTATAGTTATAACCTCAAATTGTGTTTCTTCGATGAAACTTGCATAGAACCCTGGCTTTAGATTTACAGCATATACAATGGGTTCCTTGAAGCAAAAAACAGAAGTGGGTAGAAGTGTGTAGCACCAGCAATGCCATTTGGTTTATTTGACTCATTTCTATTTTCGGTTTTCTTTAATCCTGTCTTTGTGCTTTGGGACACTAGTGTCCTAAATCGCCCTTGAATGTTTTAAAAAAAACTTTAAAAATTTGGAAGTAATTAAAGTGTGTACTAAAAATTTATCCACAATACTCATAAGTAGGACCTACTATGGTGTCACTCCAAGGAGTGGAAGCCAACAATTGGTACTGTAGTCTACCACTCACACCACCCTGGGTACTAAATATGGGCACTACTATGATACAAACATTTTAAGCAATTTTTTTCATATTTGGATGGTTGTAACAAAGGTATAAATATTAAGTACTAAACTGTCTCATAGTGATATGAATTAATGGTGATCCATGGATAACATCCCACTCCTAAATACTATTACTGAGTGTATCCCCATTCATAAAAACGTGGACGCTCAAGTGCCTAATGGCAAATGTTAGTGCCAGCTACAACTCCATCTGTGACTCTGTGGTCTTCCACAATTAAGTGACCTTTTTTTTTTTGTGACCAAATAGCCCAATGTGCGCTCGGAAGTCCTGGGTGCCGGCGCTCAGAAATTAAGCTGGAGTTCCGGTGTACGTGTTGTATGGTTGTGATGTGGCGTGGTCGCTAGGCAACCCGTGATGTGAGACATCACGGGATGGAAGACCAGGGGAATGAGGATCATAACGATCCTCACACAATGTAAGGCGTCAGGAGGATTCGCTAAAATGATAGATTATGGTGGACGTAAGATATCTTATCATTGCCGTAATAGATCGAGTATAATATCCAGAAGGAATAAGTACCATATATACTTGTGCTGAAAATCCTCAACTCGGCTTATACACGAGTCAATAGCCAGCCCAGCACTTAAAAAAAAAACTTATATACTCACCCTCCGGCTGCCCCGATGCGCAGCGTTGCTCCCCCGATGTCGGCGCTGCTCCCCCGATGTCAGCGTGGGTCCTCTTCTGTCTTCTATCGTCTTCTGTCTTCTTTCTTCGGTAACATCCTGCAGGGCATCGCCATGTTTTGTCATACGATGCTTTTGTCATACGATGCGCCTGCCGGCCGGGAAGAGCGTAGTGGCGCCCTGCAGGATGTTACCGAAGAAAGAAGACAGAAGAGGACCCGCACTGACATCGGGGGAGCAGCGCTGTGCATCGGGGCCACCTGAGGGTGAGTATATAAGGGGTTTTTTTTGTGCTGGGCTCACTGTATACTAGTGTGGGGCAGGCTTTATACTACAAGGGGCAGGCTGGGCTCGCTGTATACTGGTGGGGGCAGGCTGTATACTACACGGGGCAGGCTGGGCTCGCTGTATACTAGTGGGGGATGACTGTATACTACACGGGGAAGGCTGGGCTGGCTGTATACTAGTGGGGGCAGGCTGTATACTACATGGGGCAGGCTGGGCTGGCTGTATACTAGTGGGGGCAGGCTGTATTCTACTGGGGGCAGGCTGGGCTGGCTGTTTACTACTGGGGGCAGGCTGGGCTGGCTGTATACTACTGGGGACAGGCTGGGCTGGCTATATACTATAGGGGGCAGTCTGGGCTGGCTGTATACTACAGGGGCTGGCTGTATACTACAGGTGGCAGGCTGGGCTGGCTGTATACTACAGGGGGCAGGCTGGGCTAACTATATACTACTGGGGGCTTGCTGGCTACATACTGGAGGGGTCTGTGATCAATGCATTTCCCACTCTCAGCTTATACTCGAGTCAATAGGTTTTCCCAGTTTTTGGTGGTAAAATTAGGGGTCTCGGCTTATATCCCTACACTTTTACCTTTGAGGGCAAATGGTACCTCCAGAAGAAAGGTACCGCCATGGGGACTATTCATTCAAGCGGATACTGAATGGTCACATTATATAAGATATTAGAAGAGTTATATTGATGACTTGTTGTTCCTGTGGCAAAGGAAAGAACTGGATGCCATGAATTATGTACAGTTCCTGAGCACGAACGACTGGGGCTTAAAGTTTACCATGAATTTAGAAAAGGATAAAATCATTTTTTTGCATTTGGAAATTACACATGATAAGGATAAATTGGTCACAAGAACGCATTTTAAACCAGCGAATACGAACAGCTTCCTGGAATATGAAAGCGCACACTATCCAAAATGGTTAAAAAATATGCCATTCAGCCAATACCACCGTATTCGCAAAAACTGCACCAAAATAGAGGACTACAGAGAACAATCATCCATTCTAAAAAGATGGTTCATACAGAAGAAATACCCGGAAGGTCTAATTAAGAAGGCATATCAGTTGAACTTGAATCGAAAACAGGAAGACTTAATGAGATCTTGGAAGGAAGAAAAGAATGAAAATATACTGAGAAGAAACAATCACACTTTCAACTTTATCACTACTTATGACAAAGACAATAAAGAAATAAGGAAGATTCTGAACAAACATTGGGGGATTCTCTTAAAAGATCCCCTACTCAGAGAAATAATCCCAAACAAACCAAGGATAACATTCCAAAAATCGACAACAATAAAAAATATTGTGGCCCCGAGCAGGCTGAGGAAAGTGGAGACAGGTTTGGGAATGAAGAACAAGAGGAAAGGGGTAAGGAAGTGTGGACACCCCAAGTGCCTCTGCTGTGCGAATATCAAAGTTGGAGCCAAAATTCTCACATCTATGTCAACTGGTGAGCAATTCACGAGCAAACAGGATTTATCATTCGGATCGGATTTCATTGAATATGTGATAAATTGCAACTGTGGTCTCCAGTATGTAGGGAGAACAGTACAATCCCTCCGAGTTCGCCTGAACGGCCATAGGCATAGAGTAAAAACCGGGTTCCAGAAACATGGTCTCTCCAAACATCTGCACTCAGAAAAAGGATGTTCATTTGAGTCCCTAGTGGTCACCCCCCTGGAACAGATTCCCATATCCCAACAGAATAGAATAAAGACTCTTAATAGGAGGGAATCTTTCTGGATCTATAAACTGAACACCCTGATACCAAATGGTCTTAATGAAAAAATAGAATCAATATAAGCAATATATGTACTGGAGGGTTCACCCAGTGGGATGTCCCCATTTACATTATTACCGTGAGGGACCATTGCACTCGAGCAACCATCTCAATTACTTATTCCTTATGGGTCTCTTCCCTTCACTTTTGACGGATACTCGATCTATTACGGCAATGATAAGATATTTTACGTCCACCATAATCTATCATTTTATCTAATCCTGACATTAATCACAACAATTACTTATAGAAACCTAAGTAACCTTATACTTACATGCGGTCCTCCTATTTGTATCAACATGAATCCTCCTGATGCCTTATGTTGTGCGGGGATCGTTCTGATCCTCATTCCCCTGGTATTCCATCCCTGGTTGCCTAGCGACCACGCCACATCACAACCATACAACACGTACACCGGAACTGCAGCTTAAGTTCCAGGTCCTGTGACGTCATAGTAGCTTAGCAACCTCCGATAATGCACACATGAGAACCGGAAGCTAACTCCCTTCCTCTCAATCTGTAACTTACCATATACAGGCGGTCCCCTACTTAAGAACACTCGACTTACATACGACCCCTAGTTACAAACGGACTCCTGGATATTGGTAATTTATTGTACTTTAGTCCTAGGCTACAATAATCAGCTGTAACAGTTATCACAGGTGTCTGTAATGAAGCTTTAGTGTTAATATTGATTCTTATGAAAACACAACATTTTTAAAATCCAATTGTCACAGAGACCAAAAAAGTTCTAGCTGGGAGTTACAATGATAAAATATACAGTTCCAACTTACATACAAATTCAACTTAAGAACAAACCTACAGACCCTATCTTGTATGTAACCCAGGGACTGCCTATATTTTACTTTTTTTATGCCCAATCTAAAAAGTTTTTACTATGTGTATGGAGATGTTGATTATTTAATTATTAGATATGGTTTTAAGAAACTGTCGACTTGTGAAAATTACGAAAAGCAGTGATCATGACCACTTCCGGTCACCAAAACAGCATATAAGAAATGTCATTTAGTATTGTATGTTTTATGCCTGACAAAGGCTTGAATTCCGAGCCGAAACGCGTTGCACAATGAATAAAAACGCTTTTAAAGGAACTACATCCGGAGAGGTTTATTTCTGAGCGCCGGCACCCAGGACTTCCGAACGCATATTGGGCTATTTTGTCACATTAAGATAGCGTCCTCTGAGCTAATTAGGAGCAAGGAAGGAGGAGCCGGCAGCCATCCAACATACCCATACAAAGCGCTTAAGTTGAGCGCTGCAAAGTAAGCGCATATATTGTATCTCTGTCTTCTCTTTTTTCCCCTGGCTTACTACATTAGGCTAGCGCCTGTTGTCTTTCCCTTATTTCTCCCCTACATCTGACTCCATCTCGAAGAACGCCAGTCCCAAGGGGATGTCATTGAGGGGTTCCATTTTTACCTCTTTTTTCTTTTGTGTAACATGGATGTGGATAATTACTTAATAAACATGTTGCTATCACCCACTGATAAATTTTGTAGTGTATTCACATTAATGATGTGACAATGTTATATTCTCTGATATCAATTCCAATAAGAAATTGTGATTCTATCAACCATTCCCTGTAATCACTCAAAGAGAATTTATTATATTATCGTCAGTAGTGTTTCCAGCAGGTCAGAACATTAATGTATTATTCATTTTCTTATCTGTGGGTGGAGGATTAAGTAGATAGCTGTACTTTTGTCATATCATCTGTATATTCTCAGTAAGTTGTTGATGCCATTCCTCTAGAAGATTATGATTTTTTATTTACACCCCTCCAGTATGTCATTGATGTAGACTTCCTTAAGTAGGCATTTTTTACCCCAGTATATATTTTCCTAAACTTTAAATTCACTTTTATTCGAAAAATCAGACATTTTACATTTTAAAATCAAGTCCCAATAGATGACTCCTATCTATCAAATCTGCTGTCCACTTCCTTTCAGTACATGGAGGCCCACATTTACCAAAACTAGCGCAAACTGCACTAGAAGCAGTTTTCCTGTGCAGTGTACATGGTGCATAGCTCCCAACTGTCCCGATTTTGCCGGGAAAGTCCAGTTTTTCTTACCTCTGCCCCGCGTCACAGGCAGCTATGAGATTGTCACGGATTTTCCCCCCAGGTCCCGCTGTGTCAGATCACCTTCTCTCCATATATGTTCTCCAGGGCTTCCCCAGACACAAGCTCTTTATTTAATTACATAAAGTTTTGGCCAGGCTGAGATTCGAACCTGGGACCCTCTGCACAATAGACAGGGGCCTTATCTAACTGAGCTATAAGCCCAGTGATACAGAGCTGAGGATTTCTGGTAACTAAGAAGTGTTATCTGCCACTGTTACACTGTGACACAGACTAATGCACTGATATATAGAGAGGGATCTTCTCAGAGATTATTATTGTAATTATTGAAACTATTATTATTATTATTATTATTATTATAAATTTTATTATTTTTGTTATTATGGAGACGATTATTAATAATAGTAAAAATAATAATAATCATCTCAATAATAATAATAATAATCTCCATAATAATAATAATAGTCTCAATAATTACAATAATTTCTGAGAAGATCCCTCCCTATATACCAAAGCATTACATCTGTCACAGTGTAACAGTAGTCATAGTTCTTAGTTACCAAAATTCTACACTTAGATAATCACAGAGGTTATAGCTCAGTTGGTTGGGACATTGTGACATTATTGTACATGGACACTGCAGGTTCTGGGTTCAAATCCCAACGAGGATAATTTTCTGTCACATCTGTGGAGTTGCGGTACTAAATGTGGCTCATGGTCCAACTTACTCTCCTTTTATGTGCAGAAATTTGTGTTTCAACGGGCATAGTGCTGCCACGACATGCGCTAGCTGTTTGCACTAAAAAGAAATTGCAAAGTCAGACACAAAAGTGGCGCAGGGGCTTTAATTAATGTGGACCACTGTGTTAAAGGAAACCTACTATCACCTAAGGTAGATCTGGTGGCAGGTTAATCTAATGAATAGCGCCCCAGCTCTTTTTAGGGCTAATCTTTCAGTCCCCGCTAACTTTTTAACCCCTTAGGGACGTGGTCCTTTTTCGTTTTTGCATTTTAACTTTTCACTCCCCACCTTCAAAAATCTGTAACTTTTTTATTTCTCCATGCAAAGAGCTCTGTTTGGGCTTGTTTTCTGCGTAACAAATTGCACTTCATAGTGATGGTATTTATTATTCCATGCCGTGTACTGGGAAGCGGGAAAAAAATTCAGAATGCAGTGAAAATGATGAAAAAACGCATTTGCTCCGTTTTCTTGCGGGCTTGGATTTTACAGCTTTCACTGTGCGCCCCAAATCACATGTCTATTTTATTCTTTGGTTCGGTGCAATCACGAGGATACCAAATTTGTACAGGTTTTAAAATGTTTTCATACATTTAAAAAAATTAAAACCTTCTGTACAAAAAAAAAATTCTTCATTTTGCCATGTTCTGGCACTAATAACTTTTTCATACTTCAGTGCACGGAGCTGTGGGTTATGTCATTTTTTGCAACTTTTGATGATGTTTTTAATGCTATCATTTTGAGGACTATATGGGCTTCTGATCACTTTTTAAAGAATTTTTTATATTTTTCAAAATGGCAAAAAAGTTGCATTTTCGACTTTGGGCGCCAATTTCCGTTACAGGGTTAAACGCCGGAAAAATTGGCTAATATATTGATAGATCGGACATTTTGGGACGCGATGATACCTAAAGTGTTTATGATTTTTACTGTTTATTTATATTTATATCAGTTCTAGGGAAAGGGGGTGATTTAAACTTTTACTTTTTTTACTATTTTTTCATATTTTTTTTTACCATTATTTAAGATCCTCCAGGGTAATTTAACCCTGCAGGGTCCGATTGCTAATACTATATACTGCAATACTACTGTATTGCAGTATATAGCAATTTTACAATGATTTTTAATAGCCTGCCCTCTGCTGGCTATTATAAATCATTGCACCTGGCAAGCCTACGAGTCTCAATGAGACTAGTCTGCCATAGCAACCGATCGCTGCCCTCCGATGACGTTCCAGGGGGCGGCGATCGTCCATCCAAGATGGCGCCGCCCATGTAAAGGTAAGTGACAGGCTGGTGTTGGCTGTTTTATACAGCCATTACCCAGTGTGTATGGAGAGAGCTCAGCTCGTGAGCTCTCTCCATACACCCCTTGCCGCGCGCGAGGACAATATAGTTCGTCCTCGGTCGGCAAGGTGTTCCATTTTTTATGGTCCTAACATGCAAATTTCTGAAAGAGGCTACTGGGACATGGAGTAGCCTGAGCTGAAAAATCTGGTGCAAACACTTAAATAAATCCGTTCACCTTAACCCTGGCCTTGTTAACTTCTCAACTGACCTCGCCAACCTACAATGCAAACGTGGTACTAACCAAATATCTAGCCACACCACAAGTACTGCAGGAAAAACCACCCAAAGCCGCAACAAATCACACTTTATCCCTGAAAGTCTTGACCCCAAGTCATTTCCTCTTAAGTGCAACACCAAAATCTCAGGGGGCAGCATTCTGCTCCACAACATTCCTCTAAACCCCAGCCACCCAATAATGGCCGGATAAAGAGCACACAATCCCCCCTCAGCTCCACATCTTCTTGCAAAATGCCTCAACTCTTCTCTGTGCTGGACCCATCTCCTGGTCCTGGGACACACTGGCTGCAGAGACAGAGGAGACAACGCGAGCTCTGCTCCCAGCACAGCACAGCACGGCACGGCACGGGGAGGGGGGTCACCTGGAGAGCGGCTGCTGTGGCTTTACATTTGAGTCCCTGCATTGAATGGCACGGCCCCTTCTCCTCCCCCTGTGTGAGCTGTGCTGCCGAGATGTGTGAGGAGGAATCATCAGGGGGGTCACCTGGAGAGCGGCTGCTGTGGCTTTACATCCTGAGCTCCCAGCACGGCATGGCACGGCACGGGGAGGGGGGTCACCTGGAGAGCGGCTGCTGTGGCTTTACATCCTGAGCTCACAGCATGGCATGGCACGGGCCCTTCTCCTCCCCCTGTGTGAGCTGTGCTGCCGAGATGTGTGAGGAGGAATCATCAGGGGGGGGGGGGTCACCTGGAGAACGGCTGCTGTGTGACCCGGCCATAGACCCTGCAGACTCCTCTGCTCCTTCTCCTGATAGCTGTGCAGGGGGAGGGGGGCAGCACAGAGAGAGATAGCATTAGAAGTCCATTAGGAGAATCTGCACAGCAGGGATGAGGTAGGACACAGCCTGACCCTCACACTGACCTGTAGCTGTGTATGCTGTGTGACAGGACACATCTATCAGGACTTGTATGGCAGCTTTCTGACTTACAAGCCCTGAAATAATCGCAATATCTTGCCAACCGGCCAGGTGCACCTGGAAGTTATACTACGTCCCCGCGGCTAGATGCTTAGCGCACCGGGACGTAGTATAAGCAGCGTAGTATAAGCAGCGGCTGTCAGCTGTCCATCACGGTTGTTAACCCCTTACACGCTGTGGTCAAGCATGACCGCGTCGTGTAAGGGTGTTCCCGCTATGGATCGGATCCCCCATGCCGCTTCCCGGGGGATCCAATCCTCAGACAGGAGATACAGGAGGATGATGTAGGAGAGGAGACTACAGGAGGAGGATGGAGGACAGGGGGCTACAGGAGGAGGATGGAGGACAGGAGATACAGGAGGAGGATGGAGGACAGGAGGCTACAGGAGGAGGATGGAGGACAGGAGGCTACAGGAAGAGGATGGAGGACAGGAGGCTACAGGAAGAGGATGGAGGACAGGAGGTACAGGAGGAGGATGGAGGACAGGAGGTACAGGAGGAGGATGGAGGACAGGAGGTCACAGAATGAGGAGGATAGAGGACAGGGATCACACCATGTGAGGAGGGGTGGGGCTTGGGGTACAGATAGGATTATGTGTAAGTTTGGGGAGATAAATAAAAGTGCAAAACCAAATTTAAAGGCAGGATAAAATTAAAGAGGGGTTTTATATGTTTTACATGTTGCAGAGTTGCATTAGGGGATATTATATTGGTCCACGGGAAGGGGGGGCCAAATTAAGGGGCGTTGTACCACGTGGGCACCATCAAGTTCGATATTATACTATGCCTGTGGGTGGGACAATGGGCATGGTTTAGAAAAAGGGGAAGGGGCTTTGTGTCCCTCTTTCTCTTGCCCAAAAGTTGGGAGGTATGCGTGGGCACATGGGAGAGAAGGAGGGGGTGAGCAGCGCATGGCGCTGTGATACGGCAAATTGGACTTGTCATATCTTTTCTCGGGTACGTAACAGTACAATGCCGCACGTGTGCAGCACCGTGACACTCACTGCGCCCATTGCCGGCCTATGGGGATCGGATACAGGGGCGTAACTAGGAGAGACAGGGCCCCCTAGCAGGCTAATGCATGGGGCCCACCTTTCCACCTAAAAATTATACATATTAGTATACCCACACATGCGAGTTACAATCACATATAAATGCACTCATGTGCACACACAGCATATACACACACATACAGTGCCATATGCAACATACTCACATATTGTGTATACAGACACCATATACACATCACAGATACTGCATATATACATCACAGTATATGTTATATACATATTATGCTGGACATGTGCAGTACAATAGGGATATAATGGTGCACATCCTCCATTCTTTATTGTGTCAGGTCGGACGGCGGGGCCCCCTGACATTGTGGGCCCCATAGCAGCTGCTATGGCTGCAACCACTGTAGTTACGCCCCTGGACATATATACGTCCCCCAACGGCCGTGTAAATGCAGCCTTAAAGTGTTGTTTTGAGAAACACTAGTCCTCAGGGGACAGTGGTGGCTACATACAGAGGTATAAACCTTTTTGGGTTATTCCTGATTATTATTGCTCTAGTAAAGATCCACTGTTCTGCCAAAATACTGTAATACAGTTGTATTGCAGTGTATTGTATGAGCAATCAGACCCAATAGGGTTCAAACCTGCTGGGGAGTCTAAGAAAATAGTAAAAAGTGACAAAATGTTAAAAATAAATAAAATGTTAAATCTGGAAACGAAAATAAAAATAAACACAAACACGCAATGTAGCCCACATCCAAAAATCCCTGATCTTTCAAAATCTAAAAATAATTATTCCGTGCAGTGAACGTAAAAAGCATCTAAATGTCCAAATCGACACTTTTTCACCACCAATTTGAATAAAAAGTGATTATTATTATTATTAGGTTGAAAATTCCCCAAAATTATATCAATAAACGCTTCAGTTCATCCAACAAAATAATAACAACGTACACAGATCCGTACACCAAAGTATTGAAGAGTTATTGCCGTCAGAATATTGCGACAGGGATACAATTTTTTGGAAAAAATCTAATTTTTTAAGGTATTAAATAACCAAATGTATATAAATTATGGTATCTCCCTGATCATAATGACCCAAAGAATAAAGGGGAGGTGTCGTGCGGACAGTAAAAGGCGTAAATAGAAAGTCCACAAGGAAATGGCGCAACTGTGTGTTTATTTTGTCATTTGAACTACATTTAGAATTTTCTTTCCAGCTTCCCAGTACACAGCGTGGAATATTAAATACTGACACTAGGAAGGACAAGTTGTACTGCTGATTCTTAATGTGCCCCACTATTGTGCATTTCAGAAAACAAAATTTCTTTTGACTTTCTCACGCCCGCCACCAGAGGGCAGCATTTATTCACATTTAAAATCAAAAACATTTTTTTACTGTTCCTACTTGTAATTTATGACTAGAATAATGACTTGTGGCCATTACAAAAAATCATATTGCTTATAATAGGTAAAATAGAGTGGATGTCTTGAGACTATGATCCCTTGTAGTGAATAATTGAATAGGATGGTGATGGTACAGGCAGGCAGTCATGACTTTATCATAATGTATTATACAATGCCTGATGAAGAGGCCAAAGTAATCTGGAAAGCCAGTAACATTAGGGTTTTTTAGTGATCCATTAAAAGGTATGATAATCCCTAAATGTCTACTTTATTTCATCTATTCAGAGCAATAGGAATACCTGTGATTGAGAAGACCAGAGGACTGCTGCTGATCCTCTACTTGTCTCTGTGCTCGGATATTATTTCATACCATTAAAGAAAATTTACCATCAAAATCAAGTATGACAGGAGCACTTCCCTCTCCCATTGTGTGAGATTACAGCTATAAGAGAGCGGGGGAGGGTAAGACAGTGTGCAGCTTCAGCACGGAGGGGCATATTATTATTCATTAGCATAAATTTAAAAGTTGATTTTAAAAGGAAGGAGGCCATGGATAACAAATATAGGAAGATGACCACAGTCCCGGTGTCTGGATCTATGAGTAAGTGTCCCTGGTTTATCATGATGGATTTTGATGGTAGATTTCCTTTAAAAGGTGCAGGCAGTCTTCTACATTGGGGGTTATTTATCATTAGGAAGGTTCCTTGGGACAGTTCTATGTCTGTCTATGGAGCTCCACTGCCCAACAGATTCAATCATGTGGTTGTGGCCACTACTATACTTCTAAAAAGTTGCAATAAGATCACCAAGTGCATTAAAACTCCCAGCATTTCTGTCAGCAGGGTATGGAGCGACTATGCAACTATGCAAAGTCAAGAATGTGGCTGTGCACCCGTAGAATATAGTCCTGTTCAACTTTCTAGCAGTGAAAAGTTGACAAAAAACATAAATGTGGCTTTTTTTCCTTCTAAAAAGCCCGGCAAACCAATGATCAATAACGCTGTTGTGTCTATATACAAAAGTAGTAATCTAGAAAACATAAATAAATATAAAATGTTAAAAGACTGTAATTAATTTAACATTGCATGTAGTAAGGGGGGTATTTTAGAAATAAGCTTACAATAGTGTTTTGACATTAAAGGAAACCTACCACTTAGAAGGGTCGGTGTAAGCTGTAAGTACCGAGCACCAGCTCAGGGTGAGCTGGTGCCGGTACTTACTTTCGTTAGTGTTATAAACCGCTGTAACTCGCGGTTTAACACTTTTTAAAACTTTAGAGGCAAAGGGGCTTCGGCGCTACGGTGACCGTGCGCCACGCAACATCTCGCTATTTCCTATGTAGGCGCGCGCACGATTCGTATGCACCGCAGCGCCGAGCCTCTGCTGCTCTAAAGTTAAAAGTGTTAAAACACGCAATACGGCGGTTTATAACACTAACGAAGTAAGTACCGGCACCAGCTCACCCGAGCTGGTGCTCGGTATTTACAGCTTACCCACCTGCCTTCTAAGGGTAGAGTTCCTTTAGCTATAACACAAGATAAAACTAGGCGATGCACAGAGAAAATATTCCCGTGCACATCTCTAATATCAAACATCATATGTTCCCACATAGCTGAAGGTCCATATAAATCCCTGATGAATCCATAGGGGCACATTTACTTACCCGGTCCTGTCGCGATCCCGCGTGCATGTCCGACCAGGGATTCACAAGCTCCGTGAGCCCGTGTCCCTGCACTCCGCTTCGTTCCGCGCGAGGTCCCCCGAGTTCACCTGCTTCGTTCCCGGTGCATGGAGTGCTGATCTTGCGACACAAATCCTTTTTAAATTCCGTGGTTTGTCTGACGGCCACGCCCCCCGATATCTGTCGCGTGCAAGCACCAGATGCCAAAATTCAATCGTGTGCACCAAAATCCGGCGCAAAACGGAAATCATCAGGAAACCCGACGAAAATGCGTCCGACAGACCCTTAGTAAATGAGCCCCATAGTGTCAAAAATCACAATGCAAAAAACTAATAATAAATACTCCTCAGCTATCAAAACATTTTCCAGGACAACTACCATAAATGAGGCAGCGATGCACTTCCAGAAAGACTCTTCAAAAACAATAAGATCTAGTTGCTCTGTTTCACCAGTAATTGGCGATGAAGTCATAGAGATACAGGGGTGAATTTATCATATTCCGGCACTCGTACATTGGCGTATGATAGAGAATGATTAGGCCTCTTGATGTATCCAACAAGCAGCCATGGTCCAGGTCCGTAGTTTGCAGGGAAAGTACATGGGACAGGATGAACCCAACAACTGGCGGCCGCACCCTCCACCCCCGCAGCCCCCAGGTGGCGTAACTGGATCATAATTGCAAATTCTTCCAGTGTGCAAAAAATTACAATAATTTCATTGCTTCTACGCCACAAAACTCATGTAGAAGCATAAATCCCCCCCCCCCCCCCCCCAGTGTGAGGCATTTCCAACCATAAAACACTTTCAAAGGATAAAAAGCAGGAAAGATCTAAAGGCCAGAGCATAGTTGTGCTAGATGGGGTTCACGGTTCAATGGCACAGGCTAAAGGTCACAGCAAGCTGAAGTTTAGGGTCATAAGCTCAAGACTGTAAACAGATACTGGTAGACTGACACTCAGGGCCGGATTAAGGTTGGTGGGGGCCCCTGGGCTCAAAATCTGGTGGAGGCCCCCACTCAGTGCATACACGTCCTCCCGCTCACTACCACTATCCCCGCAGTAACACTGCTACATACAGTCCACCTCGTCCCCAGTAACACAGCTACATACAGCCGCTCGTCCCCAGTAACAGCTGCACATACAGCCGCCTTGCCCCAGTAACACAGCTACATACAGCCCCGCCTTGCCCCCCAGTAACACAAGCTACACTACAGCCACCTCGTCCCCAGTAACAGAGTACATACAGCCGCCTTGCCCCAGTAACACATACACTCAGCCCCTGCCCCATACACAGCTTACATACGTTCCTCGCTCTCCAGTAACACGCTACATACACGCCGCCGGGCCCCCAGTAACACAGCTACATACAGCCGCTCTCCCATGTAACACATCTACTCAGCCGCCTTGCCCCCAGTAACACAGCTACATACAGCCGCCTCGCTCGCCCAGTAACCCAGCTACATACAGCCACCCCTCGCCCCCAGTAACCAGCTACATACGCCACCTCGTCCCAGTAACACAGCTACATACAGCCGCCTTGCCCCCAGTAACACAGCTACATACAGCCGCCTTGCCCCCAGTAACACAGCTACATACAGTTGCCTCGTCTCCAGTAACACAGCTACATACAGCCGCCTGGCCCCCAGTAACACAGCTACATACAGCCGCATCTCCCAATGTAACACATCTACATACAGCCGCCTTGCCCCCAGTAACACAGCTACATACAGCCGCCTCGCCCCCATACCGCTACATAACAGCCCCTTGCCCCCAGTAACAGAGAACAGTACATACAGCCGCCTCGCCCCATAACCAGCTACCTACAGCCGCCCATCCCATAAACACAGCTACATACAGCCGCCTGATCCCCAGTCCCAAACGCTAACATACAGCCGCTCATCCCCAGTAAACACAGTACATACAGCTGCCTCACACCCAGTAACACAGCTACTACAGCCACCGTCCCCAGTAACAAGCTACATACAGCCGCCTGCCCCCATAACACAGTACATACAGCCGCCTTGCCCACCAGTAACACAGTTACATACAGTTCCCTCGTCCCAGTAACACAGCTACAATACAGCGCCTGGCCCCAGTAACAGCTACATACAGCGCACCCCAATGTAACACATAATACATACAGGCCTTGCCCCAGAAACAGCTACATACAGCCGCCTAGCCCCAGTAACACAGCTACATACAGCCGCCTTGCCCCCAGTAACACAGCTACATACAGCCGCCTCGCCCCCAGTAACACACGCTACACTACGCCGCCTCATTCCCAGTAAACACAGCTACATACAGCCGCCTCATCCCGACACAGCTACACAGCCCCTCATCCCCAGTAACACCGCTACATACAGCTGCCTCACCCCCAGTAACACAGCTACATACAGCCGCCTCATCCCCAGTAACACAGCTACATACAGCCGCCTCATCCCCAGCAACACCGCTACATACAGCCACCTCATCCCCAGTAACACAGCTACATACAGCCGTCTTGCCCTCAGTAACACAGCTACATACAGCCGCCTCGCACCCAGTAACACAGCTACATACAGCCGCCTCGCACCCAGTAACACAGCTACATACAGCCGCCTCTCCCCCAGTAACACATCTACATACAGCCGACTGGCCCCAGTAACAACATCTACATACAGCCGACTGGCCCCATAACAAGCTACATAAGCCGCCTCGCACCAGTAACACAGCTACATAACAGATGTTATCAACTTTATATACACACAAAAGTTCTAACACTGTATGCTTGCACCCATATATACAAGTATACACAACATTTATGTACCCATATACATTTATACACTAATACACAGAGTATACACAAACATACACAAAGTATAATACACAAATACAGTATATATACATCACACATACGGCAACACATTATATACAATATATATATACACACATACAGTATACACTGAGCCAATTTACATATACATGCAGTATAAAACACCATATACACACATGCTGCATATACATACCACAGAATATGACACACAATACAGCAAATACAGACACATTCAGTATATACAGCATTTTCACACACATACGGGAATACACACACACACAACCTTCAGTATACAGAGCATATACATACATACCATATACACGCATATAAACATAAACATACATCATAGATACATATATATATAATATATATATATATATAATGTGCATATATTTAAATGTGCACATATATATGCTTGTACAAATAATGCGTGTATATAAATACAGTTATCATCTATACACAGTATTACTATATACAAATACAATATCACTATAGTAATTCATATAACACATATACACGTATATACAATATACACTTATATACACAGTAGAATACTATATACACATATATACACATAATACACATAATAACATATCATACTTTATATACACAGTAGATGCATATATACACATATACACAGTATATACATATATACACATATACACAGTATATACATATATACATCATATATACACAGTATATACATATATACAACATATACACAGTATATACATATATACACACAATATACATCATATATACACACAGATAAATAAGATATGTATCTAATCCTACCATTTAGGGTGTTCGGCTGTCCCGTCAGGAGGGTGTTCGGGCGGGGGGGGGATTGGGGTCTGAAGACAGCTGCTTGTTCCAGCGGGCGGGCGGGGGTAGGGCTGGCATCGGGGGCCTTGCGCGAGTGACGCTTGTTGGAGGGGGGGGACGAGGGGCGGAACGGAGGAACGACTTCTTGCTCCGGCAGGCGGGGGGGGGGGGTTGCGCGTGGAGCGGAGGACAGTTCGATGTTCCGGCGGGGGGGAGGGGGGCGCGTGGAGCGGAGGACGGCGCAATGTTCCGGCGGGGGGGCGTTCTGAGCGGAGGATGGCTGGATGTTCCGGCCGGGGGGGGGGCGGTGGAGCGAAGACGGTCGGACGGCTCGAGTTCCAGCGGAAGGTGGGGGGTTTGAGCGGAGGATGCGGGGAGCGCTGCAATGTTCAGCGGGGATGAGTGAGGATGGCGTCTGTTCGGCAGGAGGGGGTGGCGGCGTGGGGATGCAAGGTAGGCTTCTTGTCAGAGGGGGGGGGAGCGCGAGCGGGATTCCGAGCGGCGGGGGATGCCGGGCAATGCGCGGGTGGTCGGGACAGGTTGCGGACGGCTCGGCCATGCAGCTGAAGGGCGGGGAGGCGTAACTTGTGCGGGGTCGGACATGTGGGCGGGCAGGCCATGCAAGGGGATATGCGTGGAGGTGTTGACCTGTGCCGAGGTCGGGCGGACGACTAAGGGAGGCGGCGGCTGAGGAGTCGGGGACCGGGGGGCGCGATCTGGTGGGGGCCCCCTGGGGGGGCAAAATGGTGGGGGCCCCGGGGCTCGAGCCCCGGGAGCCCCGCCTATAATCCGGCCCTGCTGACACTGGAATATCTGGCACAAGCTCTAAGACCACCTGGTAACCAAAACATGGGGGAAGGCATCCGCTGTACACAAGGAAGGGAAAGAAACTGGTGCTGGGACATATCAATGTTTTTTGTCTCATTTTGCACTGAAAAGAATGTGCAAACTGCTTGTACATGTATTTATAAAGTGTCTGCGCAGGTTTTGTTTCACGGCTGCTCAGTGTCGGACAAGACACCTAAAGGAGAGTGTTACTGCTTAGTCAGACTATGCGCCACATTTATTACTGACATGCGCCACAATTCTGCCGCATGAACAAAGTGCACCAAAAAAAAATATTACCCACTTCCCGAGCAGAAAAATGAAGGCCATGCTCCAATTTTGATGAATCTGCCGCACCCGGAACACTCCACATGGCAAACTGCACATAGATGCAGCAAGTATCTTATATCTGTCTAGCATATTGTCCTGTGCCACGTGTGACCTATTACTCTGTGTCCATAGAATCAGCAGCCGAGAGGATTAGACTAAACCACTGTTACTGAACATGTGAACACAGTTCAACCAAAGCCAACATTACGTGAAGTTACACAACAAGTAATCTGTAAAGCACTAGTAGTCTTAGGCCCCCAAAACTAGTGCACTCTGTACAGTACTATGTGCAGTTTGCTTGTGGAGTGTGCAGGGGGCGCCAGACTGATAAAAAAAACTGGTCTACATGAATCTGGCGCCCCCTGCACTGCTCGGGAAGTGCTCATCATTATTTTTTGGTGCATTTTGTTCATGGTGAAGAGAGCATTGTACCGCACGACTGTAATAAAGGTGGCAAAAACTCAGACTGAGCAGTATCACGCCCCTTTAGTCCATCATAATGGGGCACATTTACTAAGAATGGTTCAAACTGCACAAAGTGTGGCTTGCCTGTGTATAATGCAGAGTGCCCCAGATTCATGATTTATGGTGCAGATTCTGCATGAATCTGGTGCTTCTTGCACTGCCCCAACAGAGTGCACCACTATTTTTCTGGTCTATCTTTAACATGGGGTGCAACACACTTCTGCTGGAATTGCATGTTAAAGATGGCGCACGATCCGACTGAGCACCGGATTGGCCCCTGATTTGTGTCGCATGATGACATTTTTGGTGCAGACACTTGTTAAATACCTGTGCAAGCAGTTTGCACTACAAAGAACGTGCAAAGTCAGAGAGAAAACTGGCACAAAACCCTTGGTAAATGTGCCCCAATGTGTAGCAATTTGTATACATTTTTGCAACCACATTTTATTCAGTATGCAACACCCCTGCCAATGTATGGGGTGGGTGGTGTTGCGGAAATGCCCTTCTCTATGCCAGTAGCTACCTGGTGTGATTGAAAGTAATTGCAGCTTTAATCCACTGCCTGGCAAATAAAAAGTTAACATGTGAAATGTTATTAACCAATAATATCCTTTGTACGATTGTAAAGCAAGCTGGAAGCTGATCGGAAAGTGCTGCTACCTGAATAAAGAACCATGAGTTGATTTGCACAACGTTGCCTCCGTGTGATCCCTGGATGAGACTGCTTTACCATCACGGGCTTTCCCATCCATCACCCAAAGACTCATCCTACAGACACCTCAGGGGTTGCCCCAGGGAGAACCAGCACATCAGGCTCTCCTTCCATATTTCTTGCTATAGGACAGCCTTCTGGTCCCCATACCAAGCACCATGACATCGGCAAGCCCTAGGCCACATAAGCCAGCTATTTCTGTATTCTGCGCCCCCGCTCTTTACAGCTACCTAGCTACAGCTAGGCCCTGGTGGGGGATGTTTTAAATACATTTTGCAATGTTGTACAAGTCTATTTACCTCCATACACCAGTCTTAAAGGGATGTGTATAATTTATTAAGAGATTAGCACTGAATAACATGAGTTGCTTAACCCTTTAAGCAGTCGTGATAACTCAGTCTAGTATAAGGAAATAGAGGGAATCACCCATTTTCTATGATGACTAAATGAGTTAACTCATTGTAAGTCATGTTAATCAGTGCTGCGTCTGTAACTCTTAATATGTTGCATCTCCTGGTAGTCCAAAACTAAACTTTGTCCTGGCTGCGAGCTTGCATAGGTTTCAGTTATAATCTATACAAGTTTTCTGGTACAAGACCATCTCCCAACCAACCTTTAAGCCCTACTCATTCCTTTGTAGGGAAGAACCTAAGATACTTGGTCATTGCAGCCTGGGACTACTGTTCAGTGAACTACCAGCATCCAGAGAGCTTCAGCAGAGGTCACAGTGGTCAGAGGTCCGTCTGTAACTAGGGGTCGTCTGTAAGTCAAGTGTCCTTAAGTTGGATGCTGCCTGTGTATGCAATGCTATGCACCAGGGACAGTGGGGGACATTTATCTAGACCTCTGTGCACTGCCAGTGGTGCAGAGGCCCTGAAATAATCGCAAATGCTAGCCTATTGCTAGCTTTTGCGATTATTTTCCCCAATCCGCCACCTTCACGCCAGTGGGGCGTGAAGGGGCGTGAAGGGCGCGCGGCCGGCTGAGTGGAGGGCGTGGCCGGATGGGAGTGGGCCGGCGCGGGGACAGTAACGTTACTGTCCCCGCGCCTGCGCACTCGCTGCTGCCGGCGACTTTTCATACGCCCCCCTGCCATAGGCCCTGCCTGCCATAGTATAAGCGCTGCGCTGCTGGCAGCCCGATACATCAAGAGGCGGAAGCCTCTTGATGTATCGGGCTGCAAATTTGCAGTGGCGGGGCTGTCATATCCCCCAGTGTCTCCAGTACATTCTCTGTATCTTGGTTCAGTTAATGGAAATCTCCAGAGGTTTTCAAATGTTATTTTTTGGGGATCAGAGCTTTCATGACTGCACAAAAGTAACCTACACACTATTAGGCAACACACATCATATAGATCTATCAATAGCATAAATATATTGATGCATCTAAGCTGTGACATCAGGAAAAGGCATACAGCCTGCTATAAATGACACATGACAGTAAGGGGTCTTGCTATACATTGTGTAGCCAAAGGCTTCAAGTTCATTGTGTGACTTCAGTGTTGCATTGAGGACCCCCAGCATTTAATCCTGCAGCCCCCTTTACATCTGAGAATGTGACTGATCTGTAAAGGGAAATGAGGTGTTTGATCCCTAGGAGACAGGTGTGCATTTGCATAGGCAGTCAATACATTCAGCTCTTGCTGAGCGGATACAGTATCTCAGTGTGTTGCATACATTATTTTATGCTGTAAAAGAAAAGTGCCCGTCTAAATGAAATACATGAGTCTCAATCCATTGAACATTCAAATGTGTTATCCAGTCAATGCTAGTAAAAAAAAAAAATGGACTTTAATTTATCATCTTATCCTAAATACAATCATTAAGTCTACTTTTGTTTTCTACTGCTTTGCAACTTTGTGCAATTTTTTGGCGCAGTTATTAAATTTGATTCTAATTTGAGACTTTTTCGGGTGCAAGCAAAAGTCCAGCACTTAGTGGTTTTGTGTGTCTGCGTCTTATTTGACATAGTGGGGGACCTGTATTATCGTATCTGCGTCAAAAAAAATGCCTGGATTTTACATTTTTACATTTTACAGAATTGTTGCCGATCATTTATAATGAGTTTGCGCCAGAAAGAACAGATGTTTCCGATTATCCCGACTCCATGGTCTTTTTTGGCGCAAGTGGGCGTGGCCTAACTTTTCCACTTTGTGTGTATTTTGTCTGCATTTTTAGGCGCAAACTGTGGCGCACGATAGACCAGGAGAAAAATGGTCAGAAAGCAAAATTAAGGTGCAGTCCATGTAAGATTTTGGCGCACATCTCATTGATGTCGGCATTTTTATGGCCGTGCGCCACTTTAAAACATCGGGCTGTGCTTTCCAGAGACTGATCTCCGCTGCCGACAGTTGTGCTTGCGCCAGAATTAGCAAATCCCCCCCAGTGAATGGCTGTTCTGCAGATGTTTGCACAGCATCTATCATTATTTTGCACATAAAAAGTCATAGAAAAGTAGCAAAACTACACCTGCTCTGAGCAGCTGCGCATGAAAAAAACTCCCTTTTCATTACTGGAAATAAATGAAACAAACAACTGAATGCAACATAAAAAAAATACTTCAGCATAGTTTTAAAATGTAAAATTTCATCATTTCACCATTAAAATGGCCTCAAGTCAGGCCCCTTCCACACTTGCGTTGCAGATCACGTCAGAGTTTGATCAGGGTGCGATCAGGGATTGGTCAGTGAAAAACGCGCATTTTGCATCAGAGTGCAATCAGTTTTCAGTCAGAGTTTGTTCAGTGTCTCAGTTTTTCATGCGCGTTTTCAATGCAATTTCAATGCAATTTCAATGCGTTTTTCACGCCCAGAAAATGCGTGTGAAATGGACTCAGGACTGAGCTCTATCTTTTCTATGACAATTGATGCGTGAAAAACGCATTGCACTTGCATTGCACTTGCAAGTGTCTCAGAGTGCACACTTGCGTTTTTCACGCCTGTTTTCTGCGCGTGCTTTTGATGTGCAGAACTTGCATTGCACTCTAACCCATTGTAATCAATGGGTCTTTTCAGACTTGCATTTTTTTTCACGCACACACGCGCGTTTTTTTAAATGCGCGTTTAAATCTCGACATGCTCTACTTTTGCAAGTCACACACGTGAAAAACGCACCATTCAAGTCTATGGAGATGCATCAAAAACGCATTGCACTCTGAGACACTTGCAAGTGCAATGCGTTTTTCACGCATCAATTGCCATAGAAAAGATAGAGCTCAGTCCTGAGTCCATTTCACGCGCATTTTCTGCGCCTGAAAAACGCATTGAAATTGCATTGAAAACGCGCATGAAAAACTGAGACACTGAACAAACTCTGACTGAAAACTGATTGAACTCTGATGCAAAATGTGCGTTTTTCACTGACCAAACCCTGATCGCACCCTGATCAAACTCTGACGTGAAATGCAATGGGAGTGTGGAAGGGGCCTCAATGTGCAGGCTCCATTTCCTATACATTCTAATAAAAAAGCCAGAAATATGTAGTCTGGACATGCATTTCCTTTTTTTTTTTGTGCAAAAATGAAGCTAGGAATGTTCTGTCACACCTTTTCCCTGTCTAGCGTCCTTCTTGCGTTGCAGATCACATCAGAGTCTGATCGGGGAGCGATCAGGGTTTGGTCAGTGAAAAACGCACATTTTCATCAGAGTTCAATCAGTTTTCAGTCACAGTTTGTTCAGTGTCTCAGTTCTTTTGGTGTTTCCAATGAAATTTCAATGCGTTTTCACGCGCAGATAACGCATGTGAAATGGCTCAGGACTGAGCTCTATTTTTTCTATGGCAATTGATCAATGAAAAACGCATTGCACTTGTATTGGACTTGCATGCGTCTCAGAGTGCAATGCGTTTTTGATGCATCTCCATAGACTTGTATGGTGCGTTTTTCAGGGTGCGATCAGGGTGCGATCAGAGTTTGGTCAGTGAAAAACGCACATTTTGCATCAGAGTGCAATCAGTTTTCAGTCAGAGTTTGTTCAGTGTCTCAGTTTTTCACGCGCGTTTTCAATGCAATTTCAATGCGTTTTTCATGCGCATTTTCTGCGGACTAAGGACTGAGCTCTATCTTTTCTATGGCAATTGATGCGTGAAAAACACATTGCACTTGCATTGCACTTGCAAGTGTCTCAGAGTGCAATGCGTTTTTGATGCATCTCCATAGACTTGTATGGTGCGTTTTTCACGCGTGTGACTTGCAAAAGTAGAGCATGTCGAGATTTAAACGTGCGTTAAAAAAAACGTGCGTGTGCGCGTGAAAAAAAATGCAAGTCTGAAAAGACCCATTGGTTACAATGGGTCAGAGTGCAATGCAAGTTCTGCGCGTCGCAAGCATGCGCAGAAAACGTGCGTGAAAAACGCAAGTGTGAAAGGGGCCTTAAACGTTCATTAAAAAAATGTGCGTGTGTGCGTGAAAAAAAAATTAGTCTGAAAAAACATTGATTAAAATGGGTCAGAGTGCAATGCAAGTTCTGCACGTCAAAAGCACATGCAGAACATGCGCTTGAAAAGTGCAGGTGTGAAAGGGGCCTAAAATCTCAGCATGCTCTACTTTTGCAAGTCACAGGAGTGAAAAAACACACCATACAAGTCTATGGAGACGCATCAAAAACGCATTGCACTCTGAGACACTTGCAAGTGCAATGCGTTTTTCAATGATCAGTTGCCATAGAAAAAATAGACCTCAGTCCTGAGTCTTTTTCACACGCATTATCTGCGCATAAAAAATGCATTTAAAATGCATTGGAAACAGCGAAAAATGCATGTGAAAAACTGTGACTGAAAACTGATTGAACTCAGTTTTTCACTGACCAAACCCTGATCGCACCCTGATCAGACTCTGTCGTGATCTGCAACGCAAGTGTGGAAGATGCCTAAAGTTGTGACAATTTAGGTGAAAAATTAGGCGCAAATGACTGTTCGACAATTTAAAACGCATTTAATAAGGCAAAAAGACAACAAACACAAACTACAAGACAAGAAAAGGAACAAACCAAAAAGTTATAAAGTTTATTGACTAGAACTTTCAGTATTTTTTGGGAGATTCTGCCAAAATTTTTTAAAAGAAGGGGCTTTAAGAAACTTTAAATATGGATAGTTGGCCATGCTGGTTGAGTCCAGTGGCAGGAGGACCCACAGGGAAATTAAAAAATCCCACCAGTGGGTAGGGGATATATTGGAAGTAGTAATAAACTACTAATAAAGTTGTTAGGGCCTACAGAGTGAAAAACTGGATGAAGAGTATAGTTTGATGGTAGTAAAGACTTTCGTTTCACCAAAGCAAAGTCTAGCCTAGCCCTAGGTGAAGTAAGAAGGTGCCATTGTGATGCTATTTATTTGGTATATAAGATGGGGGTATATATATCCATTCTATAGGAACAAAAAATACCAGTATTCCAAACATGAAAAGCAAGATTTCGTGGATCATGTGATTTCTTGTTTAACAGCAAGTCTGGGTTTGCCCTCTAGTTTCCCTTGAAACCCACATTGTGAAATCCTGACTTAATGGGAAATTAGCAGTAAAATACTACACAAGAGGTCTTTGTGCACCCGCCTTGGAATGGGCCTTAGACGAGTGATATAAAGGAAAAGTCTCCATAAAAATAGAAAGAGACAAAATGCTATAAAACATGAAAACAGAAAATTGCAAAACAAAATAGCAGAATGGCTCATCTGTTCTCTGGTATAAGTGTAACCACATTACTTAAACCACATTTAGTGATGTTAAATCGAATGGTATTTAACCCCTTACCACAGCAATCCGCTTTGACCTGATTGATGCAGTTATTCAATTAAGATGAGCAAAGGAATAAACCACCAGTCATATTTAATGTGATTTTGGTCAGATTAAAATCCAATTTATGTAAAATATGACAATATTTCAAGTATGAAAAACATGGACTGCCATTCCCCTAACCCGCTCTACAGCACCAGAACTTGGGTTTGGAAGACTCACAGATCTCAATGGAGCTCAGCAGTTACTTTGAGACTTAGCAAATGATAAGATGACCAAAACCCGGAAGTCCTGCTGCTAAGGAATGGGTCTGGGGTCATGTGGGGATATAGGTAGCAGCCATAGCTGTTGCTATGGGGCCCACAGCATCAGGGGGCCCCGCCATCTGGGGTATTTCATGTGAATATGCTGTATGTGTGTATTTGTGTTGTGTATATGCTCTAAATGTATATGCATTTTAAAGGGCCCCATTCAGAAGGTCACCACAGGGTCCTGCTTCTCCTACCGTAGTTACGCCACTGGTTGTGGGGGATTCAACAGTTTGTACAATGGGGATAGATTTATTGTCCAGAATTATGTTAGCAGCTATCTATTGATACTGAAGGGCAAGTTTTATACAGTGATTAGGTCTAAGACCAAAAAATATCAAAACATAAGTGCTTGTCAGGGTCTGTGAAACAGTCACTGCCAGATCCTGGTTATGCCTCAAAGAGGACCTGTCATAAAGTGCTGAATAGCATAACTTATGTCATTACTGCTGTGTCCCTGATCAATTTGTGATTGTTTTACTTTAAATCCATCCACCTGTGGCAAGGATATGGCCCCCTGAGGTTTACACTTAATAACCACATAGTAACTAAGTGGGCCGTAACCTTTTATCAGGAGGCGCAGACTCCGGCTACGCTGTGTCAGCAGTGAACTTCAACACCATATCTGAGCTGGAGTATTATTACACCGTAGCCTGCGTATGTCTGAACAGCCCACTGCGTCACAGGCCGCATCACCCTTCACACACCTTCCCACCCACATGGCGTGCTGGTGACATAAGGAGATAAATAGGCACAATTACTGACTGTACAACAGGAACTACACTTATGACTCTGAAGACAGAATCATAGGAATGTCACGAGGGAGATTTATCAGAGGCGTCTGAGGTAAAACTGTTCTAGTTGTCCATGGAAACCAATCAGAGCTCAGCGTTCATTTTATAAACGACTGTGGGAAACTGTGGGAGCTCTAATTGGTTGTCATGGACAACTAGAACAGTTCTTCTCTCAGACACTTCTGATAAATCTGGTCCATGTGTTGGCTGCATTTTTGGGCCACAACCATTTGAGTCCCACAACCACCATGGTTCCACTTTTTTGTACACCGGAGAGAGTAGAGCACCCCCTAATTTGTACTGCACGGTGGCTAGCGCAGCTGTACCACAAAAGGGTCACGTGCGACACAATAGTGGAGCGGACACTTGTTAAATACCTGTGCAAGCAGTTCACATCTAAAAGAACGTGCAAAGTCTGTCAGAAAACTGGCACAAAGCCCTTAGTAAATGTGCCCCAATATACCCTTATCATCGATCTGCATTACTGTGGTTTCGTTTGGGGCTGCTACTTTTAAAAGTAGTCTCCTAGTAATCACCCTTTAACCCCTTTATGGAGTCTTGAACTTTACTGGCAAGTAACTACCGTAGTTACTTACTATGGGACTAGTCCCTGTTTATCGCTCATGATGCGATAACAAGTATCAGTTTGCCTGATCATGGAAAGAAACGTGCAGCGCAATTTTTTCAGTCAGTAAACAAATGGACAGCAGATATTCAATCTTTCCAGCACCATACAGTACCAACAGGACTAAGAAAAATACATTTCTATTCCAGGATTGTAGCTGGACTGCGAATATTGATTTAGTGCCTGCACACATCTGGGCACATCTTTGTATTGAGCTTCTCCATAGCCTCTCCCAGTCACCTTGTTATCCTATGACTATTGGTCTTACATTGCCTGCGCTGTGTTTAACTTTTTTTCCACTTCTGCACGCCAGCACCTATAAGTAATGGCTGTAGTATTCTACCAAAAACATGCTAGAGCAGGGGAGAAGCGAGAACCTGTGGGAGAAACTTCATGCACAGATATAAGAGCAAAGCAATGTGAAGGCACGACCCCAACACACATAAAGCAATGGTTACACAGATCTTAGAGATCGAGACCTAACACTGTCTGCAGCTTTGTAGGGTCAGAGCTGCAGGTACATTCCCTTTAAGTTACTTTGATGTTGATGATGTCTTTCGCTGCTCAGTCGGTAATGCATTGAGAGAATACAAAAGAAAGTTATCTAAAGTGTTTGGAGAATACGCTGTCCCCAGGGTCCTCTGCGTGTTGCCAGGACGGCTGATGTCTTGTGTAGGAATAAACACATTAGCGAGAAAGATGAACATTGTCTCTGAGCTGATTAGAAACCACTATAGAAATTCTACAGCCCTGAGACAATAGCTCATCCGATAGTCGACTACATGGTAGCAAATGTTCCAGCATCTTTTGTAAAATACAAGGGATCAGTGGAATAAGTAATTTGGCAAGAGACTATGCTGCTCTCTGTAAAGGCATGATCATCTCCGGCAACTGGGTACAAAACAAGAAAGACTACTTAAAGGGAACCTGTTACCAGATTTCATCCCATTTAACCACCAGTCCTTTCAGGTTGAGTATGAAATGTCCTTTCTATAATTTCCTCTTTTATGGGAAATCTCACCTGTTTACCTATTTTTAAAAAATGAACTCCAAAGTCATGAAGTTACTCCTAGAAAATGATCAGAAAAGAGACAAATTTAGCTTGGGATGAGTCAAGTCTAGAGGCTGCATTCAGACACCTCTATCTTCAGTTCTACGGTACCTAAAATATGATGATGGTGTCATTTTAAAGATAAGAATCTCATCTTTCAGAATGCGAGCAAACCTGAGATACAGAAAATTAATGACACAGTGGGAAATGCGAGCTTCTGAAAGATATGCAGATTAGTTAACCCTTCTGAGTCAGCAAAGCAAATACAGGCAGTCCCCGGGTTACATACAAGATAGGGTCTGTAGGTTTGTTCTTAAGTTGAATTTGTATGTAAGTCGGAACTGTATATTTTATCATTGTAATCCCAGCCAGAACCTTTTTGGTCTCTGTGACAATTGGATTTTAAAAATGTTGGGTCGTCATAAGAACCAAGATTAACACTAAAGCTTCATTACAGACACCTTTAGTAACTGTTATAGCTGATCATTGTAGCCTAAGGCCAAAGTACAATAAATTACCAATATCCAGTGGTCCGTTTGTAACTAGGGGTCGTCTGTAAATCGAGTGTTCTTAAGTAGGGGACTGCCTATAGATTAGAGTAGAGATTAGGCTTGTGGAGGAGCACTGTAGCTGGTTCATCATACATTTGCACTGTTTCCCAACTAAGAGGTTTTTAACACTGAGGGGTGATTGCAGAACCTCAGGTTCCTGTCTGAAGGCAGTATGTTATAAAGCAGAGAGGTAAAAAGATTGCATACAGTATCCTACCTGCAGGCAGCATTTTAAAGTGAACTGTCACCAGGACTGTAATTTTTAGCTGGTGATAGGTTCCGGTAGCCACTGATTTTAAATATGTATTTGACAGCATTCTGAATACTGCCACTAATTTGCATAACTTTATTTCACATTACCTGGCTCCCTGCCAGCAGCATGTGGTGAGTCCCAGGGGGATGGAACATCAGCAGCTGCCATTGTCTCAGTCTCCTCATGCATTCTTCCTCTCATCCACACCATCCCCTTCCCTCCCCTGCCTGCTCAATGCACATGAGGGGAGGGGACTGGATGAATGTGGAGTAAAGTAGACTGAAACACAGGCACACAGGCTGCAGCAGCCCTCCTCCTGTAGGACTAATAGGTATATAAGGTTATCTGTAATATCCTCTCAGATTTTCCTGATTTGGACGGGACTTTCAGGTTGTGACATCAGTTATGGGCAATGATGCCAATAGCACTCAGGGCATCCACATGAACGTGCACAAACCACTCAGCCAATCAGAATCAGTGTTACTGCTTGTACAGAGATCTAGTGCAGAGCAATGCAGGGAAGCCACAGAGCATCATACAGGAATCTACTACATCAAAAAGAAAAATATGTATTAAAACCAGGGGCGTAACTACAGTGGTAGCAGCCATAGCAGCCACTATGAGGCCCGCAGTGTCAGGGAGCCCCGTCATCTAACCTGACACAATAAAGAATGGAGGATGTGCACCACTATATTTATATTGTACTGCACATTGTCCAGCATAATATGTATATAAAATATACTGTGATGTATACACTGTCAGTATCTGTGATGTGTATATGGTGTCTGTATATACTGTATGTGAGTATGTTGCATATGGCACTGTATGTGTGTGTATATGCTGTGTGTGCACATGAGTGTATTTATATGTGATTGTAACTCGCATGTGTGAGTATACTAATATGTATATTTTTTAAGTGGGAAGGGGGGCCCCATGCAGTAGCCTGCTAGGGGGCCCTGCCTCTCCTAGTTACGCCACTGATTAAAACATGTCCAACTACACCATAAAACACTTACATAGGAATAAGAAGATGAACACATGGCAGCATCACAGTATGTGTACATTCATTAGAACTGTTAGGGAGCCTGATCTCTGTATTTATTTGTGCATTCAAACTTTTATACATACACATTTCTAATATACTTAAACTTTAAAACACAAACAGCTCTGCTACATACCATTCTTGGCATTTAATTGGATGAACTGAAGAATGTGATTAGTCACATGCTTATGACATCACTGCAGGTCCTGGAGCTTTTTACATTCTGCCGGGACTGATATTCTCCTGCACTGATCATGCGCGTGCCTGTGCTAAAAGCCCCTCCCAACAACATCCACCTCCGCCCTCTTCCATCTAGCTACAGAGTTCCATGGCAACCAACCAAACAAAGACAGTCAGAGGGCGAGGTAAATGCTAGCTTCTAACCAACAAATAAATAATAACAGCAAATTAGAGAATTCCTTGTTTTGGCTTAGTGCAGAGGTGGGTAAAAGTTTTTATACTCTACAGTAGTACTTTAAGTTGCATTAAAAATAATCTATAAAAGTACATATCATCCCCTGCTCCATTCCTAATTCTACCTTGCCCCCACCATTTTGCACCAGTGGTGTCCAAATAAGGATATTGTCATTGCTGCAGCCATTCTCTGCCTGTAGAAACACATCATTAGCTGGAGAAACCTTAACCACTAATACCTAACCTCCAAAGTTTCAAACGTGCTCTTAAAACCCGTTCTTAGCAAGCCTATCAACACTCATTAACTGCAGGACAAGTGTTACATCTCTACTAACTTCTCGTCCTGTGTCCTCCTTCCTCCCTCTGTTAATCCAGCAACCCAGCAGGCACCAACGTCGCTGGCGTCCCATTCACCCTGGACCTGGTATATAAGATGACGGCTGAATGTTTCAAGCGACAGCAATTCCATTTATTATATTTTTTTCTATTCCCTAAGAAGAATGGCTTGACCATTAAATATTCTTTTACCTTGGGTTACCCCATCATCTTCATAAACCGTAAGCTCTGGCGAGCAGGGACCTCACTCCTGTTGTTCCATACGAATGTTTGTGCTCTGTCATGTTTTATTTTATTATATTTGTATTTGTCCCCTACGATTTGTAAAGCGCTACGGAATATGATGGCGCTATATAAATAAAGATTTTTATTATTATTATAACCCCTAGCGCCAGGATGTCCCTCATATTGGTGTTTGAGCAGATAACTATGTTCCCAGTTACCTTGTTTGCAAACCCATTAAAAATTCATCATGAGCAACCGATAAGCTGAAACCCAGCAACTGAGAATGGCAAATTTCCCTAGTAATGTGAGTAATTATGTATTAAAAACCTTGCATTTACATACGCAATGCAATATGTCACCTACTATGTCACCAATGTACATACAATTATCACTAAATAATTTATACATTTTCTGATACTTTTCTCCACCATTCAAATTATCTGACCATTCTCTGCCTGTAAGAAACACACATTCTACTGGATAAACCATAACCACTATACCTAACCTCCAAAGTTGTCAACGTTGCTTTAAAACCCTTTCTTTAGTGCAACATCCTATACACCTCTCATTAACTGCATGAAGTTTTAAACTCTTCTAACTAACCCGTCTGTCGGTCGTTCCTCTACATCTTTAGTCCAGCAACACAACAGGCACCAGAGCTTCTCTGCCATCCCATTCACCCTGGAACCTGTTATAAGAGACGGCTGAGTGGTCAGCGACAGCAATTCCATTTATTATATTTTTTCTATTCCCTAAGAAGAAGTTGCTTGACCAACCTTAATATTTTTTACCTGGTTACCCCATTCATCTTCATAACCGTAAGCCTGGCGACAGGGACTCCCTTCACTCCTGTTGTTCCATACGGAAGTGTTTCGTGCTCTGTCATGTTTTATTTTATTATATTTGTATTTGTCCCCTACGATTTGTAAAGCGACTACGGAATGATGGCGCCTATAATAAAACAAGACTGATTATTATTTATAACCCCTAGCGCCAGGATGTCCCCTCATATTGGGTTTGAGGCAGTATAACTATCTTCCCAGTTACCTTGTTTGGCAAACCATTAAAAAATTCATATGAAGCAACCATAAGTTGAAACCCAGCAAACTGAGAATGGCAAATTTCCCCTAGTTGTGAGTATGATAGTGATTAAAAACCTTGCCATTACATACGCATGCATATGTCACCTACATGTCCACAAGTGTACATGAGCAATTTATCACTAAATAATTTAACTTTTCTGATACGATATTTCCCCATGTCAACATTATCTGAAATTCTTATTTACTATTTGCTCATTGATAAATAAAGCATATTATTTCTATACTAATGAAGCACACCTTCAAGGTTGTGGCCAGATCCACAAGATTCCACACAGGGAATAACGTGCAGAATTTCTGCTTGAGCGTATAAGATGAAGCATCCCCATGTGTGACTGGGTCCTAATCAAGCAGGAAATGCGTAGAAATGTCTAGACTAGTTGGGTAATAAATAAGGCAGTCAGTACACTTAATAAGAATCTTGGTCATTTACCACACATGAGGAATGCTATATGCAAATGATCCTGAGGGGCTCGGGCTTCAATAACACCTATGGAGTCTGGAGCCTCTCAAGCTCATTTTGCATTACAGTCCTCATCCTGGTGTAAGATGCCCTTAAACGTACTAGTCTCATCTAGTCTGACTCTCTTTGTTCCTTCCTCACCGTTGCAAAATCGCTACCTACCAACAGTGGCTTCAACCCTGATCGTAGCAGACGATCGGGTTTGCGCCATGACATGGTGCTTTAATTATATGACACCAAAGTTGCATTACTGATACATATCCATGAAAATGATAACCAGTGGACACTTTACTCATAGATCCAGGTAGATGATGGCAGCCACGTGTGTTAGAAGAAGGTCGTGGTTGCAGCGCGTATTCTCACAGGGTCTCTACACAATCCCAAGATCCAATACAATACAGGACGGTGAGTCAGCATCTTTTATGGAGGTGCTGACTTCACTGTCAATTGATATTCACTCTTTAGATCCAGGTACCGCTGGCTGTGCGTAATCTTCGTTAAATGTACAGCTATCCATTGGCCTCCTTCCTTCTGAACTTTTAAAATGATCTGCTAATGAGCCAGAAGGGCTCTGAGGGCATACCAAAGCCTCTCTATGTTGTAGCTTCAACAGCTGTTACACTGTGTAGCCGCATTTCCCCCCTCCCACTGTGTGAGATTACAGCAGGCAGTGAGACAGTGTAACATCCATTGAAGTTGCAACAAGGAGGAGACTCTGGGAACAACCCCCAGAGCCCCTCTGACTCATTAGCATAATTGTACAAGTTGATTTTAGAAGGAAGGAGGCCATGGATTATAAATATAAGAAGATTACAACAGTTGAGGGGCTTGGATCATAAAGCAGTGAAGGGTTTAAAATGTTGTGGGGTCATTCAGTTCTGTAGAAGAAGATGCTGCTAGATTTGCATATGGAATTAATAATAAATGTATGCGAATATAGTGTCATGCACATTTACCAGTAACAGGTTAAGAGTTGATGAAAACACAAAGGGGTTTATTTATACATTAGGGCTCATCCTTTGCGGACAGTTCTCTTTACTATTTGGTATGTGAAGCTCCGCCCCCATATCATTCATTATGACAAGATGGCTTTAATTCTAGATAAAAGGGTGTTATTGCTCTTAATTTTGTGTTAAGGATTTTTTTTTTCTATTAAAAGTCTCACTAAAAGTCTCAGAGGGGAACTTTATCATATACGCTGTCGCGCGTATGAGTTGCCACTGACCGTGTATATTGCAGCGGGCTAGTCAACATCAAGAGGCTTCGGCCCTCGGGGCAGTAGGACTGTGCAGCGTGTATTCTACGACAGCAGGGCCTGGCATAGAAATAAACCAGGCCGGCGGATTTTCACTTGTGATAAAAGCCGCCGCTTCAGCAAGTCGCCACTCGCAAGGGACAGTGGACCCTCCGGCCGCCCACTCCGCTTCGGCCGTCCAATCCCAGGAAGACCAATGATAAAACCCTGATTAGCCTCCTATGCTAGTGTCCTAAGTATTGCGACCAAAGCTGGTGTGCACCAATCTTGGTGATGAAGAGGCTTAAAGGGAACCTGCACAGAGACCCAGTTTTTTACACTTCACCCCGCAGGTCCCCCACAGAGCATAGCTATACTACTGCCAAGTGTTTTTGTCATAATAAAAGTTGCGTTTTACAAGTAAAAAAAAGATCATGTTATAATTGTTGCTTTCGATGCATAATGTACTGTGTGGAACTAGGGCGTGCCCTTGAGTGCTGGAAAAGTGAGCAGAGTTTTCCCCCACCACCTTGGGGAACAGCTTCTCCCATTTGAACCGTTTTTTCAAATATATGAAACACACCCATCCCTGGGTTTAGGCGGCCCCCCTGCTCCTCTACAGCCAATCCTGAGTGGGGGATTATTCATATATTTGAAAAGGTCACAATGTTTCCCAAGGGTGGGGTGGAAAACTGGCACCTTTCCCAGCCCATCCCAAAAGCAACTGCTAGTCACTGCAACAGATGCTAATGGAAGGGTACAATATAATACGCTTTTTTTTCGTTTATAAACTAAATTGTTTTATACTAAAAACACTTCGCAGTGATTAGATAACTATGGCTCTGTGGGGGGACTCGGGGGCGTGCTATACAATGGTGTTCTCCTGGTGGACAGGTTCACTTTAAAAGTGGTAATTTTTACTGCTGTTGGGATTCTGGAAGTCAGTCCCTTTAATGGACACTTGTATAGCACTTCTGATGGTTTGCTATCATTCTGTGTATAATCCTAGTGAACATGATGTGGGATAACTGAAACTCAGCAGAGTAGGTATTTTTACTCCCTAGCTACTTCAACACATAGGAGTCAGTGTACCCCACCGCAAGAAGTAACGAACGTAGAGAAGCTCCAGCCGCCAAACAGAAGCCCCCAGGCAACATTTATATATTTCGTTAAACTACTCTTTTTAATCAAATTTCTGAACTGGACTTGAACCTGGGATGAGGACAAACATTTCAAGTAAATCTTACCATCAGGTGATGACTGTGCAAACCAAGTGCCCTACTTTTTACAAATTATCCAAATATAATCCTGAGGTTCTTCAACCGTTAGTCTTATGGAAGCCTGAGACCCTTCTATTCATTTTGGAGATATTTTTAAATAATAGTTAAGCCTTTTGTAAAAACAAGGGCCATAAGAAGCTAAAAGAAGAAACAAATCCTAGCAGCAGAGGGTACACACCAGTTATTCAGTGTGCTATGTTTGACAGTCCTTCGTCTTCCTATGAGTAGATTTCCTTTAAAGAGGTTGTCCCTACTTTATCAGCAAATGATGGATAGGGTATGAATATTGACACTGTTAGACGCATTTTCTTATATATACCTCTACCTCGATTCCTATGGTTTTCTAGAATCTCATGCCTTGCTGTTATACTGTTTTCTATATTACTTCCGTGCAATAGAAATCTGTCCATGGACACAACGGTGCACAAGCTTTTAGTATCACACAGCACACAGGAAATATATTGATAAACACTTATTAATGTATTGATAAAGCTATAAACTATTTTTCCTTCTACAACAATCAGTTAGATTTATACTTAAATCGACAACCCCTGTTAAGTGTTAGGTATACTAGTAGGTGATTCTGATGTTTAGGGGTTATGGTGTGGGTGCGCTGTACATGCAGTTCATTTACTATGGGTACTTTGCTCAGGGGTTGGAGGGTTAAGGCAAGAAAAGTCTCCCAAAGTCTATGTCCCGCCCAACAAACAGCGTAGTCTCAAGAGGTAAAATACGAAAGTCTAGTTGCCCTACAGGTTGTAATCTACAGATTATAGTAGTCAAATCACACCACATGGGCATATGAAGCAATAACATGGTGTCCATTATCAACAATAGTCTCAGAGTTTCAGGTGTACTTGTTATAATCAACTGCCTACTGTCAGGGGCGGCGCCAGCACTGGGCATACCTGGGCAAAGTGCTGGGGCCCAGGCTCCTGGGGGCCCACAAGGCTGTACATAGAATCCAAGGGGGTGAGGGGGCTGTATATCTAATGAATCCATAGGGGGTTATGGGGTTTATATAAAATAACCATAGGGGGCTGTTTGGTATTAACTAGGAAATATTTTACAGAACAGATGACTGTTTTAGTTTCTTAATTTTTATGCTGCCATGTGTGTTCATTGCACGGAGGCCCACTAGACTCTGTCACTCAGGGCCTACTGAACCTGGAGCTGACCAATAAATGGTGATCTAGTGCAGCAGACAATCTGAAATATCATTTGAATTTTCCAACCCACGCACACCATTATATGACAAGTTTTGTCTTGTTACCTCATTGCTTGCATGTGTAAAATATGCAAAAAGTTTTTCCAGGATGGAAACATTTCCTCTTTTGCAATCTTGTAAGGCTCTCCCTTATCTCAAGCATGACTTTCAGGAAGCCTAATGATATGATGTGGGATTAAAGCCGTAGGGGAGAACTCTTACTTCCCGACCCTAGTCAGAACCTCTCACTCAGCCAAACCAGTTCTTTCACTGTATGAAGTATATACTGGTTTGGATTTAATCATACATCATGTCTTTAGGCTTCCGGAAGGTCATGCTCCAAGGTATCAAAACAGGTTAGTCTTCTAGAAAAACTTATGCATATGTCTCAGAATCACCCCGTAGAGCATCATGACTATAGTCTCCACGCGCCTTTAAGGGGTTGTCCACTTTCAGCAAACTAATTTAATGGGCGCCGCCATCTTGGTGACGATCGTTGCTCCTCTGTGAGTAATTGGGGAGCGACAATCAGTCACCATTACAGCCTCAGGTCTTCCATTCATATATAATCCCCATATACTGCCATACTGATCAGACAACCTAGAGTTAAAGTACCCTAGAGGGTCTGAAAATAGTAAAAGTAAAAATTTTAAAGTTGAACAGAATAATAATAAAAAACCTAAAAATTCACTCCCCTTTCCCAAGAACTGATATAAATAATCAGTAAAAATCATAACACATTAGTATTGCCTGTCAAGCTCCGATCTATCAAATATATAACAGTTTTTTCACTACGTTAAATTGTGTAACAAAATAGCTCCTGAAGTTGAAATGGCCCTTTTTTGCCATTTTGAAAAATATATAAAAAATCAATAAAAGTGATCAAAAACTCATACTTCCAAAAAATGGTAGCATTGAAAATGTCATCAAAAGTCACAAAAAATGCACTACCCACGAGCTTCGTACGACACATTTAAAAAAGTTATTAAGTCCATCCTAAAGTTGGCAAATCCCCCTCAAATTTTTTACAGGAAGTTTTTATTTTTGTAATGATGAAAACATTATAAAACATATACAAATCTGTTTATCCCAGTGATCGCACCGACCCAAAGAATAAGTAGACATGTCATTTGGGCTCAGTGAAGCCGTTAAATCCAACCCCCAAGAAAACGGTGCAAAATGCGTTTTTTCACCATTTTCACCTGCATTTGGTTTTTTTTTCCCGCTTCCTCCCAGTACACGGCATGGAATATTAAATACCATCACTATGAAGTGCATTTGTTACGCAGGAAACAAGCCCTCACACTGCTCTTATGTCAAGAATAAAAAATTATAGATTTTTAAAGGTGGGGAGTAAAAAATGGAAATAAAAAAAACAAAAAGGGCCAGGTCGTTAAGGGTTAATTGGCAAAGTCACTGTAAGTCGCTGGACCCTTGCATTCTGTAGTTGCCAGGTTCTAATCACTAACAACAAGGAAAAATGGGTAATCAGTTGTTTCCATGATTATCACACTGTCTTTGATCTTTGTCCTATGTGTCTATAGTAACATGAGTGTCTCGTGCTCAGCATACATGTTTATACCTTCATTTCTAAAATCTTGAAAACGAATATAAATGTAGTGAATAGGACGCTGAAAACAAACTCGGTCCGTCTGATCAACTTGGAACCAACTTGTTCCAGATTTGTGGGGAAAAAAAAGAAAAAAAAAAAGTTACATTTTAGCATGGGAAAAAGAAGGCAAAAGTGGAAGTCATGGTGGCGGCTACGTCACAAACACCTGACACCCCTCCAATTAACCTGTCACCCAGCCTCCTCTTAACCACAAGTGATAATGCCTGGCCTTTAATCCCTCTCACTTGCTTTGACGGATGTTAGATCCATATAGACAGCACACAGCACAATCCTTCCCTCCCTACATGGAGACGTTCTGCCCACTCCTCCCAACCCCCTCTCCATGAACCAAGTCCTCAGTACCGACCTCAGGGACAGCCACATACACCAAGCTCTTCTCCTCCTCCACTGCTTATAGCCAAGGTAAGATTTCTATCCATCCCCTTCAAATATCTCCAGGTCTATCCAAAGTGGGACACTTATTCACTGGCATTGACGCCAAATTTGTAGATTGTTGCTTTTTATATGGAAGAAGCGGCTGCAGAGCATTGCAACACCTTCATAGACACAGCACATGGTAATTTACATCCCTGGGGTTATTATAGGAAGGAGCGTGACTCAGCTTATGACTTATTCAATAGTTAGCCATTATGCTTTTGTCACCTATGCAAGGGCTTATATCTATACCATTGATCTTATTGTTATAAGGCGTAACAGAAGGGATCCGTCTGTGCTGCTTTACCAGGAGGGGCTATTAAAAGACCAACGTTAGGCCTGTTTCTACAAAAAAGGTAAGAAAAGCTCAATTTTTGTTCTATATGATAAATCTAGTCCATTTAGACTCTAATTCGTATAACGTTTATCTGACACTGCTATTTTTTACGTAACACTGCAGTAAATCCACTGTATCATCTAGAGTCTAGAGACCATAACAGGATAATTGGATCCTAAGGGTTAAATGTCAAATTTAGCTCCATTGTATTTCAACATGTGTGGTACAGTATGGTCACTATCTAATTTGTGTTAGAATAGAGAGAGGATACCCACAATCCTCTGTTTTGGTAATATCTAGAAAATCTAAAATTGTTGTGTCAGCCTATGATTATATTATATATTACATCCACCCCATGTAAGGTGTAGACGGTGCCTAATGCCCAGCGAGGTGTCACAAACAGGTAGGATGGGGGCATCATGGGAAAAAAACCTGGTTGGGCTGCAACGCCCTTATCGATATCCCTCCATGCATGGGCTAGCTACCAATGAAAAATTAGGGGGGTACTGCTCCTCCGTATTAGAAGCTAACCGTTTTGACTGTCTTTAAGACTAATATCATGCATTGGGGTAGGATTATGTTATAGAATGGGGTGGTCCTCTTGTTTGCTCTATCTATCTCCAGGGGTCCAAATACAGTAAGTTTCAGTGTCTACTACTGCCATAGTGAATGTAGATATAGCAGTCCCCAGTTATTTACAAATAGGTCTGTAAGTTTGTTCTTAAGTTGAATTTGTATGTTAGCTGCGACCTGTATATTTTAATCATTGTAATCCCAGTGAAAAATTTTGGTCTCTGTGACAATTGGATTTTAAAAAGTTGGATTGTCTTAAGAATCAGGATTAACAGTAAGCTTAATTACAGACACCTGTGATAACTGTTATGCTGATTATTGTAGCTGGGGCAAACTGCAGTAAATTACCAATATCCAGAGGTCGCGTTTGTAACTAGGGGTTGTCTGTAAGTCGGGTGTTCTTAAGTAGGGACCACCTGTATATTATATAGGTATATTTTAAAGGGTTCTCTCGGAGTGGAAAACATGGCTGCGGTCTCCAAAAACAGCGCCTCACCTGACCATGGTAGTGTGTGGTATTGCACTAAGCTCATCCATTCATTTCTATACAGCTAGCTGCAGTACTGGTCAGTAACCATGGTCAGGTGTGGCGCTGTTTTTGGAAGACTGCAGCCATGTTTTTCCACCTCCTGAGAACCCCTTTAATAACAATCACAATTGCTATGTAGTTGCATTAACTTAAATACATGTACATCATTGTATGTGTATAGAATTGCATTAGTATCTCCAGTGGTATCCATCCAGCAATGGCCGATGATATAACATGGCGTCTTAATGCTCAGACATAATCTGTTATTGTTTTTACTACAGAGGTGGGACATACTAATATAATTAAGGATCAGCTGGTTACAATGAAATCATTTGTATGGGAACACAGGTGCTGCGTTGGGAATGCATTAGGAGTGATTGTGCATCTTCTGTAAATGCTTGGTATTTCCTGAGTATCTTGAGTATTCAGCCTTGACTGATTCTATATGTAATGGCTCTGTGTCAGCGTGTGTATGTATTGCGTTCTCATTGATTAGTAAACCTTGTTAATAGGTTCCCATCATGTAAACCACAGATGAAAGCCTGTTGCTCTTGGCATGTGTAAAGATGAGATCATCAAATAAGACTCTGTTCACATTTTAGTCATTATTTCCATTCTTCCTTTAGTCAATGGTAAAAAAAAGAGGGTAAAAAACAAGCACCAGATCCTTCATTTGTCGGACTTGGACTGTATGGCTTCTGTCCTGAAGTCCATCGTTCCATAGAAAGCACAGCACAATATACTGCCGCTTTGTATTCCTCATATACGAAAGATCTTTATATGGAGGCTAGGCAGAGATGTAAACAAAGCCTAAGCCACAGGCCTCAATGAAGACTAAGGACCCTCAACTATAATGTAATGGCAGAGGCAAATAGGAGCCCATCTAAGGTTCAACTTCCCAGGCCTAAGACATTTTTCAATGTTGTCTAATGCTCTATTGATTATCTTGAATTTATCCCCTGTAAATCTGGAAAGCTGTTCCTATGGAGAAAAGAATTTTCTGTTAGTTTTGACAAATAAGAAATGGTGAATAACAAGGCTTTTTTTATCGATTTAATGGATGTCATAAGTTAGTCATTTTTGGCCCACTTTAAGGGACTTATTAGGGACATGACCTGAACATAATGTCCCCATGTCTACTAAATGACTTTGATCCTTGTGGATTGAGATGTGGGAGATTGGCTCATTACTCTGAGTCTCACTTTTAGCAATATATTAGCAATGTTGGTGGCAATGAACCGTGGTTTTCTTAGAGCCGGTCCTGTTGCTTCTAGAAGATCATGACTGAATGAGGCTCCAAAGTTTGCTTTTTTCCTGCGTCTGCATTGACAATGTCTACCTTCATAGTGCAAATCTAAAAATAAGTGGAATAATAGAAACACACCATTAATACACAATCACACAGATATTATCACAAACCTAGTGAGAATCCATCCTATTATGTGTGTCTTGACCATCATGAATATAGCCCCTATATAGTAACTTCTTGTATTTTTTTTATTCCTGATGCACATAGCACAGATATATTCCAACACAGCACAGAAATGACCTTTACTTACAATCCCTGTGTCCCTCCCACCCCATAGACAAGAAGTATAAGTAGTAAGCTCTGGGCATGGGTAATATAGAGCATCAACACAGTAAAAGAAATCTAACTACACCCCCCCCAAAAAAAAAAAAGTTTAATAAAATTCAAAGGATTGTTAAATTCCTAATAAACAATCTAATGTTAAAATATCCCATTAACGAGTTTTGTTTCAAACGAACTCTCCTCAGGATTAGCAGCAGATATACAATAACTCATTCTCTGTTCATTCTTTTACTGTCATTGATCCTCAGTTTATATCCTTTGGCCAGAGCTAATTACTATAGCCATAGTTTATACATTCTTATGCCACCGATCCACTCTGTGAAATCGGATCTTTTTTGGCTATAAGGAGCAGGTCTGTTTTTCGGACACTTCTTAGTTCCAGAACGGTGCTTTGGATTGTTTACACCCTAATATATGGTTATATGCACAACAGCCAAGGGGCTATAGGTATCACCCCATTGGTGGGTTTCTGTTATCCTCTTATTATCCTCCTTATCCTTTCTCTTACGTTAATACCCGAGGCACCACCCTCCTTCGGTGTTTTTTTACTTTGTTATTGTTCTCACAGTGACACACACACACCCACTAGGGACAATTTCATTGGAATCAAATCATTGGCATGTGTGACAAAAAAAGGAAGCCACATTGTTGACCTCCATCATGGTCTCTGTGGTTCAGATAGTACGGGAAGATGATTGACCCAGTAGCATGTTTAGGTTTTAGACTACAAACCTTTTAATCTAAGGCCCTGCAGTTTTTTATGAATTTGATAGTCCTGTATGACTAGAAATGAAAGGTCCACTTTGGGCTGCTCCTCCCCATCACCGGTTGTACAAAATACAGACATAACAATGTACAATTACGTCATGATGCACCTATAGCTTAACCATCCAAATATTAAATGCTCTATTCCTTGCACTTACTATTCATATGAAAAACCCTTATTAACTTTATATGGTATCTCGTAAATATTCGCTTGCATTAACTCCTACTCTTCGATCCTTCAGATTCCCGGTACTGGTGCAGGTAGTGACATACACACTAAAGTTTGTAATCCAGCTCATCTCCTATGTTGCGCTAAGGATGATTATCATGGTTTTTATGGCCTGGCTGGGTCCACTTCTGTGACGAGCCCCTTAGCTGCAATGGTGGTACTTCCAAACATGGACATGAGCGTCTGATATCTGAGAGCACTCCACAACGTAGTGATATATACCCAATTCTTCTGGACTAGATGCTCTCCCCTTTTTTTCGGAGAAATTTGGAAGTACAGCAGTCCCTGGGTTACATACAAGATAGGACTGTAGGTTGGTTCTTAAGTTGAATTTGTATGTAAGTCGAAACTGTATATTTTACATTGTAGTTCCCGACAATTTTTTTTTTTTGCCCCAGTGACAATTGGAGTTTTAAATTTTTTGCTGTGAATAGGACTAAGAATTATCATAAAGCTTCATTGCAGACAATTTAAGCTGATTATTGCAATCTGGGACTATTTTAAGCATCCAGAGAGCTTCACCAGAGTTCACAGTGCAGAGGGGTCCGTCTGTAACTATGGGTTGTCTGTAAAGTCGGGTCCTTAAGTGGGGACCGCCTGTATTCAGAGGTTGCCAAGTATGATGATTATTTATTAGCGATGTTGGTGACAGTTGAAATCCTGCGGTTGTCAACACTGAGTAGTGCCAGGTCCTGTTGCTTCTAGGAGATCTCAAAGCCTGATGGGATGAGACCTGCAAAGTTTGGGACAGTGTCACCTTCAAAATAAGAGATGCAACAGAAAAACAACAATTAGTCGTGTCATTTATTTTTATAATGTCTTATAATCTGTTCTCATTGGGCTACAATGTATATACACCATCCTTGAAACACCAAATTATCAGACATAATGACGAACAGCTGTACCTGCAGGTCAACCATAACAATTATTACAATTTCTATAATCCCCCCCCCTTATAGAAATTGTAATAATTGTATGGTTGACCTGCAGGTACAGCATGTTCGTCATTATGTCTGATAATTTGGTGTTTCAAGGTGGTATATACATTGTAGCCCAATGAGACAGATTTATCCAGACATTTATAAAATAAATGACACGCACTAAATTGTTGTTTCTGTTGCATCTCTCTTTATTTTTGAAGGTTGACACTGTCCCAAACTTTGCAGGTCTCATCCCATCAGGCTTTGAGATCTCCTAGAAGCAACAGGACCTGGCACTACTCAGTGTTTGACAACCGCAGGATTCAACTGTCACCAACATCGCTAATAAAATATCATCAACTGGAACACTGAATTCAGGCGGTCCCCTACTTAAGGACACCCGACTTACAGACAACCCATAGTTACGACGGACCTCTGCCCACTGTGACTCGGTGAAGCTCTTGGATGCTTAAAATAGTCCCAGATTGCAATAATCAGCTCTAAAATTGTCGGCAATGAAGCTTATTGATAATTCTTAGTCCTATTACAGCAACAAAAATTTAAAACTCCAATTGTCACTGGGGCAAAAAAAAAAAAATTGTCGGGAACTACAATGATAAAATATACAGGTTCGACTTACATACAAATTCAACTAAGAACAAAACTACAGTCCCTATCTTGTATGTAACCCAGGGACTGCCTGTACTTCCAAATTTCTCCCGAAAAAAGGGGAGAGCATCTAGTCCCAGAAGAATTGGGTAATATTTCACTACTTGTGGAGTGCTCTCAGATCTACAAGGCTCATGTCCAGTTTTGGAAGTACCACCATTGCAGCTAAGGGGCTCGTCACAGAAGTGGACCCAGCCAGGCCATACAACCCATGATAATCATCCTTAGCGAACATAGGAAGATGAGCTGGATTACAAACTTTAGTGTTTATGTCACTACTGCACCAGTACCGGGAATCTGAAGGATCGAAGAGTAGGAGTTAATGCAAGCGAATATTTACGGTCACATATAAGTTAATAAGGGTTTTCATATGAATAGTAATGTGCAAGGAATTAGAGCATATTAATATTTGGATGGTTAAGCTATAGGTGCATCATGACGTAATTGTACATTGTTATGTCTGTTATTTTTGTACAACCGGTGATGGGGAGGAGCAGCCCAAAGTTGGACCTTTCATTTCTAGTCATACAGGACTATCAACTTCATAAAATAACTGCAGGGCCTTAGATTAAAAGGTTTGTAGTCTCAAACCCTAAACATGCTACTGGTTCAATCATCTTCCCGTACTATCTGAAACCCAGAGACCATGATGGAGGTCAACAATGTGGCTTTCCTTTTTTTGTCACACATGCCACATGATTTGATTCCAATGAAATTGTCCCTAGTGGGTGTGTGTGTGTCACTGTGAGAACAATAAAAAAGTAAAAACACCGAATGGAGGGTGGTGCCTCGGGTATTAACGTAAGAGAAAGTGGATAAGGAGGATAATAAGAGGATAACAAGAAACCCAAATGGGGTGATCACCTATAGCCCCCTTGGCTGTTGTGCATATAACCATATATTAGGGTAAACAATTCCAAAGCACCATTCTGGAAACTAAGAAGTGTCCGAAAAACAGACCTGCTCCTTATAGCCAAAAAAGATCCGATTTCCACAGAGTGGATCGGTGGCATAAGAATGTATAAACTATTGGCTATAGTAATTAGCTCTGGCCAAAGGATAATACTGAGTATCAATGACAGTAAAAGAAATAGAACAGAGAATAGAGTTATTGTATATGCTGCTAATCCTGAGGAGAGTTCGTTTGAAACAAAACTCGTTAATGGGATATTTTAACATTAGATTGTTTTTATTAGGAATTTAACAATTCCTTTGAATTTTTATTAAACTTTTTTTTTTTTTGGGGGGGGTGTTAAGTTAGATTTCTTTTACTGCTGTTGATGCTCTATATTACCCATTGCCCAGAGCTTACTACTTTATACTTTCTTATGTCTATGGGAGTGGGAGGGACAACAGGGATTTATGTAAGTAAAGGTCATTTCTGTGCTGTGTTGTAGAATATATCTGTGCTATGTAGCATCAGGAATAAAAAAATACAAGAAAGTTACCTAATATAGGGGCTTATATTTCATGATGGTCAAGACACACATAATAGGATGGACTTATCAATAGGTTTGTGATGGAAATCTGGTGTGATGTGTATTAAATGGTGTTTCTATTTTATTCCACTTTATTTTTTAGATTTGCACTATGAAGGTAGACATTGTCAATGCAGAAGCAGGAAAAAGCAAACTTTGGAGGCCTCATTCAGTCATGATCTTCTAGAAGCAACAGGACCCGGCTCTAAAGAAAACCCCTGGCTTCATTGCCACCAACATTGCTAATATATGCTAAAAGTGGAGACTCAGAGTAATGAGCCAATCTCCCACATTTCTCACATCCACAAGGATCAAAGTCATTTTAGTAGACATGGTGACATTATGTTCAGGTCATGTCCCTAATAAGTCCCTTAAAGTGGGCCAAAAATGACTAACTTATGACTCCATTAAATTCGATAAAAAAAGCCTTTGTATTCACCATTTCTTCATTTGTCAAAACTAACAAGAAAACTTTCCTTTTCTCCCATAGGAACAGCTTTCCAGATTTACAGGGATAAATTCAAGATAATCAATAGAGCATTAGACAACATTGAAAAATGTCTTAGGCCTGGGAAGTTGAACCTTAGATGGGCTCCTATTTGCCTCTGCCATTACATTATAGTTGAGGGTCCTTAGTCTTCATTGAGGCCTGTGGCTTAGGCTTTGTTTACATCTCTGCCTGAGCCTCCATATAAAGATCTTTCGTATATGACAGGAATACAAGGGCAGTATATTGTGCTGTTCTTTCTATGGAAACGATGGACTTCAGGACAGAAGCCAATACAGTCCAAGTCCGACATATGACGGATCTGGTGCTTTGTTTTTACCCTTTTTTTTACCATCTGACTAAAGAGAAGAATGGAAATAATGACTAAAATGTGAACAGAGTCTTATTTGATGATCTCATCTTTACACATGCCAAGAGCAACAGGCTTTCATCTCGTGGTTTACATGATGGAACCTATTAGACACGGTTTACTAATCAATGAGAACGCCAATTACATAACACACGCTGACACAGAGCCATTACATATAGAATCAGTCAAGGCTGAATACTCCAAGATACTCAGGAAATACCAAGCATTTACAGAAGATGCACAATACACTCCTAATGCATTCCCAACGCAGCACACTGTGTTCCCATACAAATGATTTCATTTGTAACCAGTCTGATCCTTAATATAATTAGTATGTTCCCACCTCTGTAGTAAAACAATAACAGATTATGTCTGAGCCATTAAGACGCCATGTTATATCATCGGCCATTGCTGGATGGATACTCACTGGAGATACTAATGCAATTCTATACACATACAATGATGTACAGTATTTGAGTTACATAGCAAATTGGTTGATTATTAAAGGGGTTCTCAGGAGGTGGAAAAACATGGCTGCAGTCTTCCAAAAACAGCGCCACACCTGACCATGGTTACTGCCAGTACTGCAGCTCAGCTGTATAGAAATGAATGGAGCTTAGTTGCAATACCCCATGGTCAGGTGTGGCGCTGTTTTTGGGACCGCAGCCATGTTTTCCACCTCCGGAGAACCCTTTAATATTACTACCCTATATAATATACAGGTGGTCCCCTACTTAAGAACACCCGACTTACAGACAACCCCTAGTTACAAACGGACCTCTGGATATTGGTAATTTACTGCAGTTTAGCCCCAAGCTACAATAATCAGCTATAACAGTTATCACAGGTGTCTGTAATTAAGCTTTACTGTTAATCCTGATTCTTAAGACAATCCAACATTTTTAAAATCCAATTGTCACAGAGACCAAAAAATTTTTCACTGGGATTACAATGATAAAATATACAGTTCCGACTAACATACAAATTCAACTTAAGAACAAACTTACAGAACCTATCTTGTACATAACTTGGGGACTGCCTATATCTACATTCACTATGGCAGTAGTAGACACTGAAACTTACTGTATTTGGACCCCTGGAGATAGATAGAGCAAACAAGAGGACCCACCCCCTTATCATCTATAATCATTACCCCAATGCATGATATATAGTCTTAAAGACAGTCAAAACAGGTTAGCTTCTAATACGGAGGCAGTACCCCCCTAATTTTTCATTTGGTATGCTAGCCCATGCATGGAGGGATATCGATAAGGGCGTTGCAGCCCTAACCAGGTTTTTTTCCCATGATGCCCCATCCTTACTTGTTTTGTTGACACCTCGCTGGGCATTAGGCACCCGTCTACACTCCTTACATGGGGTGGATGTAATATATATATATAATAATAAGGACTGACACAACAATTTTAGATTTTCTAGTAATTACCAAAACAGAGGATTGTGGGTATGTCATCTCTTCTCTATTTTAACACAAATTAGATAGTGACACATACTGTACGTAGACATGTTATCATACAATGGAGCTAAATGTGACATTTAACTCCTTAGGATCCAATTATCTCTGTTTATGATCTCTAGACTCTAGATGATACAGTGGATTTACTGCAGTCTTACGTAAAAAATAGCAGTGTCAAAATAAACGTTATACGAATTAGAGCCTAAATGGACTAGATCTTATCATATAGAACATAAATTGAGCCTTTTCTTACCTTTTTTTGTAGAAACAGGCCTAACGTTGGTCTTTGAATAGCCCCCTCCTTCGTAAAGCAGCACAGACGGATCCCTTCTGTTACGCCTTATAACAATACGATCAATGGTATAGATATAAAGCCTTGCATATGTGACAAAAGCATAATATGGCTACCTATTGAATAAGTCATAAGCTTGAGTCACGCTCCTTCCTATAATAACACCAGGGATGTAAATTACCATGTGCTGTGTCTATGAAGGTGCTGCAATGCTCTGCAGCCGTATCTTCCATATAAAAAGCAACAATCTACAATTTGGCGTAAAGGCCCAATGAAATAAGTGTCCACTTTTGGATAAACCTTGGAGATATTTGAAGGGGATGGATAGAAATCTTACCTTAGCTATAAGCAGCGGAGGAGGAGAAGAGCTCTGGTGTATGTGCGCCTGTCCCTGAGGCTGGTACTGAGGACTCTGTGTTCATGGAGAGGGGGTTGGGAGGAGTGGGCAGAACGCTCCTCCATGTAGGGAGGGAAGGATTGTGCTGTGTGCTGTCTATATGGATCTAACATCCGTCCAAATGCAAGTGAGAGGGATTAAAGGCCATGCATTATTCATCTTGTGGTTAAGAGGAGGCTGACAGGTTAATTTGGAGGGGTGTCAGGTGTTTTGACGTAGCCGCACCATGACTTCCACTTTCTGCTTCATTTTTTCCATTGCTAAAATGTGACTTTTTCTTTTTTTTATTCTTTTTTTTCCCCAAAATCTGGAACAAGTTGGTTCCAAGTTGTATCAGACGGACCAAGTTTGTTTCAGCGTCCTATTCACTACATTTTATATCGTTTTTCAAGATTTTAGAAATGAAGGTATAAACATGTATGCAGAGCACAGATACACATCAATGTTACTATAGACACATAGGACAAAGTATCAAATGACAGTGTTATTATCAAGGTAACAACTGATTAACCCCTTTCCTCCTCCTTGTTGTTAGTAATAGATACTTGGCAGTCTACAGAATGCAAGGGTCCAGCGACTTACAGCAACTTTGAATTAACCCCTTAACGACCTGGCTCTTTTTTGTTTTTTTCCATTTCCATTTTTTACTCCCCACCTTTAAAAATCTATAATTGTTTTATTCTTACACATAAAGAGCTGTGTGACGGCTTGTTTCCTGCGTAGCAAATTGCACTTCATAGTGATGGTATTTAATATTCCATGCCGTGTACTGGGAAGCGGGAAAAAAAATTCCAAATGCAGTGAAAATGGTGAAAAAACGCATTTGCGACGTTTTCTTGTGGGCTTGGATTTTACGTCTTTCACTGAGCGCCCCAAATGGCAACTCTACTTTATTCTTTGGGTCGGTGCGATCATTGGGATAACAGATTTGTATAGGTTTTATAATGTTTTCATACATTTACAAAAATAAAAACTTCCTGTACAAAAATTTGGAGGGGGGATTTTGCCATCTTCTGGAGCTAATAACTTTTTTATACTGTGTTGTACGGAGCAGTGGGTGGTGTCATTTTTTGTGACTTTTAATGACGTTTTCAATGCTACCATTTTTCAGACTGTATGAGTTTTTGATCACTTTTTATTGAATTTTTTATATTTTTCAAAATGGCAAAAAAGTGCCATTTTCAACTTCAGGAGCTATTTTTCGTTACACAATTAAACGTAGTGAAAAACCGTTATTATATTTTGTTAGATCGGCATTTTTGGACACGGGGATACCTAATGTGTTTATGATTTCTACTGATTATTTATATTTATATCAGTTCTAGGGAAAGGGGAGTGAATTTTTAGGTTTTTTTATTATTATTCTTTTTTCAACTTTTTAAAATTTTTACTTTTACTATTTTTCAGACCCCTTAGGGTACTTTAACCCTAGGTTGTCTGATCGATCCTACCATATACTGTCATACTACAGTATGGCAGTATATGGGGATTTTTCTCCTCATTCGTACATTGTAATGAATGGGTTAAAATGGAAGAACTGAGGCTGTCATGGTGACTGATTGCCGCTCCTCGATTACGTCACAGGAAGCAACGATCGTCAACAAGATGGCGGCGCCCATTGAATTATTTGCTGAAAGTGGACAACCGCTTTAAGGCGCGTGGAGACTTATAGTCTCTACTGGGTGATTTACTGGGTGATTGTGAGAAATATGCACTAAGTTTTCCTAGAAAACCAAACCTGTTTTGATACCTTGGAGCATGACTTCTAGGAAGCCTAAAGACATGATGTATGATTAAAGCCAAACCAGTATATCTTCATTACAGTGAAAGAAACTGGTTTGGCTGAGTGAGAGGGTCAGGAAGTAAGAGTTCTCCTTACGGCTTTAATCCCACATCATATCATTAGGCTTCCTGAAAGTCATGCTTGATGATAAGGGAGCTGCCTTACAAGATTGCAAAAGAGGAAATGTTTCCATCCTGGAAAACTTATTTGCATATTTTACACAATGCAAGCATTGAGGTAACAAGAAAAAACTTGTCATATAATGGGTTGCGTGGGTTGGAAAATTCAAATGATTATTTCAGATTGTCTGCCTTGTCCTAGATCACCATTTATTGGTCAGCTCCAGGTTTCAGTAGGCCCCTGAGTGACAGAGTCTCAGTGGGCCTCCGTGCAATGAACACACATGGCGGCATTAAAAATTAAGAAACTAAAACAGTCATCTGTTCTGTAAAATATTTCCTAGTTATCATACCAAACAGCCCCCTCATGGTTTTTTTTATATAAACCCCCTATGGATTCATTAGATACAGCCCCCTCACCCCCTTGGATTCCTTATGTACAGCCTTCTGTGGGCCCCCCCAGGAGCCCTGGGCCCCAGCACTTGCCCGTATGCCCAGTGCTGGCGCCTGCCCTGACAGTAGGCAGTGATTATAACAAGTACACTGAAACTCTGAGACTATTGGTTTGAATGGACACCATGTTATGCTTCATATGCCCTGTGGTGATGATTTGACTATAATCTGTAGATTACACCTGTACTACTTTCTATTTTACAGGTTGAAACCAGCTTTTTTTTTGGAACAACAGACTTCTGGGAAGACGTTTTCATCCCTCCAATCCAATCCTTTTTTTGGCTTTTATTGGTTCTTGTAAGGACCATATAGTTCCTATAATCCTGCACTATAAACTAGAAACACCTATTAAAACCTAAAGCAGAGAGTAACCCATGTAAAGAACTGCATGGTACAGGAACAACACAATTAACCCTGACATCAGAATCACTAATATAGACTCCTAACACTTAAAGGGGTTGTCTACTTTAAGTAAATGATTGACATGATTTGTGTAAAGAAAATAGTTATGCTTTATCAATAATTTATAAGTTTATCAATATACTCTCTGTGATATTAAAGGGGTATTCCCATCTGGGCATTTACATTTAATTAAATTCATTTGCTTTATGTGAACATTTCTTCAATTGGTTGTTATTAAAAAAATGTTCCTGTGTGAAGATAATTTCTCATAAATGTAGTCATGTTGTCCCTTAGAAACCAGATAGCTTCCTCGGATACGACCACATCACACTCTGGCAGTGGTGGCCAGACATGTACTATTGAGTCCTGCCGGACCACCAGGATTCAGCAATCATTGCCACAGGGTGGCTGTGTGACATGTAGTGACTCCCGGACATTTTATATACAATAACCTTTTGTTTGTTTGTGCACTCAATCCAGCAGAGGTGGCCGTATCCGAGGAAGCCATCTCGTTTCTAAGGGACAACATGGCTACATTTATGAGAAATTATCTTCACACAGGAACATTTTTTTTAATAACATCTAATTGAAGAAAGGTTTACATACGGCAGATCAATGAAACTGAATGTGAATGCCCAGACGAGAATACCCCTTTAAAAGCTTGTGCACCAGTATGTCCATGGACAGATTTCTATGCACAGGAAGTAAATATAGAAAACAGTATAACAGCAAGCAGAGATCTAGAAAACCATGAGGAATCGATACAGAAGGTACATTAGAAAATTGTATAACTTTTCGATATTCATACCATATCCATCATTTGCTGAAAGAGGACAACCTCTTTAAAGGAAATCTACCATCAGGATGAAGGACTGTAAACCAAGCACACTGACATACTGGTGTGTACCCTCTCTGCTAGGATTTGTTCTTCTTTTTGCTTCTTATGCCTTTGTTTTTACAAAAAAGGCTTTAAAAATTATCCAAATGAACCTGAAGGGCTCCAGGCTCCATAGCTGTTAATTGAACACCTCAGGTTAATTTGGATAATTTGTAAAAACTAGGGCATTGGTTTGCAATCCTTCATCCTGATGGTAGATTTACTTGAAATGTTTGTCTCATCCAGTTCAGTCCAGTTCAGAAATTTGTTAAAAAAGAGTTTTACGAAATATATAAATGCGCCTGAGGGGCTCTGTGGGCGGCAGTGGCTCTTCTCTACGTTCTTCTATCTTGCGGTTGGTGTCACTTGCTCCTATGGTTGAAGTAAGCTGGGAGTAAAATACTTACTGTTAGAGTTTATCCCACATCATGTCACTAGGCTTATACACAGATGTAGACCACAGGGTGCTAAAGGTCGCACTTTAAGACTGACTTTCCCAGAATCCCCAGCAGTAAAATTAACCACTTTTAAAGTGAACCTGTCACCAGGAGACCCATTTTTAGCACTCCCCCAGTCCCCACAGAGCATAGTACATACACTGCCGAAGTGTTTTTGTATAAAAAATTAGTTTTACCGAAAAAAAGCTATGTTATATTGTACCTTTCATTAGCATCTGCTGCGTGACTAGGCAGTTGCCTTTTGGGAGGGGCTGGAAAGGTGCAGTTTCCCCCCCACCCTTGGGAAACATGTGACCTTTTCAAATATATGAATAACTCCCCACACTCAGGATTGGCTGTAGAGGAGCAGGGGGCGCTAAGCCCAGTGGGAGGGGGTTTTCATACATTTGAAAGGTCACATGAAGTGTTCCCCAAGGTGGTGGGGAAACTGCCCTTTCCAGCCCCTCGCCATTAGGCAACTGCCTAGTCAACAGCTGCTAATGGAAAGGTACATCATCACAACGTTTTTTTCTTAAAAGCAATTGTTATACAAAAAACCTTCGGCAGTGTATGTACTATGCTCTGTGGGGACTGGGGGAGTGCTAAAAATGGGTCTCCTGGTGACAGGTTCCCTTTAAGCCTCATTCATCCCAACTCCCAGTTTCTGGTCGCAATACCTGGGCTTGTGTACATAGACCCATTAGGGGTTATTTATCATTGGTCTTCCTGGGATTGGACGGCCGAGCGGAGTGGGCCGGCACGGAGGGTCACTGTCCCCGCAGTGGCGCACTTGCTGAAGCCGGCGGCTTTTCACAAGTGAAAATCCGCCGGCTGGGTTTATTTCTATGCCAGGCCCTGCCTGTCGTAGAATAAACGCTGCACAGCCTACTGCCTGAGGCCGAAGCCTCTTGATGTATCCCGCTGCAAATATACAACGGCGGGGCAATCATACGAGCGCCAGCGTATGATAAATGTCCCCCTCTGAGACTTTTTTGAGACTTTTTAAAAGAAAAATCCTACACAGAAATTAGAGCAAAATAACATTTATTAAAAAGCCACTGTCATGAATCTGATGGGCAGCGGAGCTCCAAAAATATAAACAGAACTGTCGCAAGGAGCCACCTAATGATAAATAACCCCTTTGTGTTTCTCCAGCTCTCTCCTGTTACTGTAAATGTGTATGCACTACTATTCTCAATACATTATTATTGTTCCAATCTAGCAGCATCTTCCTTCTACAGAAACTGAAGGAACCCAGCACACATTTCTAACCCTCTCACTTGCTTATAGATCCAAGCCCCTTGACTGTGGTAATCTTCTTATATTTATTATCCATGGCCTCCTTTCTTCTAAAATCAACTTGTAAAATTATTTGTCAGAGGGGCTCTGGGAGGTTGTTCCCAGAGTCTTCTCCCTGTTGCAACTGCCTTGTCTCATTGCCTACTGTAATCTCACACAGTGGGAGGGGGAAATGCTGCTTCACAGTGTAACAGCCTGTGAAGCTACAACATAGAAGGGCTTTGGTAATGCCCTTCAGAGCCCTTCTGGCTCATTAGCATCATTTTAAAAGTTCAGAAGGAAGGAGGCCATGGATAATACATTTACGAAGATTACCACAGTCACAGTACCTGGATCTAAGAGTGAATATCAATCGACAGTGAAGCAGCACTCCACTCTGCTTCACCGTTGATTGATATTGGATCTTTGGGATTGTGTCGGACCCTGTGAGAAGACCTGCACCCGACCTTCTTATACACACGGTGCTGCTCCACATCTACCTGGATCTATGAGTAAGTGTCCCTGGTTTATCATTTTCATGGTAGATTTCCTGTAATGACTTCTGGTGTCATATAATGAAAGCACCATGTCATGGCAAACCGATCGTCTGCTACGATAGGGTTGAGTCACATGCTGTAGGTAGACGATGTTGCAACGGAGGAACAAATGAGTCAGACAGATGGATCTAGTACTTTAAGGGCATCTACCACCAGGATGAAGGACTGTATGCAAATGAGCTTGAGAGGCTCCAGGCTCCATAGGTGTTAATGGAGAGCGGAGCCCCTCAGGATCATAGTCCTTCCTCCTGGTGGTAGATGACCAAATTCTTATTAAGTGTCTGACTACCTAGGTCTATACATTTCTATGCATTTCTGCTGATTCATGCCCAGTCACACATGGGATGCTTCACTCTTATCCGCTCAAGCAGACATTCTGCACGTATTCCTGATTGGAATCTTGTGGTTGGCCACACCTTGAAGGTGTGGCTTCATTAGTAAATAATAATAAAGCTTTATTTATAAATGAGCAAATGAGTAAATAAGAAAGTTTCAGATAATTTGAATGGTGGAGAAAAGTACCAGAAAAAGTATATATGATTTAGTGATAATTGTATGTACATTGGTGACATAGTAGGTGACGTATTGCTTTGCGTATGTAAATGCAAGGTTTTAAATACATAATTACTCACATTACTAGGGAAATTTGCCATTCTCAGTTGCTGGGTTACAGCTTATCGGTTGCTCATGATTAATTTTTAATGGGTTTGCAAACAAGGTAACTGAGAACATAGTTGTCTGCTCAAACACCAATATGAGGGACATCCCGGCGCTAGGGGTTATAATAATAATAATAATCTTTATTTATATAGCGCCATCATATTCCGTAGCGCTTTACAAATCGTATAGGACAAATACAAATATAATAAAATAAAACATGACAGAGCACAAACATTCGTATGGAACAAGAGGAGTGAGGTCCCTGCTCGCAAGAGCTTACAGTTAGAGATGAGCGAGCACTAAAATGCTCGGGTACTCGTTATTCGAGACAAACTTTTCCCGATGCTCGAGTGCTCGTCTCGAATAACGAGCCCCAAATCACAATTCATATAGTCTGGTGATGATGCAGGTGGTGCTGAGCCCACTTCTGCAATGAGCCCAATAGCAGCTTCTATGGCAGCTTTGGTCGTACTTCCAACACAACATGGTACACAAACCATGCACCTTGTTTTACTGCATAATATACATGCTGCTGCTGGTTAAAGAGAACCTTTACCAGGGATCTAATTTTCAATAAAAACGTTACAGCTGCAGTGCAAATATGCCTTTCTGCTTTCTCTTAGTATTTCCATTACAATATAATTGTGTGTTATAACTTGCCTTGCACCCTGAAAGAATCCTCTGTGTAGTCCCAGGGGTTGGGCTTTGGATGCTTTCCAAAAAACATGTGACTTCTCAGCTCCCAGCCACCACCTTTGTATACAGCTCCTCCCCTAGCTGTACAGGAGCACAAAGTTGGGGGCTGAGAGCTAAGCAGTCTGCAGCACAGACAAGACACATGTTGATTTTTAGAAATGCATCCAAACCACATAGCACACAATTATATTGTAATGCAAATGCTTAGGAAAGGCAGATTTGGAATGCAGCTGTAATAGGTTTCTGTAACCTGTCTTGAAAATGAGCTCCCTGGTTCCCTTTTAAGATATCGGGGCAAATTTACTTACCCGGTCCATTCGTGATCCAGCGGCGCTTTCTCTGCGGTGGATTCGAGTCTTCCGGCGATTCACTAAGGCAGTTCTTCCGAGGTGTCGCTGCTGTGCTGAAGTCCGCCGAGGCCCGCCGGAGTTCACGAACCTATTCCTGGTGAAGGTAAGCGCGTGTCCAGCGTCACTTTTTTTTTTTTAAATGCGGCGGTTTCTCCGCATCCATCGGGTTTTCGTACGGCCACGACTCCGATTTCTGTCGCGTGCATGCCGGCACCGATGCGCCACAATCTGATCGCGTGTGCCAAAACCCCGGGGCAATTCAGGAAAAATCATCGCAAATCAGAAATATTCGGGTAACACGTCGGGAAAACGCGAATCAGGCCCTTAGTAAATGACCCCCACCATCTAATGTCAAATCTACAGACTCTCCCTTAGCTCTCCCGCAGTGACAGATATCAGAGAATACAAGAATCAACAACTTGGAATTCAGGTGTAGGGCATGGACTTTCTCTTTTCACTAAACATACAATTTCAGCCAAGCTGATTGGAAGGTATTTGAGTGAGTTTGATCACATATTTGTCCCCAAATGTGTATGGAGCCCTACGGCCAATAATTATCTGCTGCAGTCAAATAGGTAGTCAGCACTAAAGATTATCAAAGACCAGTAGGGATCATTAAAGTCTCAACACTGCAGAGGATTTAGGGTGCAGAGTGTAGGGTGTTTTCATTACCGGAGACAAAAAAAACAAGAAAATAAGAAGAGAGTTGGTTTTCTATGGAATAGTGAGCCTGCAAATTAATGGTGAATGCTAAATTTGTAGGGTTGACATGCAGGTTGATGTAATATGGGTCACATCAGTCCAAATGACTGCTGCTTCATAAAGATTACCGATAGAGGAGGATGATTTTCTCTAGGGTGGTTGCTCGGAAAGCAATTAGTTGTATTGAACTCGGGCTGTGGCTGAGATGACGTTGACTTTTTCATCTTGTTTGTGTAAATGGAGCAGACTGAAGACGAGGCAGCAGATGGCGAGGTCTATGGTTGCTATAGAGACTCTTCACCGAGGCAATGGGGCTGCCTCTAGTAGAACGCTGTGTAGCCAGGAATGTGAGGAGGAGGAGGAGGAAGGCCTTGTTTACATTGTCATTTCCTTTGTATCCTTTATTATTTTCATAGTGTTTGATTTATTTTTACATTACATGAAGACATTGGAAAGATAGAGTAAATATTAATCAGTAAGAGAACATAATAATATTCATTGGTCACGCTGTTAAAAGACTCTCACATGGGAATGAATTTTAGAAGGAACCTTAAAAGAGAAAGTTAGGAAAGAGTGAGTATCTCTACCCAAGATGGAAGGCCAAACATCATTTGAAGGCAATTTCAGATGATCAGATATCTTTAATACCACTGCAACTTATGGACCTCCCACAGTTCTATGGAACAAATGGATAGAAGGGGAGATTGCTGGCTGTAACCCCCTATGCTGGGGCACTACCCCAGCATGAGCCCCGCACAACAAGACTAGACCTGATGAAGCACTTTGCACATAGTGCAAAAAATTCCCTTCCGAATAAAAGAAAACCATTACTCTTGAGCATCAGCCCAAACGAATAGCGCACCTGTGCTCCAATTGTGAGCTAAATGATCTAAATTGTGAACACCGGTCTCTTTTTAACAGGCTCTCAATTCCTCATCACAAAACGGCAGACATTTTCATGCCCACCAAGAGACCGAAAGGTATATATCACAGGGTCCCCCAAACTTTTTACATAGGTGGGCCGATCACTGTCACCCTCAGACCGTTGGAGGCCGACTTGAAAGTCTAAAATAATACGTTACATGTTGACCGCATCCATAATACCTGGCACCCACCTCAGTTAATTATGTTAACTATACCGGTGTACTTGCACCCCCTTGTGAAACTATTTTATATATGGCCCAATTTAATTAATTAATTAATTATATGGGAACTCTCTCTCATTAATTATTGAAATGCCTCCCCCATTAATCTATGCCTATGATAATCTGTGCCCTCAAATCACTTAATTTCCTGATCTCCTCAACATTAATTATTTCCTGCTGCCCTCATAATATTATTTCCTAGCTGCCCCTCATAATTTAATTATTTCCCTATGCTGCCCTATTTATATTTTCAGCGGCCCATATATTATCCTATGCTGCCCCTCATAATTACTATTCCTTGTCTGACCCTCAAATTAATTACTTTCCTGTGCTGCCCCTCATAATAATTATTTCCTATCCTGCCCCTTATAATTATTATTTCCTATGCTTGCCCCTTATATTAATTATTCTATGCTGCCCCTTATAATTAATTATTTCCTATCTCTGCGCCCCCTCATATTTAATTATTTCCTATGCTGCCCTTCATAATTATTATTCTATGCTGCCCCTTCCTTAATTATTCCCTGTGTGCTTGCCCCTCATAATTTATATTTCCTATGCTGTCCCCTATCTTAATTATTATTATCCTAGCTGCCGCTACGTTTCCTATGCTCGTCCCTGCCATGCTCGCCCGGGCCCCTTAAATTATTATTTCCTTGCTGCCCCTCATATTTAATTATTTCCTATGCTCCCCCTCATAATTAATTATTTCCTGATGCTTGTTTTTCCCTATGCTGGAGCTTGCCCTCGGCCTTTGCCCCTCATAATTGAATTATTTCCTGTGCTGCCCCTCATAGTATTATTATTTCCTGTGCTGCCCTCATAATTAATTATTTCCTATGTGGGCCCCCTATATAATTATTTTTTCTGCCCTTATAAGTAATTATTTCCATTCCCGATGCTGCCTATGCCCCTTATAATCAATTATTTACTAATCTTGCCCTTAAAACAATTGTTTCCTATTGCCCCTTCTAATTAATTATTTCCCTTACTGCCCCTCATAACTAACTTACTAGTCCACAGTCGCCACAAATCTTTTTACTGCCCTTTAATAAAAAAAATAAAACCCCTGTACTCACCTAAGTCTTTCTACTTGCCGCGTCCGGACAGGAAGGGGTGCGCGGCGCGTGATGACGTTCATCGCACGGTCCCGCGCACTAGTTCATGGAGCGATGTGCGCCGTGTGTATTCCTGGCACATCGCCTCCAGTAAGTAGTGCCGCCGGGCCGTAGTTTGGGGAACCCTGGTATATCCAATCCATCTTTATAATTTTATCACTTTACAAGAACATAAAGCAGCGGTACAGGTCACCGGACTAACAGGGCGGTTGCATGCCACAAACTTGGAGCGCTTCCAAAGTCCATAGGAAGCTTCGGAGTGAGTGACATGTCTGAGAAGGAGGGTACACTCATCCCAAAGTCCAACACACCGGACGTTCGTGTCTCAGTAAGGACCACGCTTAGAAAGTGTGAACTTTACTATGGACTTTGGCAACGTGCTCCGAAGTTTGGTGATGTACCGCTGCCTTTATGTCTTGTTAAAGTGATAATTTCAAAGATGGATTGATATATACCTTCAGTCTCTTGGCTCTAGTGAAAAATCTTGAGCACATCACGCCATCTAGCCGTCTCTTTTCCTGCATAGGGTAGTTACAACCAGCAATCTCCCCTCTATTCATTTGGCACACACCTTGTACCCCATGTAGAGGGTGAGACGTGGCAGCAGTGCTCACTGTAAATTTCTCACCAAGAACGCACCCCTAAACCAACCAAAGATAACCTCGCACTAGGTAGCGATTTTTTTTTTCTCTCTGTTCCCTCGGAACACAGAACTTCTGGTGATTTAGTTTATATTGTAGGACTACATGGGCTCACAATTCTATTTCAAGTATTTCTATCTGCTTTTGCACTGAGAATGGACCTCTAAATAATGTACTGACTTGCTTCTATTACAATCTTCCATTTCCACTTTGAAGTTTAGTCTTATTAGAATTACAATGATCGGGTCCAGAGATCCCTTACTGTAAGGTACTAGATATGGACTCCATGTCTAGAAGTTATGCTGGTGGTAAAATGATTGCATTTATCCATACTGTCAATATGGATGCAAGTCAGCAGTAAATGTAAACTTAAAGGAACTATGAGAACATCCATTTATCTAGATAGGACTAATAGTTAATGTGGCAACGAGCCAAATATTTAATGGACCAAATTATTAAAGCCCCTGCACCAATTTCTTTTGTCTGACGTTTGTATGTTCATTTCAGTTCATCACTGCTTGCACATGTATTTTCTAAAGTGCCACAACAACAATTCGGCAACGAACTCAAGCTCAGGGTGAAATAAAACTAAAAATACTAACTCTCTTTCTGTATCATTACTATATAATAAATAATTACAAAGCATATAATCAAACAGCAGGACAGGTGCCTCATGCAAATAATAAATGATAGAATCACCCTGGTGAAAGGTATCTGAAGTGCTACCCAGATGGATAGATTGTAAAACACAAATAGAGAAATACGATGAAAAATATTGGAAAGTTCCGATACCAATTTGGGGAGTCCTTGTGAATGGGAGGGCAGGCCAGATAACATTACATGGGGGGTCCAGAAGGTCAGGATAGTCACCACATGCACCTATAATCCCTATCGCGGTCTTTACCTCCATATCTCCGCCGCTGACAATTCCAGTCCTCTAGTTTTGCCCCTATCTTTAAGGAACCCTAGTTTACCTTGTCGAAATCCTGACTGATCTAAATTGTGGAACACCGGTCTCTTTTTACAGGCTCTCAATTCCTCATCCAAAACGGCAACATTTTTCATAGCACCAAGAGACCGAAGGTATATATACAGGGTCCCCAAACTTTTTACATAGTGGGCCGCTTCATGTCCCCCTCAGACCGTTGGAGGGCCGACTAAGTCTAAAATAATACGGTACTGTGCCGCATCCATAATACACTGGCACCACACCTCATTAATTATTATATACCTGTACTGCACCCCTTGTGAACTATTTTATATATGGCCCAATTAATTAATTAATTAATATATGGGACCTCTCCATTAATTATTGAAATAGCCTCCCCCCATTAATTAGCAAACTGTCCCCTCAAATATTATTTCCTATATCTCACCATTAATTATTTCCTAGCTGCCCCTCATAATATTATTTCCTATGCTGCCCCTCATAATATTAATTATTCCTATGCTGCCCCTCATATTTATTATTTCCTATGCCCCCTCATAATAATTATTTCCTATGCTGCCCCTCATAATTATTATTTCCTGTGCTGCCCTCAAATTAATTATTTCCTGTGCTGCCCCTCATAATAATTATTTCCTATCTGCCCCTTATAATTATTATTTCCTATGCTGGCCCCTTATCATTAATTATTCTATGCTGCCCCTTATAATTAATTATTTCCTATTGCTGCCCCTCATATTTAATTATTTTCCTTGCTGCCCGTTCATAATTATTATTCCTATGCTGCCCCTTCCAATTAATTATTTCCCTGTTCTCCCCACTAATTTATATTTCCTATGCTGTCCGCCTCCATCTTAATTAATTATTAGTCCTTTTCCTATGCTGTCCGCTGCCATCTCGTAAAATTAATTATTTTCCTATGCTCTCCCTCATATTTAATTATTTCCTATGCTTCCCCCTCATAATAATTATTTCCTGATGCTTGTCCCCTGCACTCCTCATAATGAATTATTTCCTGTGCTGCCCCTCATAGTATTATTATTTCCTTGCTGCCCTCATAATTAATTATTTCCTATGCTGGCCCCCTTATATTAATTATTTTCCTTGCTGCCCCTTATAATAATTATTTCCATTCCACGATGTGCTATGCCCCTTATAACTAATTATCTACATCTGCCCTTAAATCAATTGTTTTCCTATTCGCCCCTTCTAATTAATTATTTCCCTATACTGCCCCTCATAACTACACTAACTAGTCCACATCGCCACAATCTTTTTTACTTCCCTGCCCTTTAATAGTAATAAAAATAAAACCCCTGTACTCCCTAAGTCTTTCTATCTCTGCCGCGTCCGGACAGGAAGGGGTGCGCGGGCGCGTGATTGACGTTCATCGCACGGCCTCCCGCGCACTAGTTCATAGCGATGTGCGCTCGGTGTGTTCTTTCCGGCACATCGCTCCAGTAATAGTGCCCCGGGGCCGTAGTTTGGGGAACCCTGGTATATCTCAATCCATCTTTATAATTTTTATATCACTTTACAAGACATAAAGAAGGCAGGCGGACTACATTCATCCACCAAAACTTCGGAGCGCTTTCCAAAGTCCATAGGAAGCTTCGGAGTGAGTGACATGTCTGAGAATGAGGTACTCCATCCAAACGTCAACACACCGGACGTTCGTGTCTCAGTAAGGATCCACCGCTTAGAAGTGTGAACTTACTATGGACTTTGGCAACGTGCTCCGAAGTTTGGTGATGTACGCTGCCTTTATGTCTTGTTAGTGATAATTTAATGATGGATTGATATATACCTTCAGTCTCTTGCTCTAGTGAAAAATCTTGAGCATCACGCCATCTAGCCGTCTCTTTTCCCTGCATAGGAGTTACAACCAGCAATCTCCCCTTCTATTCATTTGGCACACACCCTTGTACCCCATGTAAGGGTTGGAGACGTGGCAGCAGTTGCTCACTGTAATTTTCTCACCAAGACTGCACCCTAAACCAACCAAAGTAACCTCGCACTAGGTAGGTCTTTTTTTTTCTCTCTGTTCCCTCGGAAACAGAACCTTCTGGTGATTTAGTTTATATTAGTAGGACTACATGGGCTCACATTCTATTTCAATATTTCTATTTCTGCTTTCTGCACTGAGAATGGACCTCTAAATAATTACTGACTGCTTCTATTACAATCTTCCTTTCCACTTTGAAGTTTATGTCTTATTAAATTACAAGATCGGGTCCAGAGTCCTTACTGTAAGGTACTAGATATGACTCCATTGTCTATAATTATGCTGGTGGTAAAATGATTGCATTTATCCATACTGCATATGGATGCAAAGTCAGCAGTAAATGTAAACTTAAAGGAACTATGAGAAATCCATTTTCTAGATAGGACTAATAGTTAAGGTGGCAACGAGCCAAATATTTATGGACAAATTATTAAGCCCCTGCACCAATTTCTTTTGTCTGACTTTGTATGTCATTTCATTCACACTGCTTGCACATGTATTTTCTAAAGTGTCCACAACACACATTCGGCACGAACTCAAGCTCAGGGTGAAATAAAACCTAATAAACCTAAACTTTTTCTACTTGTAGCATCATTACTATATATATAGATATACATAAAGCATATAATAAACCGAGACATGGGGCCATCAATAGATAGAGATGTAGAATTCACCCTGAAAGGTATCTGAAGCACCCAGATGGATCATGTAAAAACACAAATAGAGAAATAGAGAAAAATAAAAATTGGTAAAGTTCTACCAATTTGGGGAGTCACTGGAATGGGGGGCAGGCCGCAGATGAACATACAGGTGGGTCCAGAAGGTCAGGATAAGTCACCACATGCTCACCTGTAACCCTATCGCTGGTCTCTTACCTCCTATAGCTCCGCCCTGAACAATGCCAGTCCCGAGTTTTGCCCCTATCGTTTAGGAGACCCTAGTTTACCCTTTTCGAAATCCTGACCATCAGCCCAAACGAATAGCGCACCTGTGCTCCAATTGTGAGCTAAATTGTGAACACCGGTCTACTTTTTACAAGGCTCTCAATCCTCTCAAAACTGCAACATTTTTCAATAGATCCAAGAGACCGAAGGTATATATCAGGGGTCCCCAAACTTTTTACATAGGGGGCCGCTCACTGTCCCCCTCAGACCGTTGGAGGGCCGGACTAAAGTCTAAAAATAAATAGCGGTACATGTGACCGCATCCATAATACACTGGCACCAGGCACCTCAGTGATGATTTAATATACTCGGTACTGCACCCCTTTGTGAACTATTTTATATTTGGCCCAATTAATTAATTAATTATATACTGGGACCTCTCCCATTAATTATTGAATATGCCTCCCCCCATTAATTACTAAACTGCCCCTCATAATTAAGATTCCTATCTCGCACCTTAATTATTTCCTATGCTGCCCCTCATAATTAATTAATTTCCTATGCTGCCCCTCATATTATTATTTCCTATGCTGCCCCTCATTTAATTATTCCTATGCTTCCCCTCAAATAATAATATTTCCTATGCTGCCCCTCATAATTAATTATTTCCTGTGCTGCCCCTCATAATTAATTATTTCCTATGCTGCCCCTCATAATTAATTATTTCCTATGCTGCCCCTTATAATTAATTATTTCCTATGCTGCCCCTCATATTTAATTATTTCCTATGCTGCCCCTCATAATTAATTATTTCCTATGCTGCCCCTCATAATTAATTATTTCCTGTGCTGCCCCTCATAATTAATTATTTCCTGTGCTGCCCCTCATAATTAATTATTTCCTATGCTGCCCCTTATAATTAATTATTTCCTATGCTGCCCCTTATAATTAATTATTTCCGATGCTGCCCCTTATAATTTATTATTTACTAATCTGCCCCTTAAAATCAATTATTTCCTATTCTGCCCCTTCTAATTAATTATTTCCTATACTGCCCCTCATAACTAACTATACTAGTCCACAGTCGCCACAATCTTTTTACTGCCCTTTAATAAAAAAATAAAAACCCTGTACTCACCTAAGTCTTCTATCTTCTTGCCGCGTCCGGACAGGAAGGGGTGCGCGGCCGCGTGATGACGTCATCGCACGGCCGCGCAACCTAGTTCATGGAGCGATGTGCGCCGGGGTTGTATTCCGGCCACATCGCTCCAGTAATAGTGCCCGCGGGCCGTAGTTTGGGGAACCCTGGTATATATCAATCCATCTTTATAATTTTATCACTTTAACAAGACATAAAGGCAGCGGTACATCACCAAACTTCGGAGCGCGTTGCCAAAGTCCATAGGAAAGCTTCGGAGTGAGTAACATGTCTGAGGAAGGAGGTACTCCCTCCGAAACGTCACGACACACCGGACGTTCGTTGTCTCAGTAAGGAGCCACCGCTTAGAAAGTGTGAACTTTCCTATGGACTTTGGCAACGCGCTCCGAAGTTTGGTGATGTACCGCTGCCTTTATGTCTTGTTAAAGTGATAAATTTATAAAGATGGATTGATATATACCTTCAGTCTCTTGGATCTATTGAAAAATCTTGAGCATCAACGCCATCTAGCCGTCTCTTTTTCCTGCATAGGGAGTTACAACCAGCAATCTCCCCTTCTATTCATTTGGCACACACCCTTGTACCCCATGTAGAGGGTGGAGACGTGGCAGCAGTTGCTCACTGTAAATTTCTCACCAAGAAGCACCCCTAAACCAACCAAAGATAACCTCGCACTAGGTAGCGATTTTTTTTTTTCTCTCTGTTCCCCTCGGAACACAGAACCTTCTGGTGATTTAGTTTATATTAGTAGGACTACATGGGCTCACAATTTCTATTTCAATATATTTCTGCTTAGTCTGCACTGAGAATGGACCTCTAAATAATGTACTGCTTTCTATTACAATCTTCCATTTCCACTTTGAAGTTTATGTCTTATTAGAATTACAAAGATCGGGTCCAGAGAGTCCATTACTTGTAAGGTACTAGATATGACTCCATTGTCTAGAAGTATGCTGGTGGTAAAATGATTGCATTTATCCATACTGGCATATGGATGCAAAGTCAGCAGTAAATGTAAACTTAAAGGAATCTATGAGAAATCCATTTCTAGATAGGACTAATAGTTAATGTGGCAACGAGCCAAATATTTAATGGACCAAATTTATTAAAGCCCCTGCACCAATTTCTTTTGTCTGACTTTGTATGTTCATTTCAGTTCAAACTGCTTGCACATGTATTTCTAAAGTGTCCACAACACAAAATTCGGCACTGAATCAAGCTCAGGGTGAAATAAAACATAAAACCTAACTTTTACTATTGTATCATTACTATATATATAATATAATAAAATGCATATAATAAACCAGAGAAATGGGCCATCAATAAATAATATGATAGAATTCACCCTGGAAAGGTATCTGCAAGGCACCCAGATGGATCATGTAAAACACAATAGAGAAATAGAGAAAAATTGGAAAGTTCTTACCAATTGTGGGGAGTCACTTGGAATGGGAGGCAGGCCAGAGAACAGACATGGGGGTCCAGAAGGTCAGGAATAAGTCACCACATTGCACCTAGTAATCCCTATCTCTGTCTCTGTACCTACAATTAGCTCCCGCCCTGACAATGGCCAGTCCCAGAGTTGCCCCTAATCTTTAAGGAGACCCTAGTTTGCCTTGTCGAAATCCTGACACATTTCTGGGTCCTGGAAAAGGACCAAGATCTGGCATCAGGGGATTAAAAGTCATTCAAAATGGACCATAGGAAGGAGATGATGATACTTCCCATTCAACGACATGCACACCAACAGTGGTCCTTCAACATGGAGTGTCCATGTGCATGTCGAATGGTTGGGTGCCTTGCAGATGCCTTTCCAGGGTAAGTTCTATCATAATATTTACTAATGGCCCATTTCTCTGATTTATTATATATTCTTTTAATGATACACTATGAAACGTTAGGCTTTATGTTTTATTTCACCCTGAGCTTGATTCATAATTGATTGGTGGATATACACTTGCCAGTGACGCTTCTCGAGTGAGCTCATTGAACTAAGTAGCAGTTCATTAGTTGTTATAGTGTTTAAAATTCTACATTGATGCACAATCGGACCCTAAGCCATATTTATTATGCTGTGTCAGACAGAAATGTGTTGCATACTCTATGTTAAAGGTGCCTATAGATGTCCTATGTCATAAAAACCGGTAGTGAGAGCTGTTGCTAGACTTTTCCTCACCCTAGACTGCATCTAGAAACATAAAAGTGACTTGTTGGTACCTCTGTGAAAACCAACAACAGGTGGATCTCCCCCTATGATCCCCTATTTAAACCCCCAGTGTGACCACCCTTTCACATGCCCCTCACTATTGTGGGTCAGTTCTGTTTTAAATAGTTGTCCAAAAATACTACAAAATACAAAATAATTCTATATATATAGTGCCAACACAGAATAATTCAGTTTACAAATCATTACCTACCCCTTCTCACACCCCTTCCATGTTTGTGCCAGCATCCTTGATCCCTACTGCCTTCTACTTCCTGGGTGTGTCCCATAACCTAATCAAATACCAGGAGAGACTGTTCAGCCAATTAGATGCTTTACTGTTCCAATTGGTGATTGGTTAAGTGGCCTCTCCTACTGTTATTGAGAGAAACTCAGGAAATCCAGTGCCCTGGTGACTGTCAGCATCCATAATGGAGCTGAGAGCAATGATTTATTAGTTGTTTTTCTATGATATATTATCAGAATGCCCTCGTTGATAGATTAAATAGATTTTATTTTTACAGGACAATTGATTCAGTCTATTAAGAATTTCTTTATTTATATCGCAAAAACTTCAAAAGATCTTGCAACAATAATGAATAAAACGACCATCTGATTGGATCCAGAAAGATCAGAAACCATTAAATAACAAATATTCATCTGAGAATATATCAATCTAGAACTAGATAACCAAGTGCTTTCCCAGTTAAGAGGAGTTCATGGACGTTTCATTCATTCTTATCTAGACCTACAGTCTATCATACAAATTATTAGCCACCATTCAAATATTAAATGTTGGAAGCCACCATGATTTCCTATGTTTTTTGTGGTGATGGCTTTCTGGCAGTGTGGGAAGAGTGTGAAATGTATCAGCTAAGGAGTGATAAAAAAGAAGTATTGTGACTGAGGCAGCACTGGGCAGGGAGTGGGCTGTGTCATGGGATGTGTGACATTACTGCTAAATATAGCCAGAACCCCTGCTAATAATATGCCTCGCTGACACTTACTCCTGACTGGTGTTTTTGTAGCTGGAAGGATTTAATTTTACAGAAAAAGAAGAAGAAGATAACATTACTCCTCTAGTCATCCCCACATTATGCCAAATCCAGAGTTATGTAAGTGTTTACACAGAGGAGTATTCCCAGGGTTGTTGCTTTAGGGTGTGCAATGGTAACAGTTACATGCAGGCCCTGGTGTCTCTGCCAAATAAGCAAACAGCAGTATTCTAGCATATGGTGCCGTAAGTGAAGACCTTGCTACAGATTTTGAAAGGCCTAGGACCTTAAAGTTTAGAATAGTGCTTGTTAGGGGAAGCCTAACCATAACACAACCTTACAAATGGGTCCCAGAGATCAGAGGATCTCATCAAATTCTTTAAACTGTATTAGCAGCTACAAAAAACCAATACAGTTTAAACAGCCTCTACCAGCTCCGAAATTATGAAGTAAGTAAAACTAGTATTGTGTAGGGTACTTAAAAATCTTCTCAGGCATACCTTTCCTAAAGACTTCTGCACAGACCCCAGGGATCAATAAAGTTGTATAGTATCATATAGTATTGTTAAAATTTTAACAGGTCTGCTATTGGCACTTGGTACCCATTGGTTTTTCTTGAACGAACTGGCTCTTTCATGTGAATGAAGGGTCGGCTCCCCTCAGTAAGCTCACTTAACCCCATCCCTAATCACCCCCCTTTAACGTGATAAAATTGGGTTAAAAGTGGTGAGGAGTGAGGGGACTGGCTGGACTGATGCTTTTCTCAGTGAGCGTAGCCAGATGAACCTTTAAGCAATAGACTCCTTGCTATTCCATTAAGAGTGTAGCTATTTATTAGGGAGACCCAACACATAACAATGGAGACAACATAACTGCCAAATCCTACCCTAGCACTTGTCATATTATGAGTGGCACTATGTGACCTCAGGACTTCCTGTTAATCACAAAACAAAGAGACATTGGTACTTTTAGATAATTTTTTCTACGTGCCATGATCTACTTTACTCTGGGGTCTTGGAAGTCAGACCTTCATCAGTCTAAAAGTGATAGCAAGTACTGGTGCTGTGCCACACCTTTCATACTTTTCCAAAGCATGGTTTGAGGAATGATTGTACTGTGACAAAAAGGCTAACCCAAGGAAGTATGTGTCTTGACTATCCAGCAGTGTCGCATTCATTGAGTTAGTGAGGATGTGATGTGGCTGTTTGCCAATACATAGCTGTGTGTCTTCTCCATCACAAGATGATGCCAGGAATAAAGTGATGCCACATTTCAAAAATGTTCTCTTCAGACAGTAGTTCTCCATGTCCCCAGGGTCACGCTCCTTGATATTTATTCCTTGTCAATTTATTTTCTGTAGACTTTTCAATATAGAAGCTTTTTACAGTAACATCATCAGTTCCAGGACATAAACTTCTTCTGTGAACTGGTACAGTGATGTCATGGAGACCCTGCATCAGACAATAGCAACAATGTCTATTTTTCTCTGAAAAGTTGCTGGGCAGCACGGCCAAACACTGAAAGCATTTAGAGAAAAATGCGCAGACTCTCTAAGCTCCACCAGTAGTGGTTAGCAGTGGAAGTCATTAGAGAGAACTCTGCTGATCGTAGAGAGAACTCTGCTGCATTACTCCTGCACAGGTCTCTCTCTGTCTCCAACCTCTAAGGCTGTGTATAGTATATCTTTTACATGGTTGTCCATTTTCAGCAAATAAATCGTATTCCTTATATATTGAAAAGTTATACAATTTTCCGATAAATTTTCTTTCTCAATTACTCATTGTTTTGTAGATTTCTGCTTGCCCATTATTCAACAGGAAACATAATCATTTACTTCTGTACTATACCTCTATTATTGCTGCTCTTCCTCAGATTACTTTGGTTATTGTTTGCGTAAGATTGGTTGATCTGTTGAAAAGAAATGTCCCCAGAAATACAAAACTGACCCCGTCCTCCACCACCAGAGAAAATTAATATTACCGAACTTCTTATCATTGGTAGCAGGGGCATAACTTGTGGAAGTTCAGAGGGTGCAGTTGCAATCAGGCCCAAGAGGCATGTGGGGACCATAAGATGTCGCTTTCCCATATAAAAAGACTAGTACACTATACCATACATTATAATCGGGGCCTGTAACAGACTTTGCACTGGGGCCCATCAGCTTCAAGTTACACCACGTGAGAAGAGTTATAGTATGTGGGTTTTATATTTAATGTCATAAAAATTTTAAATAATGAAAAAAACATATTTCTGAACCATTTTTTTATATTGCAGAGTCATCGAGATGGCGAAAACTTTCTGGATTCAATTTGCGGTAATTTCCTTCTTTCTCATACTGGCGGTAACTTCAAAGAAAGGAAGCAAAAGTAAAGGTGGAGGATGGAATTCTGGAAGTAACCGAAATCCAAGTTACCCAAGTAACACTGGAACCAATTGGAATGCTGGTAGCAACAGGAATCCAAGTTACCCAGGCAACACTGGAAGCAATTGGAATCCTAGCCACACAGGAAACACTGGAGGCAATTGGAACCCCCATAACACTGGAAGCAACTGGGGAAATAATTATAATCCTGGAGGAAGCAACTATAATAAGCAATTTAAGCCTCCTAAAACCAAGACCAACATGAAAATGGTGGCGGGAGCTGCTGCTGTAGGGGCAGTTTCCGGTTTCATGTTAGGCAGTGCAGTTAGCAATATGAGATACCGTTTTGACAATGATATGGACTATCGTTACTATAACAGCTACCAAAACCAAATGCCCAATCGGGTCTATAGACCAGCATATGAAGGAAATCCATATGTTCCAGAAGATAGGTTTGTCACTGACTGCTACAACACATCCATGACCGAATATGTGTTCAAACCCAACGACGGGAAGAACGTCTCTGAAATTGACCAAACTGAACTCAGAGTTAAGAGCACGGTTATCCGGCAGCTCTGCGTCACCGAATACAGGAGGGGAAATTACAATGATTACGGCGCTGGGTTGCATCTGCTCTTTAGTCCAAGTCTCATCCTCCTCATCACACTCTTTGGATACTTTGTAGTCGAATGATCTCGAAATACAAATGTGAATGAGTGGAAAAGCCTTCTGTACATATAGATTAAGTCCATACAGATGTCCTGCTCCACTGCCTAAACCGATATTATATTCTTCAGATTCCCTCTATCATTGGAATGTAATGGGATCCCTCACGACATGCTGTGTCCTATATTAGTGTACACGTCACGCATCAGAGCTGTATGATATTTTTTAACAAAGAAGCAGTCAGTCAGTCTTGTTGGACACAGGTCTTAACTACCATGTTAGTAATATGAACCTTTTTTTTATATGTAAAAGAGAAAAACTGCCTTTAATGCGTTTTAGTTTTTATTGTTTTTGTACTTTGTTTCTATTTTCATTTTACTGTTTTTGGTTCCACTACCAAGGTCCCTTTTTATTGCATGGCTGTTAAGTGAATTTCTTTAACATCTAATCATCATATGATGAGTAGACTTTTAGACTCTTATCACATGGAGTTGACCTTCTATTACTATAGGTTCTTTTAGTGATTGTTGTGAGTTATAATCATGTAGAGGAGGTTGTTTAATTACATAGATAACGCCTCAAGATTATAAAACTGATGGACTAAAGATGAACCAAATGATAAAAAACAAAGGCCAGTTAGTCATAAAATCTTAGAATATTTGGTAAAACAAAAGATCTACCTTTAGATATAGAGACCCTAGGGATAGGGACAAGGCATCTAATGGGAACCTCTAAATTTATCTTACTACCTTGCAACCAAATCAAGCATATTGACCACCAGGGTTTTATGCCTAACTCTATGCTTGGTCAATAGCCGTTGACCTTCACAATGAATCTTTAATTGGTAGATGATAGAAGAGAGGGGTCAAGCATGAGGCTTGAGAAGTATGAAGAACATAAGAGGACACCAACTATATGTTTTTATGTCCAATTTTAATATCTGTTCTCTGACCTTTCAGTGCCATTTGCTGAGGCTCGCATTGCCCTCAAATTTGATATACGTAGAGGAGATTTGTAAAGGTATTAAAGGACTTCTGAGGGCAAAGATTATTTATTACTTTCTGTGGATGACTCTGAACATCCAAGGCAGAGGGGTCGTCACTTCTTGTTTATCGCCACTTTCTTATAGACGGGGGTCCCAATTAGGGTGTTCACCTTTTACAGTTCATCATCATAGCGCTAAAGCAGCCATCTATTTATGGTATTTTAAAACTATGTTCCCACTTTTGTCATATGATTAATGTATAGGACTTACCAGTCCATATGTTGATTCCTAATTGCTGGGAAATGTGTGACGAGTCTCTATAGGGTACTCTACTCCGATACATGACTACATGTCAATGTTTCTACTGAAGCAACACATAGAGTTGTGATTTAACATGAAATAAACTTTGAGGTACCGTCTGTCACTTTGCTATAAAATTTAACAAAGTATCTCCAAATTGCACCAAATTTTGGGCACCGATTTCACGAATGCATTCCAACGAAAGGCAAAAAAAAGCTTGTTAAAACGGAAAACTAGACTAAGGTTTACTGACAATTCTAGCCATGGAGTTGTTCTACATGAAAGCTGCTTACAGGGTACAGTACTTCACTGCTTCATTTCTAACATTTTTCATTGCTATTGATATAGGTATGAATTACGCAAGTGGTGCAGATAGCCCACTGCCTACATATGGCGTATTTATATAGACATAAGGCTACATTTCCACTGCCGTGAGCCCGCCGCACCGTAGCACGGCGGGCACACGGCAGCGCGGGGAGAGGAGGAGGAGGTGAGTGCGATGTGTGGCCGCGGCGCCGTAATACGGGAAAAAATAGGACATGTCCTATCTTTTCCCGGGCCACGGAGCAGTACGGTGCCGCACGTGTGCGGCACCTTACCTCTCCCGTAGGGCGCCGCGAGCCCATAGAAGTGTATGGGGGACGTATATCGGCCGCATATACGTCGGCCGTATATACATCCCCCATACTGTAGTGTGAATGCAGCCTAACTCTTATATGAGTGTGAGCTCACCACTGCCAACATCACACAGGCTTGGGGAAGACCAGCTGATCCAACAGGGAAACAAATGTTGCATCTGGGGATATTCTTAATATTGTAGAATTGGGCCGAATGCAAGGAATGCATCACCGTTCAGTTGAGTATCAGAGGTGATCCCACCACCTGCAGGGTATTGACAGCTGTAAGACCACATCTTGTAGGTGCCTGTCTAACAAACCTTTTATTATTGCCAGATCATCCATCTTGTATCTGCCGTACATCAAGCGCTCGTGCAGCATGGTTACAGTACATTACCCAACATGCTAGCCTACACATTGTATAGCGTCAGAGTGCGTGTATATACAGGCATTTGCGTCTGTGCTGTTTTTTATATGTCATTCAATGTATTGAATCGTGTTCTTGTATCCACGATGGACGTCTCTCATGTTATATATACTGCATTCTGTTTGGCACGTTGTATGAAACGGTTTATAATAAACCACTGTGGATTATACAGACTCTGGGGTTGTTGTCGCCTTTATCCAGGACAAATGACTGCATGAAAAAAGCCACTGAAATCCTCTTATAGAAATCACTGTACATCTCCTTTAAATAGCCAAAGCATCTTAATGGTCAGGTATGACACAGAAGCCATTAGTGCTATTAATAGACAGGAGAAGGCATTAGGCACATATCCAAAATTATTGTTATTATGTTTTTACTCCATCAAGCAGTTAATGGATTCACGTTTATCTGAAAGGACTCATTTCTGCAAAATTACATTGGTCAGTGCATCAGGGAAACTATACTTGGCTACTTACTATTCTGATTTATCAAATCTATCTATTTAATATTCAAGTATAGCGCAAAGCTATTCCATAATGCTCTTCCGTGATCATCACTGACATTAGTAGCCCCACTAGAGTGGTCACATCAACCATAATAAACCAGGGACACTTACTACTAGATCCAGGCTCTGTGATTGTGATAATCTTTGTATATTTGTTATCTGCATTGCCCAGGTTAGGGGTGGCCCCGATTCTATGCTGGGTCCACCAGGCACCATCAAGGTGTCACCAAACGTTGCCGCTCTCTGGAAGGGATGGTGCAGTGTAAATCCTGACTAAAGCCTAATTGGCTGAAACGTGTCGATCCTGACTTGTACCTTAGATTGCATGCCTGAACTTTTAAAGAAGAAATACAGTAAATCTGAATTTTTTTATTCACACTGGGAGTTGCTGTACATCTATCATTTGGAAGTAAGTCCAGAGAGTCAGCGTCTGCAGTACAACAGTTTCCTTCTTTACTAAAGAAATTACAATACAAGCAAAGCGTAGGGCTGACTTCTCCAACCTCCTTCGTGGCATAAGAAGTGTTGCATGGGGAGGAAAGACCTGGTCTAGCTGGCCCTCTCTTCCGCAGAAGGCTGGTACCCTGGTCACTGGCTAAGAGCACAGGATCTATGGCAGAGTGTCCCCATCTCAGCTTCTTATTCTGGTTGCTCAGGTAAACTGGCAGTCTTTTCCTCCAAATTCTGTTCCCTCACAAGACACTAAGGACTGGGACTGTTCTGTTTATATACCTTCTATTTCTGCACAAACAATGACAAAGCATACTCAAATAGACTTGCATTGAGTCCCCATAATATTCTATGGCTGAAAGCTTCTAAAGTGGTAAACAACTTTCTAGACAGCACCTGTCATTCTATACTTCAGGTTGTTTGCTTTTCTGGTACTCAAGATTTTTTGTCTGTTTTACTATACTGTGGAAAATTACTAGATTCCTTTTAGTTAACCCTTTCTACAGGTCAATACAGATGCAATAATAATAAACAGAATGATAATAACAAAACACTATACATTAATGCAAGTTAACCCTTGATGTAAAATAAAGTAGTAAGTGCTGATTTTTGAATAGGGTAAATATTCAAATGTCCCTAAAGTTCAATATTCCTTCCTTCTAAAATCCACAGTTAAAATTATCCTTCTGGACTGAGGTGTTACCAGAGCCCCTCGATGCTGTAGCTTCACGCGCGCTATTATTGTGTCTCACCCCAGCTCCCTCTTCCCTTTCTCCCTCCCTCATCCTGCTGTAAACTCCCATAGTTGGATTGGGGAATTTCTCCTTCACAATACAACAACTTGTGAAGCTGCAGCACAGAGGGACTCTGGTAACGTCCTATAATCATTGTTTAGTCTGAACCGTCACATCTATTTTGACAGTATCTAGAACCATAATTCCCAGCTTACTCTCAGACACTGATAGCAATTGCAGTTAGAGTTTCAACTCTTCCAAAAGTCAACTTTTCAAGTAAGCACATGACCAGAGAACTTTGGGTTATTTTTTTAAACCTACATCGGTATATAAGGCCTCCAAATCACAAACTCCTGTTCTAAGAATATGTTATCAATATCTAAAGGTCCAACACCACTATACATTTGCCATATCTCCCAGTTTCCTCCTGCTTGTACTGTATTAGCAGTATCCTGACTAGGCTCAACTACATTTGATGGGCTCCGGGTTGATTGACATGATGGGGGCAATGGTGCTATGAAGTCACTGACATAGCCAAACATGTATTTGATGCTACATAATCCATTCATAACATCTAGAAAAGTTAGTTATTTCCACATTTCCAAAATTCATACTGTAGAAAGTGGACAAGTACTTCATTAGCAGATCTGGCCACTACTGTTATATCACATTGGTGATCGGCAATTGAGACAGCAAGCCGTAAACAAATAGAAAGGATAACCAAAGATATATTTGAAGAAGTGCCAGAATTTGCATATAGCATGTATTTTGGCAAAAGTTTTATGTGATGAAATTCAGGGGTTTAACAGTCTTAAATGAGTTGAAGGACATCTAATGGTGTATAGGGGGGTGTTTCCGCTTCTTACCCTGATCCTTTGTTTTAACTGCGGATAAGCCACTACAGGCTTACTACTACCCTCTCCTCATTTAGAACACATGTATGGTACATGTCCAGGTCGAATAGGGATACATAGCTTTTGGCTTCGGAAGTGTTCCATAGCAATCTATAGAGCATAGCGAGCTCTACTTATTCTTTCTTCTACTTCTTCATTTACGAAATCAGCAGTCAGAATATTTGGCTTCCAAGCAGTCACACCTCACCAGCATGAAAAGGAGTGAAATGACTGTACCTGCTGAGCATGAGGCAAATCCCTGCAGAGATCACATGGGGCGTAAATGTATTCTAGGAGACAAGCTGGAACAATTTAAGTCAATCCAGCATCTCCAGGTTTTCTGCTAATGAGTCATGTTACATTGGAAAAGCTTAACTACGTAAATGTCTCAACAAGTCTCAAGGAGGAATTTCATAAGGAATAATAAACAAGAACATAAAGTGAAGATTCTTAACCTAAAATACTATGTACAGGCTGTCCCCTACTTAAAAACCCAACTTACAAACGACCCCTGGTTACAGACTTTACTATAGTGCCAGATTGCAATAATCAGCTGTAAGGTGTCTGTAATGAAGCTTTATTGATAATCCTTGGTTCCAATAAAGCAAAAAATTTTGAAACTCCAATTGTCACTGGGGCAAAAAAAAATTTTTGTCTGGATCTACCATTATAAAATATACAGATTCAACATATAAATTCAACTTAAGAACAAACCTATGGAACCTATCTTGTACGTAACCCCAGGGGCTGTCTGTATATATAAGAAATAAAAAGAAGCGGCACTCAACAGCTTTTGTGCAGGCATCTTTATTACTCGTGACACATACAGGGAGGGGGGGTGCAAACCACGACAATGGGGCAGTTTCACACTCACGAACGCTTTCTCAAGCCGATTTATAACCTAAAATACTGACCTCTCCAAACATGACAGAGAGGGTTTTTTGGTAATTTTAGGTGTCAGGACCCAGGTGTAAACTACTATCTATTAAGAAATCTGTGGATTTTGCATACAAGCCATGAAAAAGTTTCCTAGTACACAGCCAATGATTGCACCTTTCCCCTACTTACACCACCTCCGCTCCAAGAAGGTAAGAACAAGTGCGGGGTGGTTTGCCGGGCCAGGGACTGCACAGATCCCGACTTAGGGTGATGCCACGCGTGATGTTTTTGGTCCGTTTTTAGCATGCTTTTTCAGTCCATTTAAAAACACATCCGTTTTTTGACCGTTTACATGCGTTTGGCTGCTTACAACCTGTTTATCTATTACAATTATTGGGAAAAACGGACAAAAATGATCAAAAACTGATGCGTTTTTAAATGGACTGAAAACGCATGCTTAAAAACGGACTAAAAACGCCATGTGTAGCATCACCCTTAGGTTATAGCACAATTCTAGGCCAGGCATATCTTCTGCAAACATCAAGAGCTGTGTAAGCTCTTGACAACCCCAGCACCACCCCAAGGTACATGAGCTCTTCTATAGGACCAGAGCCTACTCTATGGTTTGCAGTATGAGGGATTTTATCACAATATTCCCAGTAAGCTCAATCATTACAAAGAAAAGTAAAAACCACAACCACAAGGATTTCCCCTGACCAGTTCTCAACAATGCTCTACAATGCTTCCACTGCATTTTAGCTCTTTTGCTCAATAGAGAAAACCTTCCATCTAGTGCCATCTGCCGGTAAATTTCAGAAACACAGCAGAAACAAACTCAAAAATAATCTAGAAATGTATTTAGATTTCAAATGGAATGGGACCGAAGAAATCGTGCAGGCGCAGCAAGGCCAAAGCATAGAATGTAGGAGAATCCGTAGAATTCTCATAAAACATATAAATTACTTCCACATACTTGAAAAAGTTATTAAAAGCAGCATAAACAAAAGGGGCTATTCCCCTGTATTACCTAAAACTAGTTTCTACTACATACTCCAGAATAAAGGCCTTGTCAGGGAACTTGTCATGGCTATTTGGGACACCTAGCAGGTCCTTATGGGGCCCTGTATGATTTTTTGAGCAGGTGTTAAAAAAAAAAAACCTTTATACTCACCTTCTACCTTGTTCCCTTTGTGATGTCGGAAGTGAAGCCGGCTTAGTACACCCTGGCTCATGAATGGCACATGCACAATGAAGCCAAGGCATTATCTGCACTTGCTGTATTGTGAAAGGAGGTACCATCATGGGATCTCAAGATGTAAGTCCCGTGGGCCTCATAGAGCTCACATCAAGCTAAGTATAAAAGTTTGTTGTTGTAAATATTTCCACGCACAGCCCTCATAAAGATAAATATGGGACCCTAAACCATTGTTTCATAAGGACCTGTAGTTGGTTTGGGATACAAATCGACCTGACAGCTCCTCTGTAAAATAATGCATACACACGTGTACTGAGACTTATCACAAAAAGTAGATTTCCACCACAAAAACAGCATGTTTTATAAAGTAAACACAATGATGAGTGAATGTATGTGCTGTCAGTGACATATCTGGGACAGAGACATCAGGCTCCAGACTATTGTATGTGAACGTTAATAATTTAATCCGGTATATTCATCAAGGTCACAGACAATGGCAGATTAAGAAATAATCAAATCACCTGATGCTCTCGGCAGGACGGACGCTACTGGATGTCATTGCTAATACACTCTTGTTCACTTTCATTTAATCTGTGTAGCAGGATGAAGACAGCATTAGAATTACAAGTATTATTAAAGAGACAATGAAAATCTTAACAGCTTTTACAATGGGAGACCAGCCACTCAGTATGCCGCCTGTAAACAGACGTGTCCAGGACTGTCAGAGATGAGTTATTGCTGAATTATCTAAATCACTTTTTTATGTTAAATTCCATGTATGGATTTGAGGAAAGATTCCTTGGATGGAACCCGGTTGAGGGCAGTAGTTCACATGGAGGTTATATGTACACGGCCAAGAGCAGGAGGTCATTTACCCTCATTGGGGCAGATTTACTTACCCGTCCCGTCGCGATCCCCGAGGTACGTTGTCCAACGAGGATTTGGAGCTGCCGAAGATTGTGCGTCCAATTTCCTGCATGCGTCGCTTCCCCGCTCAGATCTGTCAGAATTCACCTACTTCTTCCGGGTGCATGTAAGTGCTTGGCTTGGAACACAATTTTGAATGTTAAATCCTGCGATAAGTCCGAATCAGTCGGGTTGTCCGCCGGCCAAGCCCCCGATTTGTATCGCATGAAAGTCGGCGCAATTGTGCCAAAATCTGTTTGCGTGCGCCAAAAACCCCAGTTTAATGCGGCGCAAAATGGAAAAAGTCGGGAAACCCAATGAAAATGCACTCCGCGGGCCCTTAGTAAATGAGCCCCATTGTGTTCTAATGGCTTACCTTCCACAATATATAGTTTTAATCTGTACAGTCGGTTGCAAAAAGTAGTGATACCCCTTGAACTTTTCCTTATTTTTAAGCATTTAATTGATATTTTATATGATAGAGCAACATAAAGTAGCAAATATTTGTAAATTGTAAACAAAATGATACTGGCTTTTCCAATGTTTTTTCTAAAAAAAACTGAAAAGAGTGATGAGCAAATGTACGCAGCTCCCTGGATATAGCTACAACTGTTTTGTAAAGGCCTCAGAGGTTTGTTAGAGAACATTAGTGAATAAACAGCATCAGGAAAAATACAGAAAACTTTGCACATTCCATGGAGCACTGACACAGACTTACTAAGACATCACCGTCAACTTACAGCCCTTCCAAGGAGAAGCGGTCAAGAGCCCCGGGGTCACAGTATTGTGTACCTCTTAGGTCCCATTGCATATCGGCACATTCAGACTAACTGTAATGCTCACAGAAATGTCACCCAATTTGGTATAGCACTTCAAGGTTCCTGTAGCAGTGGCCCTTCTGGTCCTCAATATTACTGTGGTCTTCAGTTACCTCTCATCTGTGTGTATCTCCATTTTGGATTCTAGCAGCATATAATACTACTGTATTTTTCAGACTATAAGGCGCACAAAAAAAATCTTTTGATTTTCTCAGAAATCAATGTTGCGCCTTTATAGTCCAGTGCGCCTTATATATGATCCGTACTTACAGACAACAGCTGCCTTGAACAGTGCACAGGCCTGCCACCTGCTGGTCATTCATCCTTATTATCAGGTGCTCCTTATAATCTGGTGAGCCTTATATATGAACCTAGATGTTTTAGCAGGCATTGATTGATGGTGCGCCTTATAATCCGGTGCGCCTTATAGTCCAAAAAATATGGTACTTTTTAACACTGTATGTGACTTTTTCTTCTGTAATGGTTTAATAAAAAATGGAAAACCATGTCCTGTTTCATAACAGACGTCCTTGTGGTGGGAGACACTTGACTGCTTGGATAATGACAGATTATAACAGATATAAATTATTTGGTCCTTATCACTTCTGCTAATCCCAGAACCCTGCAACAAACACAGAGATGCAGACATCATACAGATCCGCTCCTTACAACTCACAATTTAATATTTCCAGAAGCCTAAACCCAATCTCTTAGAAGTAGAAGCCACATTCAATAACATTTCCGTCCACAACATTAGCAGAAGCTTTCTCTCCTAATAGTCTTTGTAATTGTATTGCTGCATTATTACCTCTAAGTGTCTAAAGAGGATTGTAAACTTGTTTATTAGTTCCTATTTTGCAAAACTGTCCTAAGACCGAAGAGTCTTATTGGTTAGGCCAAAAACCAAACTTTTATTAATGTTGTCAATAATAAACACCCTCAAACTTATTAAAATTGCATGTCCAGACTGTGTATGTGTTTCACATACTGTATATTATTTGGAGATTAATATCTGCTGAGTATACTAGACTCAAATGGTGGATCTCTGCAGCGATCTCAAGAGTTGAGAGTCAAACACGACACTTGAAAAACAAACACAAGAAGTTGAAAACCCTCCTGTTTAGGATCTCCTACAATACACAAGAACTGCTCTGCTCCCTCACCTCCTGTCTCCATCTTCCATCCCATATAGATTGTGAGACCTCACGAACAGGAACCTCCTTCCTTGATCTTGTCTTAATGTAATATATGTGAACCCTATATAGATTGTACAGCACAATGGAATTAATGGGACCTTATAAATAAATAATAATACACAGACTATTATCCCCGTTATACTAACCTCTATCTCTGACCTGCAGATGGAGAGGAGTCCCCTCTGCCTTAGGACCTGGTGCAGCTCAAACCTTTGTAGTATAGTTACCAAAACCTGCTGTTCTTCATAATAATAACTTGCTTTTGTTTGCATTTGCAGGAATTTATTGTCTAATATGGGGCAACACAATAGGCTATATTTACGAGTTTGCCTTGATGACCCTTTGTACTGTGTTGCTACAGTATGTAACAATGGCGTAATAAACACAAGAATCAGTCACTTCTGTGTAGTCCATTTTTATCTACAAGGACTACAGTGCCCTCTGCTGTTGGAAAATGTGTTGTGACAAAGACACTAACAGTTCCATCATTAATGCAATAACTTTGCTATAAAGCAGAAACTAGCTCTGTCATATTTCAATAGTCAATAACAAAAAAGAATGATCTCATACGAGCAGGCATGACACAATTCACAAATAGATGATAAAAAGAAAGAAATCAAACACCAGATGTTTTAGTGGACTGTCTGTGGAGGCCACTACTCTACCCTCTCTGTGCTTACTTATGTCACATAAACATAAGGATGTGCGAGACTTATGGCAATCGGCGCCATCATGCTGAAATACTGTATATAACATTGATGTCTATGTATAGTAAGTTAATTCTGCATATATTTGATCAGCATCCTCTTCATGAAGTAAAGTCTAGCTATGGCTCTCAGCTATCTGCTTCAGAGGTTGTGTCCAGACTCTCCATTCAAACTCACCAATGAAGTAATTCTCTGCCTATTATTGTCTTTGTCTTTCTGGATTGTGTGGTTAATCTCATATTAATTTGCTTCTCATCTTTTGCTTCAGCCTAACCATTCTACTGCCTTACGATTCTGTACCTTGCCGCCATCTTGGTTATGACCCACCTTGTCTGATATCGCCTAGTTGTCTTTATTGTGTGTGTTGTCTGTTCTACTTTTCTGTGAATGTTCCTTGGACTAGAAGACAGGTAAGTCCAGCTCACTGACCTTAAATTAGTACATCCACCATGCACAGAAGCAGCCAAGAACACCACAAGAAGAAGCCATACATAAGAAATGGACCTAACAAATGCAGATGACATAAGCAGAATCTTCTTTATTGAGGTGTAGGTAAAACCAAGGAGAGATCACAGACGGACACAGGTAAGGAGACCTATAAGTTTTGCTCTGAGGGTTCACTCATGGTTTGTACAAGTTATAAACATTTAAAAGGTCATGTGATGCTGTCACACCACATCAAGCGATCACATGGATCCCCTGGAAGGAAAACACTTAAACATTAAAACATTTTACTTAGTATTGTGCTGAAAGAAGCATAAAAAAATGAATACTCATATGGGTAAGTATACAAGTAGGTGTTCCTAGAATCAGAATGTAAATAAATATCTCTCATGTTACAATAGACAACCGGGTTACATATCTTAAATGGTCATAGAAAGATTCTATCGATTGGCATGTAGAATCGACATAATGAATATAGTCCTTCAATCCCTGTTTGCATAAAAGTATATTAGAACCACACACTTTTGCTGTCATTAATACTAGAAGTGTAAAGGAAACTACTGGTCCGTACATGCATAAAAATAGACAAAATACCATAGAAAGAGTTATAAGGACGACTGTAAAAATAGGGATTTATTAAAAATAAATCATTGCCGTATGTACTCGAGTATAAGCCGAGTTTTTTTGTGCTGAAAATTCCCCACTCGGCTTATACTCAGGTATATAAAAAAATAAACTGAGTACTCACCATTCCGACGCCCCAGGCAACTCCTCTTCTTTTTCATGTGCGCGGGTGCTGGCTCCAGGTCCGCAACAGCTCTGTGCACACGGCCTGGCCACCGCACAACTGTGATGTTCCCCTATATTCTACAGGGGTTGCTTATATACTACAGGGGGCTGGCAGGCTACGTTCTACAGAGGTTGGCTGGCTATATGCTGGGGGGATTGTGACCAAAACCACCCTAGGCTAATACTCGAGTCAATAGGTTTTCACAGTTTTTGGTGGTAAAATTAGGTGCCTCTGCTTTTACTTGGGTTGGCTTAAACTCAAGTATATAGGGTAAGTAAATATATCAGGATTTACTTTAACTTTTAATTTTGTAACTGTTTTGCTGTGTTACAAAACAAAGTTCCAGCTCCGCAATTCCTTGAAGACTTTGCTGCATGGAATGGCTTGAGGCTTCACAGGTGAATGTGCTACACAAGAAAGGATTCCAGCACTCCGAGGATTAGCTTAGTTAAGATAACTCTGCCCTTTATTATTATTATTGACACCACATTCAAGGTAGACCCTGTCCAGACAGCGTGACCCGTTTCGACAATTCATGTCTTAGTCATGATCTGCTGTTTCGCTGATCCATTTTGTATTAAAGGGGTATTCTCACAAAAATAAGACTCTTAAATATACCCAGGATAACAAAATAACAAACACATTCTCTAATTTACTGTTATTAACAAAAATACAGCATTTCACAGATATAATTCCAACCTGTCTTTGTTCATAAGTTGAATTTGTATGTAAGTCAGAACTGTATATTTTATAATTGTATACCCAGCTAAATTTTTTTTGTCTCTGTGACAATTATATAATTAAAGACACCTGTGATAACTGTTATAGCTGTTTATTGTAGCCTAAGGCTAAAGTACAGTAAATTACTAGGGGTCGTCTGTAAGTCGGGTGTTCTTAAGTAGGGGACCGCCTGTACTGGTTTGGTTTTAATCCTGCATCATGTCATAAGGCCTATTGTAGGTCATGTTTCATGTCATGGGATCTGCCTTACAAGGGAGCTAAAAGAGGCAGGGTTTTCTTTATCCCATCCTGACAAACGTATTAGCATATTTTCCCAGAATCCACTAGTGGAGTGTCCATGGCTATAACACTCCGCATGCTTACATGGTGGCGTTAATTGGCACTGTCCATGAGGAGAATTCGTACTTCCTAGTCAGGCAACCACAGCAAAAAGGCTGAAGCATAAGAGTGCCAAGCAAATTGAGAATTCCATTTGGATATGGCGGGCATCAGTTCTATGGAACCGGTATCCCAGGATATAAACACCAAAATATGTTGTAAGGAAAGTTTTCCGGTATTGGACAAGGAAGGAGACTTTTTAAAGAGCTGCAGACAATACCATCTTCCCTGAGAGCAGTGGGCACACTATTTAAGCCCAGGGCTGAAACGCAGAGCCCTGGAAGTATTTTCAGACCTTCTGTGATGAATATGGACAAGGGGGAGGGCCTTATATTGCTCAGTGTGAGTATAAATCCCCCCACTGTCTCAAGCCTCATCCCAAATAGCCTAATTGAGTCAAAGCTGGAAGTGTCCGAAACTCCTTAGGAGGTATAGCCTCAAAGGATTCCCTCAGCGGCCAGGCACCGACTGTTTCAGAGGCTTCCCTCCATTTTGTTTGCAAGACTGTAATGTTAACCACTAAGCCACCATGCTGCCCCGGTATAGCCAGTATATTATAGATATAATATACTAATAAGGTTCTAGCATTCTTGGAGACAAAGATATAAATATCTCTGAATAGGATTATCGGAAATAAGTCAGCTTTGATATCAATGTGATTCAGGGATTCACTCGGATCCAATGAGAGCAGAACCCTGACCCTATGCCTTCCCATTGTAAAGCTAGAGCTCCTCTGTGGTCCTGGAACTGTTCCCATGTAGGATGGGTCCTAGAGCCCTCCTAAGGGTGTGCAGGGGTGTGTCTGCACCTATTATAATCATAGCACCACTGGTTCCCAGTGTCTCTTTCTGGGAAACCTTTTACACTAATCGCAGGAAAGATCCATAAGTGTGGCTTATCCGATTTCCATTAGGCCCACACAAGGTAACTAACATACTGCACACTGATACATGCAGTCCTACCCGTGTATTTTGTACTCTGAGAACCGTGTTGCTCTTTTATCTCGATCCATGAATCCCCACGCCCGTGTCTCAGTTAAATACATGCTACCAGGTTGGTTCCTCATCCTATAAAGTCCCGTTACAGACCGGGCTTATTTTAAAGGAGAACTGGTGGCAGCTTATTGGGTTGATAAGGTTCTGTTTCACTGAACCTCCCTTTTGTATTAAAGCTTTTTACTTTAATATTGGTCCCTGTATGCTCTGCAAATCTATAGCCTGTATGCTGAGCATGCATGTCTAGTGAGGTGACAAGTTGTTTTTTAACTGCCATGGACTTAACCCCTTCACACACATGGATGTAATAGTACGTACTTGTGGGAAGATACTTCCCACACCGGGAACATTCTATTACCTCCTGCTTCTGGCAAGGGCTCATAAACATATATTACAGCTGACACCTCACTCTGACACTCGCGATCAGAGAGTTTAAGGGTCTCCCCCCTAAGGATCGGATCCCCCATGCAGCTTACCGAGCCCAAAGAACTGCCAAGTACTCTACTGATTGTAGAGCAGTGTATTGAAGTGGAACCAGCGATCAGAGCATCGCTCTGTTAGTATAAGTAAAAAAGTTTTAAAAAAATAAGTTTAAAACATTAAAATAAATAAAAATATAAGCCAATAAAATGTCACTTTCCCATATAAACACTTACCGTATATACTCAAGTATAAGCCGAGTTTTTCAGCACCAAATTTGTGCTCAAAAACCCTTACTCGGCTTATACAAAAAAATAAAGTAAAAACTCACCTTTCCGACGTCACACGTAGGTCCTACGGTTGTTTTGATGCTCCGGTGCCGGCTTGCGTACTTCAAATCCTCTTCGGGTTCTTCCACTCCTCTTCGGGAACTTCCGCTCCTCTTCAGGTCCCCTCGGAATGCCGGCGGCTCACAAACAATGACGTCGGCAACTGCTAACGTCATTCTGTGTGCCGGTCGAGCGCGAAGACCCGAAGAGGAGCGGAACGTCCCAAAGAGGAGCCGAAGAGGAGCGGATGAACCCGAAGAGGACCGAAGGACCTGAGGCGTCACCAGAGCATTGGAGACAGAAGAGAACCTACGGGGGACATCGGAAAGGTGAGTGCAGGCAGTATACTAAAGGGGCTGAGCAGGCTGTATACTACAGGGGCTGGGCAGGCTGTATACTACAGGGGCTGGCAGGCTGTATGCTATAGGGGCTGGGCAGGCTGTATACTACAGGGGCTGGGCAGGCTGTATACTAAAGGGGGCTGGCTGGCTGTATACTACAGGGATTGGGCAGGCTGTATACTAAAGGGGCTGTGCAGGCTGTATACTACAGGGGCTGGTCAGTCTTATTCTAGCAGGGGCTGCGCGGCTGTCTACTACAGGTGGCTGGCTGGCTGTATACTACAGGGGCTGCAGGCTGTATACTACAGGGCAGGCAGCTGTATCTACAGGGGGCTAGCTGGTGTATACTACAGGGCTCGTGCAGGCTGTATACTACAGGGGCAGACAGCTCGTATACTACAGGGGCTGGCAGGCTGTATACTACAGGGGCTGCTGTATCTACGGGCTGGGCAACTGTATACTAGAGGGGCTGGGACATCTTTATACTACAGGGGGCTGGCTGGCTGTAACTATACAGGGCGGGTGCAGGCTGTATACTACAGGGGCTAGTCAGCTGTCTTCTACAGGGGCTGTCAGGCTGTATTCTACAAGGGCTGTGCAGGCTGTATACTACAAGGGGCTGGCTGGCTGTATTACTATAGGGCTGGGCAGGCAGGCGGTATACTACAGGGGTCAGGCTGTATACTACAGGGGCTAGCTGACTGTATACTCAGGGGCTTGCAGGCTGTATACTACAGGGGCAGGCATGCTATTACTACAGGGGCGATGGGCAGGCTGTATACTACAGGGGGCTGGACTGTATACTACAGGGGTGGCAGACTGTACTACAGGTGGAGGCTTTATAACTACAGGGTGGGCTGCTTATACTACAGGGGCGGGATGCTTATACTACGGGGCTGGGCAGGCTGTATACACAGGGGTCGGGCAGGCTGTATACTACAGTGGACTATGCAGGCTGTACACTAGAGGGGCTGGCAGACTAATAACTCAGGGGCTGGATGGCTATATACTACTGGGGGCTTGCTGGGGCTTGCTGGCTATATACTGGGAGGCTGTGACTAATGCATTTCCCACCCTCGGCTTATACTCGAGTCAATAGGTTTTCCCAGTTTTTTGTGTTGAAATTAGGGGTCTCGGCTTTTACTCAGATCGGCCTATACTCGAGAATATATAGGGTAATAAAGTATGAAAAACACAAATACACCAACAAACCTACATGTTTGGTATTGCAGCATCCGTAACAATCTGTATAATAAAACAGAATCGTTACTTGACCTGCGCGGTAAACAATGGGAAAAAAAAAGTTCCGAAAATAGATAATTTGAAATTAATACCCTTAAAAAATGCTCTAGAAAGGGATTTCAAAAATGTTACAATCTAAATAAGATCACTCTTCTCGCAAAAAATAAACCCTCAGCCGAATTAATAAAAATGTTATAATTTTTTATAATTTTTTAAATTTAATGAAATACACAAAAACACCCACAAATTTGGTATTGCTGCATTCGTGACAATCTGTATAATGAAACAGAATCATTACTGAAACCACACAGTGAACCGAGTAAAAAAATGCTCTAAAAGTGTTTTTAAAATGTTACTCACTCAAAAAAACTGAAAAATCTTCTCCCAAAAAATAAGCCCTTAACCGATTTGTCCCAAAAAATAAAAAAGTTGCATTTAATAGATGGTGAGACTAAATTAACAACTTTTCTCCAAATATGTTTTCATTCCGTAAATTGGGTAAAAAATAAAAATCTATATAATGAGGATTTTCACAATCGTGGTGACCCATGGAATAAAAATAATATATATTTTTATGGTATGTTAACAGCCAAAAAAGAAACAAAAAAATCTTACCAAAAATTGATAATTTTTATTTCTTCGACAGCAAGAGTTAATGAAATTTATCAATTAGCTATAGATGCCACAAAATTTACGTACCAAAAACTGCATCTCATGTGGCTGCAATAAGCCCCTTAGGTCCATATTAAAAAAAAAAAATTTAGCCTGTACAATGTGACACGCAAATCTGATCTGGATGGCGCCTCTCTCCCTTCTATGCCCGGCCATGCGCCACTACAGCAGTTACCACCACATGGGTATCAGTACTCAGGAGAATAGGTATTGAATTTTGTGAGCCTTTTTTATTTAATCTATTGCAAATGTTTATTTTCCACCAAAAATGAATGCATTGTCAAAAATGTTACAATTTGTAAGACTGCACCCCATTTTGTATGAATCCCTATAAAACCCCTAAAGGGTTACAAACTTCTTAAAAGTGTTTTTTATTTTACATTGAGGGGTGTAATTTCCATAATGGGGTAAATTACGAATCTAGCTATTATTTAGGCCTCTCATAGTCAATTGAAAGCTGAACGGTCCCTATAATCAGGTTTTGGTTTTTTTCCAAATAATTTGAAAAAAGGCCCCCAAACTGTGAGCCTCATACATTCTAGTAAAAATGTTGGAATCTTAAAAAACCTTGCCAACATTTGGGAAATTAAGTTATGGATTAATTTGGGTGCTATGACTATCTGCTTGAAATGTAGAAATCAGAACTTTGAAAATCATCCAAATTTTAAACTAATTTAAAGTACAGTGTGGTACATTTACTTACCCGTCCAGTCGCGATCCAGCGGCGCGTTCTCTCACGCTGATTCGGGTCTGCCAAGATTCACTAAGTCGTGCGCCTATGTCACACTAGGCGTCGCTGCTGCGCTGAAGTCCTCCGGAATTCACTTGTCTGCGAGTGCTTTTTGCACACAATTTTTTTTTTAATTCCGTGTTTTTTCCGAATCCGTTGGTGTTCTAACGGACACACAGCCCCCGATTTCTCGCTGAAAGCCAGAGCCGATGCGCCAAATCTGTCGTCGCTGCGCCAAAATCCCGGCAATTTGGAAATGTTCGGGAAACCAGACGAAAGTGCGGCGTTCGGACCCTTAGTAAATGACCCCCAGTGTCAAAATCCCCTGGATATGTTACAGCATTCAAAGATATAAGCACTATAGTGACACAGGGCAGGTTTAAAAATGAGTCTGTGTCCAGAGTCCTAGGGGGTTAATACATTGGTTTCATTACGAGCACTGTACGGTTCTATGGATTGATCATATAATTTACTTAGCAAAATTTATGTTTTAAAACTGCACCATGTTCCCCATTTGGATTTCTCCCACGAAATTTTAGGATCAATAAAAATCATTGTATCGGCATCCAGGCATGCCGATTTCCTAGGTGGAAAAAAACTTACTTGCGACTGCTATCAGACTTTCCACAATAATAGTCCTTTGCCAAAAAGTCTAAGAAATCGCTGTGTCCATACAATGATCTTTAGTGATTTTAACCCCTTCCCGTCAAGGCCCTTTTTAGTTTTTTCCGTTTCCTCCATTTTTTTTTTTTCAATTTTTACTCCCCAACTTCAAAAATCTTAACTTGTTATTTTTTTTCATGAGAGAGCTGTGTGGGGCTTTGATTTTGTGTACAAATGTGCACTTCATGTGACGGTTTTAAAGGGGTATTACCATCTGGGCATTACATTTATTAAGTCATTTGCCATATTTAAACATTCTTCAATTGGATTTTATTAAAAAAAGTTACTGTGTGAGATAATTTCTCACAAATGTAGCCATGTTGTCCCTTAGAAACGGGTAGCTTCCTCGGAATCGACCACCTCACTTTGGCAGCATGGCCAGACATGCAGTATTGATGTCTGTCTGACCACCAGGATTCACAATCATTACCACAGACGGATGTGGGCCCTGCAGTAACTCCTCAGACTTTAATATTCAGAAACTTTTTGTTTCCTTGTGATATCCCCCAGCAGAGGTGGCCGTACAAGGACACGTCTTGTTTTAAGGGACCACATGACTACATTATAGAATTATCTTCACACAGGAACATTTTTTTTAATACATCTAACTGAAGAAATGTTTAATATATGGCAAATTAATGAACTGAATGTACATGCACGGACGAGAATACCCTTTAATATTCCATGCCGTGTACTGGGAAGCAGGAAAAAAATTCCAAATTCGTGCAAATGTGAAAAATGCATTTGTGCCGTATTCTTTTGGGCTTGATTTTACGGCTTTCACTGTGCATCCCAAATTATATTCTACTTTCTATTATTCTTATATTCTAAATTTTACTTTTGCTATGTTCTGGCACAATAACTATTTATACTTCAGTGTACAGAGATGTTGGTGGTGTAATTTTTGCGACTTTTGATGATGTTTCAATGCTACCCTTTCTAGCACTGTACACCTTTTGATAGCTTTTTATTGAATTTTTATATTTTTCAAAATGGCAATTTCCGTTACAGATTTAAATGCTTATATCAGTTTCTGGAAAGGGGTGATTGAATTGTTAGGTTTTCTTAATAAATTTTTTATTTTTACTTTTTTTATAATTTTTTCTTTACTATTTCAGACAGCCTAGGGTACTTTAACCTAGATTGTCTGATTAATCCTAACATATAGTATATGGGGATTTTCCTCATCATTCATTCAATGTGCAAATCACACATTGTAATGAATGGTTTAAGCCGAGAACCCTGGGTCTCCATAACCTCACAGGGTGGCGATCATATCCCAGATGGTGACGCCACAGGCCACCAGGATTTAAATGTCTTCGGCAAAGCTAGAGGTTACATGGTGCCAACGCTGACAGCGGGTGTTCCGGTGGGTGTTGCTGCAATATGCAGCAAACACACTTGTATGGAGGAGCTCAGCCCGTGAGCCCTCTCCATACAGCCGCGGCCGGCACGTGACATAATAGTATGTCACATGTCAATAAGGGGTTGATATTTGCAACAATGAACTATAAAGATTTTAAGGATGCTGGATGGTTTTTTGTTTTGTGAACCTTTCATAAATGTGGCTCATATGTTTCATCCAACACACCTCTGCACCCACACATTCTGCATATTTATCGGGGCCTTGTGGCACTCAGTAGCGTAGAGGCCTGAAATAATACGCAAATGCTAGCTTATTTGAATTTTTGGTTAGAATTATTTTGGGTGATTTGAATTTTTATTTTACTATTTTCGACTCCCTAGGGTACTTAACCTCTCTACTCCGTACCCGCACCCGACACATGCCCTACTATACGCACGCGTCAGTAAGCTGTTAACAAAGGGCGGTGCCACATTTCTGTCCAACTTGCATGTAATGTGGCGCACAGTCCCACTGAGAAATGTGGGCCAAGGTTTAAATTGCATTTGGTGTGTATTTATCACCTTGATTTAAACTCAACATGGCACATCATCACACAACATGGCGTTTACATAATGTGGTGAACGTTTAAAATTTCATTTACATAAAACACAGTTATCATTAATGTGAATTAACACAATGTAAATGTGTGATGAAAGAGACGCTGGGAATGCAGCCCCTGACACCCAGTTGGTCATAGAGGGGTGGGGCTGCGTTGTGCAGTGGCTGGCTGGGGAGTTGGCTGCCAACACGCCTGCGCACTGCCTATAGCCTGCGCCTGGCATTATTCTACAACAGGTGCACCTGGCATGGAAGGTCAGGCGCCCAGAGCGTCCGGAAAGATTGGGCGAGTACGAGGCGGGGCCATCATTAGCGCAGCATATAATAATGTGCCTCAAGTGTCTGAAATGTTTCAGGAATTTTTGCAAGCAAATAACTTTTACAATACAGGCGGTACCCTACTTAAGGACACCTGACTTACCGACCACCCTAGTTAAAGACGGACCTCTTTGCCCACTGTGACCTCTGGTGAAGCTCTCCGGATGCTTTACTATAGTCCCAACTGCATAAGTTCAGCTGTAAGTGTCTATGAATAAGCTTATGAACCCCCTTGTCCCATTACAGAAAATAAATTTGAAACTCCTGTGTCACTGGGCAAAACAACATTTTTGTCTGATCAACAATTGTAAATAACAGTTTTAATTTGCATACAAATCATCTTAGACAAACCTATGGAAACCTATCGGTACGTTACCTGTAAATACATAAATGTTTATTTTTGACATCACCAGAGAAGCTATATTTGTTTTTTTGGGGGGTGGATTTAGGGTCCTAATTTGTTTCTAACAGCAATACAATTTTTATTACTAATAGGGCACAAATGGTTAAAGAATTGACACAGAAATGAGATTGGAAGCCACAGCGAATGCCCAGCCCTCCTGAACATGTATAACAGGGCACAGAGGGAAGTTTCTCAGTGCTGCTCGCCTCTCCGACTGCTCCACATACATCCAGCTGCACAACAGTGAGTAGTGGACCATGTCATACATGTTATGACATCATTTATTCATTGTTTGTTAAGCCTTTTTGTAGTCATTATTTTATGATGTTTTTATTTTTTTTATTTGACTTGGCGTTATTTATTTTATTTTTTTGCTTCGATATTTCATTCCTGTTACATTAGAATCCCTTATAGATTGAAATCCTGGCTTCATCTCCTCTGATATTGTAACCTGTAGAGTGATTTCATACTTTCTTTGTAGGTTGGAAATTAAGCGGAGATCTACTTTATGTGGTATTCTGCTAATATACAGACACGATATATGTCATTCAGTCAGTTTCTTGTAGATTTCGAAGATGCAACCTCTTCTGATCTCCAGTAGTTCCTTACACTTGTACGATTATTGGTGGTCACCTCCCCATTAAAATCAATAGGAGTATTTACAACCTTTCAGTTACACTCATGCTGGACACAGTCTCCAATTCAGATACGATACAATACAACTTTATTGATCCTGTAGAAAATTGTTTGTACACAGTGTCCTGGCATAATCAAAAGGAAGGGTCACTGCCGTCTTAGGGTCATTGACATAAGTTCTTTAGCAGTAATAGGTGTTTGGTGAAAGAAGTTTAATGATTAAATCTTTTTTTATATCTTGAGGTTAACTAAATATCTAATGTTTATCAATTATTGTTTTTGCCTTCACTCCTTCAGTTATAGACTGTCCATATTTATAATCTACTACCTATTGATAGAATAAGTGTATGACCAATGGTGTCTAATAGAACTCTCAACAATGACAAGAATGGGGATCCATTATAACTCCCCTTTTACCCCCTGTCTAAATAGACATGTAGTTACACAAGTGAGAGGGGTTCCATTCATCTGTAAGGGACAGTCAAAGAGAAGCTTAAAGGAAATCTACCACCAGGATGAAGGATTGTAAACCAAGCACACTGACATACTGGTGGGTGCCCCCCTCTGGCAGGATCCGCTTTTCTTTTAGCTTCTTAGAACCTTGTTTAAAAAAAAATAAAATAAAATAAAAAAAATATGCAAATGAACCTAATGGGCTCTTGCCTTCTTAAATGTCAATGAATCCTGCAACCCTTTTCCCTAAAAACAAGGGCATAAGAAGCTTAAAGAAGAACAGATCCTGTCAGAGGGGGCACACACCAGTATGCCAGTGTTCTTGGTTTATAGTTCTTCATCCTGGTCCTTTAAAATGCATGAAACCCAAGTTGAAGGTTCCAAAGGATGGTGAGGATCCAAGTGTTTGGGCTCAGGACCTGAATCTTTGTTGTGTTTCTTGTGTTTCATGCAATCTCAACATTGTTTACTATACAGTCCAAAGAGAGTCCACAAGTTGGGGAGTAGTTTGAAATACGTGACAAAAAAGTCACCCCATAGGTACATGGTCAATGGTCATAACTAAAGTTACACCTATACACAACTAGTGCCATCCATCAGACCCACATAGAACATGCCTTATCCTTTACAGATAAGCAGCACTTGCAAAAGCTCATCCTCTTGTCTCTACTCATATAACATGCATGTCCAGCGCAGTGAGTCTATCCCATACGCAAGATGCACATTGCAGAAGTAAACGCTCATATGCTTTATGCAGTGTAATGAAGGATAACATCGTTGGCTTGTGGCAGATGGGGAGATTATCTTTTTTTGGCACTGAAACTACCAGCTGATCAAGGTCAGTAGTTCTCATCGGAAGGATAATGGAGACGTGACACAAAACCATGAGGTATGTTCAAAAACTGAATGTGAAGTGGAAACCATTAAAAGGTACGTACATTTAGCATTTGAGGGTTCATTATACACTATAAACAGGTTCAAGTCTGTAACTATAGGCTTATGGGGACGAGAGTGAATCATCTGGGGACCCAATTACAATGGGTAAGTGGCCATCTTTGGATTATTTCTGCAGTTCACGTTATTGTCATGGCAGATTGTAAATTATTTTTGACCAATGATGAATGCTGGATGTGATATATTTGTAGAGCATGGTTCCAGTATTGTGTCACATCCTTCAATGAACTCCATCATGTAACTTGCTTCACTATAAGTCCCTCTACCCTCATGTGCAAGGAGCCTTAAACATAGAAGCTATATACCATATCTAGTAGATGCCAATATACCTCCAGACTGTGTTTCTTCTTCACAATTTTATGTGATAAACCCTTACAAAGATGAAGACAAGCAAAGATCACTCATAGGTCATCTTCTTCAAGTCGTGTAGTCCACTTTTGGTTCTTAGGTACTTAGTCTGCCCAGTGACTAGGATTGGAGTAACATTGGGCAATAAATGTCATGCTATATAATCTTTGGGACCCACCTGGACCCAAGTATAGTCAACTATAGGAGCTGCATTTCCTCTTTACCTTCAATATCTATGGGAATTATGGATTCAACCAAGCAAGACATTTTCATAGACTTCAGAGAGAAGACCAGGACAAACTTTACCTCGTCTTGTCTGCATCCTATGGTTTCGGAGACTTTACATTTCTAGATATGAGATCTGTGTCTGTACTATCTGTAGAAATAGTTATTGCCACACACGTAACTATAAGGAGTTGAGTGGAAAGATCGGAACAATAGGCATAGACAACAAAGGTCTTGAAGTTAGAGATGCTCAGTGTATCATCCTTATAATCCAACCTAATGCTATTTAATGGTACCCCACTTTAGTCTGCACTTCTCCTGCCCAGAGAGACTTGCCTAAGTGTGGAAACCAACTTCTGTTAGGAAAGACTCTAAAGCTCTCACATCACATCTGGCTATTGATTCTGCCTGAAATGCACATAGGATTACATGAAACCGCAGATAATCTACTTACAGACAAAATACTATGTTTCACATTATGATTTCCTGGAATAGCAAAACTAAATACATGATAATACAGACAGATCAGCCAGTGCTTGTAGAGCCCTGCGCCTTAATGGAGGTAACCACAGAACTAATGTTCTCTAAATGTAATGACCATGGCACAGATAATAATGGTGATGATGATGTTTTGGTGGAGTTATGAAATGGACGTGACTCAGATTTTTAGTTGTGTTTGATTCTTAGAAATGTGAATAAAAACCAGAAATTTCAGAACAGCCTTCATATAGGTTGTCAAGCTGCTTTCCCAGAAACTTGAACCGTAAATTTCTAAAGCTACATAATAATGTTGGAGGGTGATGCCACATTTCAATTCAATAGGGCACATTTATCATACGCTGATGCTAAGCGTCCCTGCTGTCACATGAATCACATGTCTGTGGATGTGCCGGCACAGCGCTTCTAGAATTGTGCCCTAGCTGGTGCCTGCATGGTCACAGTCTACAGGCAAGGTAAGAAACGCCACCGCCAACTGCGCTCCCCCTTCACACCACTCCAGGCATGGAGGTGGCGTAAATAGGGAAATGTGCTACGCGCCACAAATTTCACCTATTACAGGGCTTGAACTCCAGGGGGACATTTATCATAGGCTGGTGCTTCAGTGTATAATGGTCACCCTGCCCACGCCGGCATGCGCCGGATCTATCAGGAGGCTCTGGCCTCTTGATAAATCCCAGCAGGAGGCAATGTACCTCGCCACTTGTGCACTTCTACATTAGATCTGAACTGGTCTAAGTCTATAGGCAATATGTTGGCTTACTGAATGGACCAGAACCGCCCCCTTTCTGCGTAACGCGGATATAGGGTGAAGAAGTCCCAATACCGGCTCTGTACTAGGAATTGCGACCGTTTTCAGGTCCGATAAATGTGGCCCTATATATTTAGTTTTAATGTATTAACATAGGTCAAGCAAATGACAGCTATGAGATAAATGATAGATGAAGAATAGATAGACATTAGATAGCTAGTATGAAATAGCTAGATAAATACTATACAATACAATACAACTTTATTGATCCCTTTCGAGAAATTGCTTTCTACAAACATCATTCGAGCCAGAAGTACATATAGACAAATACATGTAAATCCACAGGAAATTCAAACACACAGATAGAATCATTAATGCGGAGGGTGGGAGGTTGAGCAGGAGGGTGATTGGTTGTTGGTGGCAACACTAGTCATGTGGTACCTGGTGGTTTTGTTGTACATTTCGATAGCCTTCGGAATGAAGGAGTTACGAAATCTCTCCGTACTGCAATTTATTTGGCAGTAGCGCTCGGTGAATGTGCTGAGCTGCTATGTATTGGTACAGTGGGTGTGATTTGTTGGTTGTAATAGCCCTGAATTTGTTGATGCATCTTTTTCCTGCCAGACCTCTTCAAAATGACCCAGTTGTTGGCCTTAAAAAATGTTTAAAATTTTATTTTCCTCTCTCCTTTTGACAGTGCCCCCCCAACAGGTTATAGAAAAGAATAGCACACACGCGATAGAGGACTCGTAAAACATTCTCAGGATCTTGTTACATACATTGAAGGACCTGAGTTTCCTGAGAAAATAAGATCTTGATGCTGCTTTTTTAGTTGATACGCTGCAGTTTTAACGGACCAATCTAGTTTGTCAACGATTATGTCATCGAAACTTAGGTTTTGGTTATTTCTAACTCGTTCAATGGCTTGGTCTTTGATGGTGATTGGATTATCATTTCCTTAGTTTTTCAGATGAGGTTATTGAGGGATATGGCATAGAAATAAAGGCAGCCGGTGACTTATCACGTGTGTACATGTAAACTCCTGGCCGGCCGCACCCTCCACTTGGCCGGCCGTGCCGCACCTTCATGCCCCATCACGCCAAATTGGTATGAATGTGGCAGAGAGTGCTAAATAATCGCAATTGCTGGCAATAAGCTACCATTTGGGATTATTTCAGGGCTTCTACGCCACTGACATGGCCCTGATATATATGTCCCATTGTCTTCACTCTGTACTACAAATGAGTTGATGGTTTCCCTATAGAGCTTGTCATCACCATCCTTAATGCTACTGACAATAACCGAGAATTTCTGAAAATGGCAGATAGAATGGATGGATAATAGATAGATAGATAGATAGATAGATAGATAGATAGATAGATGATAAGGACATAGATAGATACTCCTAAAAAGTCCAAAGCAGCACAGCCAGAATATTTTGCATTAAATGGGTGAGTACACGGTAGTTAGGGCCAAGCAAAAGGTCCTTCAAACATAAAAAAAAAACAGTGCTCCAAAGAGAGATACAAAAAAGGAAAGTTCCAGGAAGTTCTGTAGAGTTGCCATTCCATGGAATAAACTTCACCTTAAAGGCGTGGTCCACTTTCAGCAAATTACTAAAATTGTTTGTGTAATGAAAGTTATAAAACTTTACTTTCTGTATCAATTCCTCATGGTTTTCTAGATCTCTGCTTGCTGAAATTCATCAGGATGCTTCTTTGGTTACTCCCTGTGGATAAATACTGGTTTATGGTAATGTAATGTCACACAGGTGCACAACTTGTTAGTGTCACAGAGAGTAATCAGAGCTGTGTGACATCACATGACCGGTGATATAATGAGCCGTGCATCTGTGTGACGTCACATGACCAGTGACCAGTTTGTGTCCACTGGAAGTACAAAATCAATATGAATTGTTTGATTAAAGTAGACAGCCACTTTCATTTCAATTTGCACCTGAAGTTCTTCCTTTTCTCCTGGTGCTATCATTGAGAGGCTGTGGCCAGGATCTGTGGGCTCTGCACCTCAAATTCTAAGTGGTTCAATTCACATTGCTGCCTTAGAGTTTTACATTTTAGATAGATAGATAGATGGATAGATAGATATGAAATGGATAGATAGATAGATAGATACTGTAGATATGGGATAGATAGTTGGATAGATAGATAGATTGATTGATCTTGATGTTTATATGGTTGGATAAGTTGTTACCTGTTCTATAATTAGACTCTTGTCTCTCATACACATCCTGGATGCACAGATTGCTGGAGCACCATGTTCCGTCCTGGCAGCACCACTGGGACCAGAAACCTGCTATTTTTGAACCAACACTACAGATTAGTGATTAAACCTCACTTACAGGAAGAATTGTAGAAAACAGACTGTACCACAATCACATTATGTTTCATTTAAGCTGTAAAACCTTTAGCTTCTTAATTTGCCTTAAGATTTATGACTGTGTCTCAACCATAAAACCCAAGTGAAGTATAATAAGACAGGGCTTAGTATCCTGTAAGAATATGTATCACATGTAGAAATAACGTGTAGAGAAAAAAAAAACATGTATTGTAATGGGCATGTCGCATAAGGGAGCTAATCTGCATAGTCAGAATTATCAAAAACAACAGTAAGGAAATTGTGGTGTGTTTTAGGAGCTGATAAACTTCCTTTTAACAAATATGAAGACATGTTAATATGTATTTTGCTCAATCATATGTTCCTAAAGGACAGGGATACAGTTTATAACCACCAGGGACATAACAATCATGATTGCAGGGAGTGTGACCATGACCGGGCCCGCAGTGAGAGGGAGGCCCAAAGGTGTCACAGTGCCAAGAATGGAAGAAGCCTCCCTATCCACAGACCCCAGGTCTGTAACAGGACACAAGCTACTTGGAGACAGGCAGCTGTCAAGATAGTGTGGAAGGCAGAAGTGCCAGAAATCTAGTAGTCTGGGGTCCCCTGAGAAAGCAGCACTAGTAAACACTGTCAATCAACTCTACAGTCCTCCTGGTGATGTTCCTTACTAAATAGGGCCACTTAGAGTGTAACAGCTAGAGAGGTATGTAACTTTATATATGTATATCATATATGTATATCATGTATATGTACAGCATGTTTGATGTGTGTACGTGGGGGAGACTCATCACCGCTTGTACAACAGTTTTCAAGGTATAGAAGCTATGAAATAGGCCAGGCGGACTCTAGATGGACCAATGATGCCCACTAACTTTTATCTCACCATAGTCTCATGTTATAGGTAGATTTGTTTTTCCTACCTTCTTATACCGTGTTATTGTCCTTGTATAATTGGGGCTATCCTTCTCTCCCTACTTCTGCAGAACCTGGTAAAATAGTTATAATATGTGCAGTTATACCGTACCTTAACCTTCTGTCCAGATAATTTGTCCACTCTGACTGTTGCCATCAGATACTGTTTAGTTTTAACAAAATAGGTGTTTTATGTTCCTATTCTGTACTATCCTCTGTAACTATTTTGAGCATATTTTAACTTTAACACCTGCTACCAGCTTTTTCATTACATTGCAGTTTCTCTCATAACTTGTGATCTTCTCGAGTTGCTTATTTCTGCTATGTCAATGGAGAGCAGCAGTTTCCAACTTCAAATCCAGACTTAGCAGTGTTTAGAAAGACTTGAGACAGAGAGCTAACAATAGTCTCCATCGGGCTCCAAGAGTAACCGTGATCTTGTAATGACACTTTTTCACTTTCTTTACTAGAAAAATGCTGGTGCAATTGTGGTATGAAATTAATATTGTTTTATTTGCTATGTGGTTATATTATTTTCATTGTTAAAATAATATTTAAAAACATTATTTCTGCTGTTTATACAAAGGATTGACTGACAATGCCCTGAACTCCTGACCTGGAAATACTAGAATCAAACCACCAGATATCAGCAGCTATTGTACCTTAAAGGAGTTTTCCAGGAATTCTGGAGCGATAGGGCAGGGGTACCAAAAGAATATGTACAAATAGAATGACAAATTGACTCTTTGAGTGACTGTTTCACTCCAGTCTTCTAGTTTCAGACACTGATCGGCCAAGGTACTTGCTTAAGCCAACCTGTTGACTTCTTGAACCACAGAATGTCACTTCCTCTTATTTCCTGTAATATGAGGAGATGATAATGAGTAAATTATAGTATCAAATTTGGAGCCTACACTATTTGTATTCCTTTGATGTTTACTCATTTTTAATGCATTGCTGTTTCATTCAAAATGTGGTCTAAAAGTTAAAGAAGATGTAGTGTTGGGGACTAAAGAAACAAGCAATCCTTTTTGTCTAGGGTGTAAAACTCGGTACCGTAATGGGGGCCAACTTGACGCCTTGCCTTTTTCAATGTATGCCTCTGATCTTTATTATCCAGTTGTATGTTCCTGGTTGTTAATATAACTGTGTAGTTTGTTGATTTGCTTGATTTGGCTGAGGATGCGTGTGTTTTAAGAGTAGGGACACTACAAGTGTCAGAACAACCAATTCTTTCTCCAAAATTTTGCATACGAACAGTGGCCAGGTATTTAACAGAAAGTAAAGTGGTCTCCCAAATCAGCTCTATCTTTGAACATGACTAATCTTCACTGGTTGTTGCTCTGTCTCCATAATACTACTACTACTACTACACTTCCATCATTTTAAGTCAAGTGTTCAGGGGTTTTCTTTTTTCATCCGTTGCATTTTTACTTCATGATTATATTGATCAGAACATTGTTTTGAGACATGTCATTTCTTTACAGGTCCAGTTAGGATGAGATCCTCATTCTTGATCCCCTGCCTGGTTCTTATCCTGATGAATATTGACTTTGGCTTCTCTCGCATGAAAACTAATCGCAAGTCATCAGTTACTAGAAAGTCTGGCTCAAATATTCCCAAGACAAATGTTGCCCTCAAACCCGGTCAGCTGCTCTATAGAGGAACGCGTCTTGCCCTCCACTTAAACGTGACAGATGAATCTCAGTTTTATTCTGAAAATTACGCCATGTTTCCTGATGGACTATATTACCCCCGTCCTAGCACGGTCAATGACTTTGAAGAATTTTTGGGTCCTTGTATAAACACCACTTTACAACTGGAGACAAACAAGGACAAGTTAACAAAGCTCAACCTAGACATTTATGGCAACGTGACTTTGCGTATTATAGAATATCTTTGCACAGAGAATTACAACAGGGACAATGATGCTGGCCTATGTCCCAAAGGATTATGGGTGGTGACAACAGTGATAGCCATGTTATCGGTTATGAACACACTTGCCTAAAGCAATGATATCATTCTCTAGGCTGTAGCTTAGACTGACCTTCCTTTCTTGATAGCTACTTAAGTATTTAGGTTGCCCTTCTATATCTGAGCAAGAGTTTCGGCCTCATGTACACAGTCAACATGTTTTATATGGAGCCATGAAATGTTACTCTTAGAAGTGTAAGGGAACTTTAATATACCACTGTATAGAGAGGAATTGCTTTTAGTGCACATTTTCTGAGGTCAGGTGAAGGTTTTGAAGTTACATGGGGTCATAATGCAAAAGGTCTATATTTCTTCCCTCACCTATCCTCCAATGATGTTGCAGTCTGCTATACACTTACTCAATAGCATAATATAATATAAGATGTCTATGCACACGACCATTGGTATTTAATTAACAGCAAAATACCAGTAAGGCTTCAAAGACATAAGCCAGGAGACAAGGAGAAGACTACTACTCTACTGGAGAATATTTACACATATTAAAATGCAGAATGTATAGTCATATCTTGTATAACTCTGCCATTTAGCCATGTAACTTATGACATAATAGGATATTATAGCTGTTTATTTATGGAATGTTATCTACGACAGATGTAATGTATATAATTATTAACGTCCATTATATTTTCCCCAAAGAAGACTAAACAATAACATGTATTCTGTAACCAATGTAATCCAATGGACACTACGAGTACTACTAAACTGTCAATAAACTATGACATATGGAATAAAGCTTACATATTAAATCTATACATCTACATTGCATGTCCTTTTAGCAGCTACCTTATTCATAGAACAAAACCATAATGGATTGAAATACTCCCGGAAGTACATTGGTTCACACCTCAGTAAGGGATATCATGAGCTCTCTACTGTACTCAATATAGCTCTCTGTAAGGGAACCCCAACTGCTAGAGGGTTGTCCATAAACACCGGCAAAGATGGCCTCCTTCTTCCGAGAGGTCTCTCACAAGTCTGCAATCTGGTGCAACTTAAGATGCATCCGTGGTGTTCCACTGCCAAGCTTTCTACAGTCACAAACATGTGCATTGGCCATGAGTTAGCTAAAATTGTGGCTAATTCACGGCCCCATAGCCTTCTATTGGGCACATTCATGCAAAAGACAAGGTAAGTCCTACCCCTGCCCGATTTTGAGCAGTTCTCACGATCCATTGTCAGGTGGGCTGGAACTAACGGCACATGGCCCATTGATTGTGGTCATCAAAATGAATTCCTTGCCATGTGCCATTAGTTCCAGCCCTCAAGACAGTAACTTTTATGGGTACAGTTCCTGCAAGGAAACATGCTCCTCAACAGAACAATGTCAACTAATGCTTCCAATTTATCCTACAAAATTAATAGTAAGTTCCAACCCACATTCGGCAACATGGTGCAGTAGTGTCCAAGATGTTGATCCAGCTTAACCCACCCTCACCCCTTCCTGACAATGTAGCAGGGCTCACACATTTGGACATATGAGATAAGATATGTAGAATTTAATTGAATATGGATACACACATTTTGTGAAAGTCTACAAGAAATAAAATTGTGTAATGCACCAATACACATGAAAAACATGAAATGCCTAAAGTATTTTTGCATCATACTGAAATATGATGCAAGGACTCCTGCTTGCAGGTCTGACTACACCTCATGTATTGCAGAGCTGCTGTTTGGCCAGCAGACAGGGAGTCCCTGCATCATATCTCTGTACGTTGGAAGCACTCCGGGCCTGTGCAATGTGTGAAGTCTGCTGGATCAGAACAACATACAGGTCTGTTTCCCTGAGATGTGTTGTTTACTTGTGAATAGAAGTTTGTAACTCAGTTATAATTTTTCCAAAAACAGGACTAAGAGGGAACCACTGGTACCACAGAATCCCCTCTAACTGCGGCCATGACTCATCGGTCAGGAAATAATAGAATATTAGAGACAGTGGTGCTATTGATCCAGTTATTTTTTAAAATTCAGATTATTGTTTTTGAGACATTGCAAAAACATAATTTTGACAATAAAGACTTAGGGTTAATAATTATTGTTCATGGGTCAATGAACAAAAGTGGAAAGCATCCTTTCATACAACTGTCTAGAAATCCCGAGGGGAAGTAATTAGAAGAAGAGCTCATTACACAAATAATGTCATACAAACGAGAACATCTTGTTTGCTGTTACATTAGTTTCTCACAGACTTAAAGGAGCTGAGAGGACCAGAAATAGCGCTGGTTTTCTGCCGCACTAACCACTTTAGCATGGACTAAGGGTGATGGAGATTGCTAATGGAAGAAGACATCAAAAACACATTAGCAAGGGTATTGTTAAAGGGTGTTTCTGATTTGTTGGTGACCATGGTGGTGCCTGGATCTCCCTCCCGTACAGGACAGCAGCAGACAATCTTCACCTTTAATAAAGCCCTTGTCATTTACATTTAACCTATATAGGGTAACATAACCTACATGTTTCTGGTGCACAATGGGGCTCAATTACTAAGGGTCTCACTGCTCACTTTTGTCGGACTGTTCGCCTTTTTTGTGGATTGCATGGCTTGGACAGGTATTTAACAGGTGTCTGCGCTGGGATTGTGCCATCCGACTCCATGCAAATCAGGAGGCATGCCGATCCGACTGATTCGGACTGGGTGGGATTTAACTTTCAAATTCTGTTGCAAGATAATGCACTTACATGCACCATTAAAAAGATGGTGAACTCTGTCAGACCTGAGTGGGGAAGAGACATATGCAGGATACCGGCGCACAATCTAAGTGAATCGCAGCAGAGTGCATTATCATGGGACAAAGCATTTTAGGTGAACTTCAGCGGACGGGTAAGTAAATGTGCCCCAGTATGTCCTTGATCATCAGTCATTTCATTCGTTATGCTGTTGTCCATCCCCTACTAGCTTTTCATCTTGTCTGTCTGCAACACCCCTGCCAACGTGTCGGCAAGGCAGTGCTTGCGAATAAGGCCCTCCATCTGTAGTATCCCTCTAGAGGAGTCTGATGGACAGGCACGGGTTAAAAAAATGTTATACTGTTATCCAATGATGTTCCTATCTGTAAGCTGGAGTGTGATTGTAGAGTGTGCATCACCTGACCAGGGAGTAACAAAACCCCTGGACAGGAAGGGGCAAGTTCTATTTAGGCCCAGCTCCTGACTGAGGAGCAGCTCTTGCCAGCCAGCTCTCTTACCAGAGAGACCTTAGAGCACATGCTCTGACCACAGGCCTCCTAGGCCTCAGCTCATCTTCCAGAACACTCACTGAGTGACCAGAGACAGAAGGGCTCATTTACTTAGGGTCCGCCGAACGCATTTTCGTCAGGCTTCCTGACAATTTCCGTTTTGCGCCGAATTGCCCCGGGATTTTTGCGTACACGATCGGATATTGCTGCATCGGCGCCAGCTTGCACGCGACAGAAATCGGAGGGCGGGCAGTCGGACAACCTGACAGATTTGGACAACATGCGGGATTCAACATCTAGAAATGTGTTGCAAGACACGCACTTACAAGCATCAGAAGAACTCCGGCGCATGATCTTAGTGAGTCGCGGCAGACCCGAATCCTCGTCGGACAACGCACCGCGGGATCGCGACAGGACCGGGTAAGTAAATCTGCCCCAGAGTGTCAGTGCACCACTAGCACAGACACCCAGAACACTCAGGACAAAGCTGCAGTTTCCATACCTGGACACAGCTACCTCCCAGCCTGCATCTGCAACCAGGTTGGTGAATCCAATAATCTGGCATCTGTTCTGAAATCGTTTGGCCCGTTGCCTGCAGTTGTTCCAATAAAGAACCGTGAGTTACTTTTGCACAATTGCCTCCGTCTGGTCCCTGAATTCGGCTGTATCATTAAGGCTCCCCGATCCATTTACCCAGGATTCATACTACGGACATTAAGGGGTTACCCCAGGGAGAACCAGTACCATCAGCAACTGCCAGCCACTCCAATATTCTGTGCCCCCGGCTGCCCTCAGGCCCCCAAGAAAAGGCTAGGTCCCCGGTGGGGGATATTTCAGTGGGGGTCACGAACAGACACCTAGAACACTCAGGAAAAGCTGCTGTTTCCATACATCCTGGACACAGCTACCCTCCCAGCCTGCCTCTGCAACCAGGTTAGTGAATCTATTCCTGAGAATCACTCTCCATAACCATTCTCCGTAATCCAGAATTCTCCAATAATCTGGCATCTGTTCTGAAATCATTTGGCCTGTTGCCTGCAGTTGTTCCATAAAGAACCGTGTGTTACTTTTTGCACAATGTTGCCTCCGTCTGGTCCCTGAATACGGCTGTATCATTAAGGGCTCCCCGATCCATTACCCGGATTCATACTTCGGACATTAAGGGGTTACCCCAGGAAAAAACCATACTCACCACTGCCAGCCACTCCGATATTCTGGGCCCCGGCTGCCTCCAGGCCCCAAGAAAAGGCTAGGGTCCCGTGGGGGATATTTCAGTGGGTCACGAACAATATAGACTTCTGTGGTCTTATACTGGCATTATAGACTGTCCGTTATTGAAAAGACTGTGCTGCCTACCCCTGCTGCCATCCGTGTTTAGGCCCGGATTGTGATTTACAAGAAAGACTGTGTTTTAATTGCTGCCACGTGCTCCAGCCCCAGAGGAATCCTGCAAGAAACTTTGTCAGCTTTGCACATCTGCTGAAAGAGCCACTGCTGCAGCGCTGAAGGGGTTAACCACTGCAAAACTATTTGTTGAAAGAGTGCTGCAGCACTGAAGAGGTTAACCGTTGCAAACTCTGGGCTGCGCAGCAAGTAATTCCAGCCCGCCAAAAGTCACTGGCGGGAACGAACAGTCTGCATGGGCTAGCTCCTCCCCCTGCGCATGCACAAATCCTGCCTCAGATCGCTGTGGCACAGGAGAAAAAATTCAGCCCCGCCACATTCCTGATGGAAGGACTCAAGGCCCGGCTCTGGTGAAAACTCTCCAGCACTGAAACGTCAGTGAGAGCCCACTAGGTACCTCAGAGCCAGCCGGCCCCGCCATCCAGCTAAGTGAGGTTATCGGCCCTCTTGGATTTCTCCAGGTGCTGTCTCCTGTCCTGCCAACATGCCGTACAGCGCTGCCAAAAGAGGAACCACGGTCGCATGGTCTGCCCAAGAGCCTCGGCACCTTCATCTGCTGCAGCACCACACTTACTGCTGTCTGCTGCACGCAGTCTCCAAGGCGGATTCCTCCACACGGCTGCCCTCCTCTGATTCCGGACCTTCAAGGGACCACCCTCGATGTAGTACCATGACCCTCAGGGCTTTTATCACAACGACTGTTACTATATCTCCCTTAGCCCCGCTGGGGACAGTCTGGCTTTACCTAGAGGGCCAACATGCAGAGGGAGATATAGTAACAGAGCCCTCTCCATGCACCTGCACCAGGCAGTGACATAGTTATTACTGTCACATGTCGGTAAGGTTTAATATGGTAAAAATAGTGTAGCAGTCCCCATAGGGCTCATTTACTAAGAGCCCGCGTGGACCACACTTTTGTCAGACATCCCGGCGGTTTCCGTTTTGCGTGGCTGGGACATAGGGATTTTTGCCGCAATCGTGCCGGCTTTCATTCATGCAAAACAAATTGGGGGGGGGCTGTCCGACGGATTTGACAAGCCGCAGGAAATTAGTAAAATTTGTGTGGTGGGCAAGCATGCAAATACATACAAACACCGGGAAGAAGTGGTGAACTCCGGCGACACATGTCAGGATATTGGGGATCGTGCAGGGACTGGGTAAGTAAATGTGCCCCATGTCTTTTTTTTACGCCATAATTACCTGATGTATAGAGGAAGGGAATGAATGAAACATTAAATCTATGATGACAGAAGGTGAATGAAAGAACTGCTGGAAACGGAAGACCTTTTTTTAATTTCTATTATGTTCCCTAAATCTAGTGTTAAAAGGAACGCTCCCACACATGTAACTTACCTAGTTTTACACCCCCCTGCACATTGTAAAAGAATCAACTGAACCTGGACAATTGATAAGTAGGTAGTAGTGCCAGTTTACAAAGTATGTGTTTCATTCTGGCACCAGTTTCATAAAAATGATGCCCTAGAGCAGTGGTGGCGAACCTATGGCACGCCGTGCCAGACAGGCACGCAGAGCCCTCTCTGCTGGCACGCACGCCATCACCTCCACCGTCCTGGTGGAGACTGGGACCTTGAGGAGAGAGGCACGCAGGTCCTCAGTTTAGAAGAACAGCATCTCTGCCCCTTGCGCTCAATACAGTAGCAGGCAGGTCACACTGCACGGGGAATATGCAGTTCTTCTAAATTAAGAAAGACCTGCGTGCCCCCTCCGATGCAAGCACTTGGCCGTGTGCAGGACATGTCTGTGCTCCTGTCAGTAGAGAGCCCACTGCTCTAATAGAAATTCCCAGTGTCAGCGCTGGGAGCAGGAAGCAGCAGGGAGAGCTTGTACCTCCCCCTCCTACTAGGAGACCTAAGTGGAGCGGGGCAGAAGAGAGGGGGAGGGGGAAGCTGTGACGCCAACATCCAGAGGCTGCTGTGGGCCTTCCTCATAGATAACTGTAAGTTGTACAGTGTCCAAATTTGTTTGTACAGTTCACATACATATATACCTGTGCTATGCATATATGTGTGTGTATATGTGACATTTACACACACTAATGTATACACAGATATATAATATGTAAGAATAGGCGAACATGCTCGTCCGAGCTTGATGCTCGGTCGAGCATTAGGGTACTCGAAACTGCTCGTTGCTCGGACTAATACTTTGCCCGCTCGAGAAATGGCAGCTCCCCCCGCCGTTTTGCTTTTTGGCGGCCAGAACCAGAGCCAATCACAAGCCAGGAGACTCTGCACTCTCCACCCAGCATGACGTGGTACCCTTACACTTCGATAGCAGTGGTTGGCTGGCCCAGATCAGTGACCCTGGGATAGACTATGCCGCTGGCCGCGCCTGCTCGATCATTCTGTTCTCTGGATGCCGCTAGTGGGAGGCTGCTGCTGGTAGGTCGTTAGTGGTGTTCTATTAGCTTACTGTTAGGCAGGAGTGATTCTCAAAGAACCCAACAGCCCTTCTTAGGGCTACAATAAACGTTCTACTTTTTTTATTTTAATTTGCTCTTTTACATTTTGTGAGGAATTAGCAGGGGGACTTGCTACCGTTGTGTTTAGCTCTTAGTGGCACACATATCCATAGCAAAGACCGAAGTGGGAAAATTCAGTAGGGGTTGATTTCTATTAGGCAATAACTCAGTGTCATCTCATCTGGCATAGTAGTGGCTTTTCCTTTGATACTTGGCTAGAAATAGCAATAGGAGAATACAAATAGCTTCTTGAAGCCTACAGTAGCGTTCTATATATTTGATTTCTGGTTGATCTGCTGGTGGCTGTGCTGTAGTTTCTTCTGCAGTGCATGTACTTGCCAATTCTGAGCAATTTGTAGTGAGACTTGCGACCCGCTGTGTTCTGCGCTTAGTGGCGCACATATCCATAGCAAAGGCTGAAGTGGAAACTTCAGTAGGGGTTGGATTTCTATTAGGCAATAACTCAGTGTCATCTCATCTGGCTATTAGTGTGCTTCCTTTCTTGATACTTGGCTAGAAAATAGCCATAGGAGAATACAAATAGCTTATCTTGAGCCTACAGTAGCGTTCTATATATTGTTATTTCTGGTTGAATCTGCTGGTGGCTGTATTTTTCTTCTGCAGGTGCATGTACTTGCCAATTCTGAGCAATTTGTAGCTTGTGAGACTGCTTGCGACCCGCTGTGTTCTGCGCTTAGTGGCGCACCATATCCATAGCAAAGGCTAAGTGGGAAATTCAGTAGGGGGTTGGATTTCTATTATGGCAATAACTACTCAGTGTCATCTCATCATCTGGCATAGTAGTGTGCTTAAGTGTGTGCTTCTTTCTTTGATACTTGCGAAAATAGCCATAGTAGAATACAAATAGCTTCTTGAACCTACAGTAGCGTTCTATATTTTGATTTCTGGTGATCTGCTGGGGTAGGCTAATTAGTTTTCTTGTGTCTGTTACTATATCTTCCTTCTTCTCTTTAGTCTTCTGCAGTGTCATGTACTGCCATACTACGGACATTAAGGGGTTACCCCAGGGAGAACCAGTACATCAGCAACTGCCAGCCACTCCAATATTCTGGGCCCCGGCTGCCTCCAGGCCCCAAGAAAAGGCTAGGTCCCGGTGGGGGATATTTCAAGTGGGGTCACGAACAGACACCTAGAACACTCAGGACAAAGCTGCAGTTTCCATACCTGGACACAGCTACCTCCCAGCCTGCATCTGCAACCAGGTTAGTGAATCTATTCCTGAGAATCACTCTCCATAACCATTCTCCAGTAATCCAGAATTCTCCAATAATCTGGCATCTGTTCTGAAATCGTTTGGCCCGTTGCCTGCAGTTGTTCCAATAAAGAACCGTGAGTTACTTTTGCACAATGTTGCCTCCGTCTGGTCCCTGAATACGGCTGTATCATTAAGGGCTCCCCGATCCATTACCCAGGGATTCATACTACGGACATTAAGGGGTTACCCCAGGGAGAACCAGTACATCAGCAACTGCCAGCCACTCCGATATTCTGGGCCCCGGCTGCCTCCAGGCCCCAAGAAAAGGCTAGGTCCCGGTGGGGGATATTTCAAGTGGGGTCACGAACAGGATATAGACTTCTGTGTCTTATACTGGCATTATAGACTGTCCTTTATTGAAAAGACTGTGCTGCCTAACCCTGCTGCCATCCGTGTTTAGGCCCGGATTGTGATTTACAAGAAAGACTGTGTTTTATTGCTGCCACGTGCTCCAGCACCCAAGAGGTTAATCCCTGCAAAGAACTTTGTCAGCTTTGCTACATCTGCTGAAAGAGCCACTGCTGCAGCGCTGAAGGGGTTAACCACTGCAAACTCTGGGCTGCGCAGCAAGTAATTCCAGCCCGCCAAAAGTCACTGGCGGGAACGAACAGTCTGCATGGGCTAAGCTCCTCCCCCTGCGCATATGGCACAAATCCTGCCTCAGATCGCTGTGGCACAGGAGAAAATTCAGCCCGCCACAGTTCCTGATGGGAAGGACTCAAGGCCCGGCCTCTGGTGAGAAACTCTCCAGCACTGAAACGTCAGTGAGAGCCCACTAGGTACCTCAGAGCCAGCGCAGCCGCCATCCAGCATAAGTGAGGTTAATCGGCCATCTTGGATTTCTCCAGGTGCTGTCTCCTGTCCTGCCAACATGCCGTACAGCTGCCAAAAAGAGGAACCACGGTCGCATGGTCTGCCCAAGAGCCTCGGGCACCTTCATCTGCTGCACCACTTACTGCTGTCTGCTGCACGCAGTCTCCAATGGCGGATTCTCCACAGCGGCTGCCTCCTCTGATTCCGGACCTTCAGAGGACCACCTCGGATGTGAGTACCATGACCCTCAGGGCTTTTATCACAACGACTGTTACTATATCTCCCTTAGCCCCGGCTGGGGGACAGTCTGGCTTACCTGCAGAGGGCCAACATGCAGAGGGAGATATAGTAACAGAGCCCTCTCCATGCACCTGCACCAGGCATGTGACATAGTATTACGTCACATGTCGGTAAGGGTTTAATATGGTAAAAATAGTGTAGCAGTCCATAGGGCTCATTTACTAAGAGCCCCGTGGACCACACTTTTGTCAGACATCCCGGCGGTTTCCGTTTTGCGTGGCTGGGACAGGGATTTTGCCGCAATCGTGCCGGCTTTCATGCAAAACAAATTGGGGGGGGCGGGCTGTCCGACGGATTTTGACAAGCCGCAGGATTTAGCTTAAAAATTGTGTGGCAAGCCATGCAAATACATACACCGGGAAGAAGTAGGTGAACTCCGGCGACACATGCAGGATATTGGGGATCGTGCAGGGACTGGGTAAGTAAATGTGCCCCCATGTCTTTTTTTACGCCATAATTAACTGATGTATAGAGGAAGGGAATGAACGAAACATTAAAATCTATGATGAACAGAAGGTGAATGAAAGAACTGCTGGAACGGAAGACCTTTTTTAGTTTCTATTATGTTCCTCTAAAATCTAGTGTGTAAAGGAACGCTCCCACACAGATGTGAACTTATCCTAAGTTTTACACCCCCTGCGACCAATTGTAAAAGAATCACTGAACCTGGACAATTGGATAAGTAGGTAGTAGTGCCAGTTTACAAAGTATTGGTGTTTCAGTTCTGGGCACCAGTTCATAAAAATGATGCCCTAGAGTGAAATAGAGTTAAATATTATACAGAACTTTTGACTAGTATTATAATGAACACCACAACTTCAGAACAGACACAGTTCCAGCCTACGGTGTATTTAGTAAATTATTTGACACTTTTATCTGCTAAATAGAACAGAACAAGATAAATAGTAAGAAAACCTGTGACGCTAGCCATAGTCACAGATTTACATGTATAATTGCCTACAGGTTAAAGGCCAAATCCATAGTTCTGCTCATTATAATTGTGTTAGAGATGTGTTTGTATGATCACATTTAGCTGGTCAATTCCATTCCTTGTCTAATCTAACCTTGATCTAAGTGACAAAGTCACCAAGGTTAATGTGTCATTACCACCAGAACTTCATCACAATGGTGTCTTGGTGATGCCATCCATCTCATGATCTGATTGGCTAGAAGGTGTTCTATCCCCGCCCACTTCAGACCTGGCATTCTAATGGTTGCTGCTTATGGAACACTTTACGTACTGGCAATCAAAAGGTAGGGAGTGAACCCCAGACCATATTGTTATATCTTCATACCATTCTTTATGTGCATGCTGATCAGGGGTAGGGAGAAAGTTTATGTTATGTTGTTAAAGCTTATTCATTGTATAATGAGAATTTATGTACTTTTTATGTACACAGATAACACTCTAGCCTTAAAAGGGTTTTCCCACTTAGCAAGTTAGGCCCTATCAACAGGATGGTCTCAGTGATGGGACCCCCACAGATCACTAGAATGGGGGTCCGATGTACCCACGTCGTCGCACCCCTCGTAGCCCCTCTGAGATGGCCGGAGCCGCCGGTCACCTTGCCCCATTCATCTTTAAGGAGGTGATGGAGATTGCAGGTGGTGCTATGAAGGGTGCAACAGGGATACATATCGGACCCCCGTTCTCATGATCTGTGGGGGTCCCATTACTGACACCCCCACCGCCTTATATTCATTCTAAATATATATTTCTTTGAAATAGAAACGTAAAAACTGAAAAGACATTTTACTGCAAAGTGCTTTATTCCAAAAGAAAAAGGCATAGGGCGAGTAAATCAGCATTCCCTGCTGCGAAAATTCACATTTGTTAGATAAAAAAACACACACGGACAAGACATAGAATTCAGAAGCTCAGCACATATAGTTTAGCAGTATTACAAAACACGACATTTGTCAATGTATCAATGCACAGGTCCAATATCTAAGTACAACTTCATCATTGTGTCTCTAAGGACTTACCATAATGTCTAGTGCTCTGGCAGGTGCCAGCAGTGACCCCCCAGGTGTCCCTGATTATGTCATTGTTGCTGATATGTCAGGGTCCCAGAATGGGAATATAATTTGGGGAGTCTTATACCTCTGGAACTGTTATGACATAAGCCTTACAGTACCATACATAATACCTGGATGCCGATTATCAGTGCCCTCCCCGGGGGTAAATCGCGGGACCCTCACTGCTACATACACTAGATTTTTTGTGCTTTTTTTTTGCATAATTTGAAAGGTTGCTTTACCTTGGTCCTGTCACATGCTGCGTCTCATACATTTCATTTAATTGTTATGGTGCCCTGATTACATTTGGTGATTTTGTTTCATTAATTGCTCTATCCTTTCAGAAGATACAGTATGGTCCCTAGATATTTATATGTAAATAATAGCCAAGGGGGCGGTAACCTTTTACTTTTATACAGCACAGAGACACACCCACAGAGGATTAAAATGGTTACCACCCCCTGGCTAATAGGAGCTAACTGACATATAAAATTCTAGGGGTCATATCATTGAACCATTGGATGTATCTTGCAAAATAACTTACACATAATTAATCAGGGGCACAATAACAATAAAGTATGTTATGCCATTCAGCATTATGTTATTGGTGGCAAGTCTTCTATACCATTCTGTGCCATCGAATTTTATATACACCTTGTGCTTTTAAACTGGGAAAATCTAAAGAAAACCACCTTTGTCGCTTAATTACCCATAAGCCATTGCTACAGGCTACAACAGTAGGGATAGGAAGCCATTGGTTCCACATACATTCAGAAGGTTTATACAAACCTTTCCTTAATTTGATCAAATCATTTTTCAACATAGAAAAACGTGGTCCGTTTTTTGTATTGCTACTGGCCTAAGGAAAATACGGCGCCCCCTAGGTGTCTTATTGTGATGCAAGTTCACCTCTTCTTGTCTGGAATTCATGTACCACTCCCTGGATTTCTGTATTACTGGAAGCCTTACAATACTGTATGGTTACCCTGCGGTAGAAAGGTTAAGCCGATAGTTCCATCATTGTACTAATAGTAAAATATCTTAGTTGACTCCTTCCTTGATTTGCGGCCAAGCAGAGGAAGGATCTGGCGCATTTGTTCTCAGCTCATTCATAATAACAGAGGTCTGGGGTCTACATGGTGGCAGGCGTGCTGGCCATGGTATGCAATTGCTGTTCAATAAGCAGGCGGAGAGACGTGTACCTAGGACACAGAAAAATAGTATAGAGCATAAGGTACTTGCCACAATCATAATGGGTATCTGTTGGAAAGAAAAGCTACAATTTTATACAGACTTTCAATGTGTTAAATATACATATGTAGCAGGGATTTCTTTGGTAGGATTCTAAATCACTTCAGGACTTTATAAAACTTTATTTCACATTACCTGGCTACCTTCCTGCAGTGTGTGCTGAATATTGGTGGGGTGGGAAGGGAGCTGTAGCAGTCTTTGTCTCCTCATGCATTGTCTTCCTCTACTCCACACATACACTCACCGGCCACTTTATTAGGTACACCATGCTAGTAACGGGTTGGACCCCCTTTTGCCTTCAGAACTGCCTCAATTCTTCATGGCATAGATTCAACAAGGTGCTGGAAGCACTCCTCAGAGATTTTGGTCCATATTGACATGATGGCATCACACAGTTGCCGCAGATTTGTCGGCTGCACATCCATGATGCGAATCTCCCGTTCCACCACATCCCAAAGATGCTCTATTGGATTGAGATCTGGTGACTGTGGAGGCCATTTGAGTGCAGTGAACTCATTGTCATGTTCAAGAAACCAGTCTGAGATGATTCCAGCTTTATGACATGGCGCATTATCCTGCTGAAAGTAGCCATCAGATGTTGGGTACATTGTGGTCATAAAGGGATGGACATGGTCAGCTGTGGCGTTGCAACGATGCTCAATTGGTACCAAGGGGCCCAAAGAGTGCCAAGAAAATATTCCCCACACCATGACACCACCACCACCAGCCTGAACCGTTGATACAAGGCAGGATGGATCCATGCTTTCATGTTGTTGACGCCAAATTCTGACCCTACCATCCGAATGTCGCAGCAGAAATCGAGACTCATCAGACCAGGCAACGTTTTTCCAATCTTCTACTGTCCAATTTCGATGAGCTTGTGCAAATTGTAGCCTCAGTTTCCTGTTCTTAGCTGAAAGGAGTGGCACCCAGTGTGGTCTTCTGCTGCTGTAGCCCATCTGCCTTAAAGTTCGACGTACTGTGCATTCAGAGATGCTCTTCTGCCTACCTTGGTTGTAACGGATGGCGATTTGAGTCACTGTTGCCTTTCTATCAGCTCGAACCAGTCTGCCCATTCTCCTCTGACCTCTGGCATCAACAAGGCATTTCCGCCCACAGAACTGCCGCTCACTGGATGTTTTTTCTTTTTCGGACCATTCTCTGTAAACCCTAGAGATGGTTGTGCGTGAAAATCCCAGTAGATCAGCAGTTTCTGAAATACTCAGACCAGCCCTTCTGGCACCAACAACCATGCCACGTTCAAAGGCACTCAAATCACCTTTCTTCCCCATACTGATGCTCAGTTTGAACTGCAGGAGATTGTCTTGACCATGTCTACAGGCCTAAATGCACTGAGTTGCCGCTATGTGATTGGCTGATTAGAAATTAAGTGTTAACGAGCAGTTGGACAGGTGTACCTAATAAAGTGGTCGGTGAGTGTATTTCCCCTGCCTGATCAATGCACGTGTCAGGAATTTGGGAAGGGTGGGGGAGTTGCACAAGTGTGGTGGAGAGGAGACCGAGACACAGGCACAACCAGGCTGTAGCTGCCCCTCCCAGGGAGTCGCCACACTCTCATGGCAGGGAGCTAAGTAATGTGAATTAAACTTATATAAAGTACTGAAATGATTGAGAATGCTGACAAAGGCTTTTTTTTTTACGTAGGCTATAGGAACCTGTTATTAGCTAAAAATGGCATTCCTGTTGACAAGTTGATTAAACATTATAATACATATAGAAACAGGCCCCTAGAAGGAACAGAGAGATCCATTTACATTACTTATTTTTATAAATAGTAGAATCTGCAGAAAATCCTTACACTACCTTCTCATCAGTTTGCAGATTTCTCTGTCTTCCTCTTCTTTCAGCTTTTCAATGAAACTGCTCAGAACGGGCATCTCAAACTTTATATACTGAGCCACCTAAGTACAATAAAAGGCTGGTAGTTAGACTTTTTTTCTCTCCTCATAAAATCTCTTACAATTATTTCTCTATTATAACACAAGACAAAACAGGAAAAAAAGTGACCCGTAAAAGTAAAAGAAGTAAAAGAAAAAAACCCTCCAGAAAAGCCTTTAAAAAAATGTGTATTTTGAAAAAGTATAGTTTTACCGGGGTGATATATGGCTGTAAATACATCCGTTTTCTGTTTTCAAAATGTCTCCCAATTGTAACATCTGCCAATTTGCAAACAATTTTTGGGGACTTTTTGCCAACCCACTCCTCTTTTCACTTCAGACAACATACTCCAGATTTATCATGTGAATCCAAATGTGCTGGACAGATCTATGAAACTAAATTTTCCTCATGGCGTAGGAAAAGTTTAAGAAAAAGTTGCACTGAATTTGACATTTTGGGGCCTATTAACTAAGGGTTGCGGATCACACTTTCGTCAGACTGTTCACCGTTTTGGGGGTTTCGCTGGGATTGTGTTGCACGCGATCGGATTGTGGCGCAGCTGCGCTGGCTTTTATGCAAGAGTAATAGGGGGGGGCTTGTCGTCTGACGATCCGACTGATTCGGACCCAGCGCAGGATTTAAGTTTCAATCTTAGTGAATCGCGGCACAGAGCATTATAGACGGAACTTTCGGGGAACTTGCTGGATCGGGAAAGTAAATGTGCCCCTATGTGCAACATATTAGCTGAAACATTACTTATCCACTGCAAACAGTAAGACCTCACGTGCCTCATTTAACAAGCCGTCTAAGCCACTTTAATAAATCTGATATGCAAAAGACAACTTAAAGGAAACCTACCAGTTCAAATGGTTAGGTGTAAGCTGTAAATACCGAGCACCAGCTCAGGGTGCCGGTACTTACTTTCGTTAGTGTTATTAACTGTGTATCGCGGTTTAAACACTTTTTAAACTTTACAGCTGAAGCTGCTTCGGCGCTGCATCTACTGCTTACCCCTACCATTCTAACAGGTAGGTTTCCTTTAAGAGCTTCTAAGACCCTTTAAAAACTGCAGTGATAAATCTGACCTATGATAAATTTGCCTATTCCAGCTTAAGTAAAATAAATTTAAAACAATTTTTTTCACACTATAATGAAATCCATACAGCAATACCATTAGCATCTCTTTCCAGTTCAAAGATGGGCTTAGATATAAGGGGTGCTCCTATTTAGACTGCTCTTGTACCTGAATGGAGCCCCCTGTCACCAGTGTAATAAATGGCACCAGGTAGGTGGGAACCTATTACAGATTTGTGTTGGGGCTCAACCCTCTTCAATCCCCAAACCAGTTCCCTACGCTGTACTGAGGAGACCCAATCAGGTCGAAACAACGCTGTCTACAGTTGGAAGTCTGTTACTTCTGGAATAGATATACTGATTTGGTCTTAATCCTGCATCATGTCATAAGGCTTCTTGTAGGTCATGCTTGATGTCAAGAGAGCTGCCTTACAAGGGAGCTAAAAGAGAATCCCCCAAGTGGAGCATCTACAACTATAAGACTCTACACGGCTACATGGTGGCCTTAATTTGCGGTCTTTGTAAGGAGAACTCTTACTTCCCGACCCTCTTCAATCCAGCATTATAGACTATCATATCAGATACCAAATTCACATTCAACATTTGTGAGTAGGTAAGTATCTTACATCATAGGTGATTTCTTCTACTTGATCCTTCTCCATAAGAAATACTTTGGAAACTTGTTCACATGGACCTTGCAGAATCCGGGCAATGAGGGGATAATCTGAGTCTTTCAGTTTGCTTTTCTCTGTAGGGGGTTAGGATAACAGAATGGAGAAGTCTTAGAAAATAATAAGATTTAATTTATGGTGCATGCACATATAATGGTCATGTATATACAGAAGAGTCAAAACAAAGTCCACACAGGAGAAGTCTTTTAATATTAAAGTGATATTTTAGGTTTAAAAACCGATGTGCCGACAATGATGACATATTACAGTGGTGGATGATCGGATGGAAATCTGACTTGTAAGAACATGAGCTGACAATACCGTGCAGTAACGGAGTATACAATGGGCTCTATAACATCTATCAAGATATCAGCTTCTATTTTATGTACATTAGAATAAGAAAGAATAGTCTGATCTCTGGTCATAGGCAGAATCTCAAGTTTTTGACGGCACCAGTTTTTATCCATGAGATTTAGTGATTCTCGCGTTGGTGACATAATTCCATATTCAATTACAAACAATAGATTGGATGCAGCAGCCGTATCTTACCTCCACTTGTGTGCACTAAATAGAGGGAAAACTCTGATGCAGAATTCTCAATCTAGAATACAAATAAAAACAAAAAAAATTATATTCATAAAAAAGAAATTGTGCTATATACAAACTAGATATCAGCGCCAATTTACATTCAATGGTGTCTGCATTGTAAAATTGTGCAAAAAAAAACACTGTGGTAGATCTTTCAAAAAGTGAGACTAGATAGTTTTATGGAGCACCAGATTTATCATCCTGTCTGATGCTGAATGATAAAGCTGCCGTGGTACAAGACAATCTAGTCTAACCTTACACCTGCTTTTAGTTGGCTTAGTTGACATAATTTAAAAAAAAAATTTGCCCCAATTTAAACCATGTCCCCTATCCCCACAAACCACGCCCTTTTTATATGGTCTACTCTTCATGAGTAGCACCTCTTTTCCGAGTGAGTCAGACACTGGTGCAAAAAATCCCATTGGGGGCGGGGAGAAATCTCAAAATCTAGAAATAGTTGCAATTCCCTGTACACAGCCAGGAACTGTGACTATTTCCCTCAACATGCCACCTCCACACCAAGTTGTCATGGAGGGGCACAAAAACGTTCCATCCCCAGCCAAGGAGTGGTTTGGCGCGGGGTGTTCTTGCCCCGGGTCTTCCCATTAGCTGTTATTAGTTTGTATTATGTGCAATTGTACACCAGGAAGGACCTGGCATAGAATTTCCAAGCCGACAGAGTTCAGAGCTTCTAGATATATCCAGTATTAAATATGCTTCATTCAGGTATTCTTACTAACAGTAGTAGGTAGGTTGCCACCCACAATAAATCAAGTACGTGTGCCCGTTAATTGTGTGACAAAAAATCATAAAAAAGCATAGATATGCCAGCTTCCAATAGAGAGAGTAACAAAATACTAGGCTAAAAGTAATAATACCAGTTAGATGGAAAGATAAGACAGCTTCATTTAGAAGACCTGCCCATAAGGTAAGCCAATGACATGCCATAGAAGAAGGCAAGGCAGAAGCATTTATCTACTGGGTATGAATAAATCAATGGGTCTCTAATGTCTCACCTTGAACTTGTTGAGTAGTAGTTTCAGGACCTGGGGAGTAGACATGGTGCTGTTTATCCTGACATTTGTTACAGAGCCATATGCTGGAGTGAATACTGATGTCTAGAAAAGAGAAGATTACGGTGTCAGTGCATCATCTAGAAATATGGTATTATGGTACAGAAAACTATAAATTAAAAGGCCCATAAAAGGTCCTTGTGAGGAAACATGCAACATGGGCCCCTACAGTTTCCACCTAACATGGTCACAACTTGTTGTGTCTTTTACCTACAACTCAAGAACGTGTGCATTTGTACAATGGACTTAGGTTATCTATCCATAGCATAGCAGTGGTGGTGCCCTATGGAGAAACCTCTATGCTCTATTTATTTCTTATAAGCTAAAGGAATCTGGAACATATTTGATCATTGTCATTGAGAATCATTGGCAATTTTATGTGTATTGAGTCTAAACACTATCCCCCCCAAAAGCAGAACTTGGGGGAATGTGTAATGGGGTTGTTGGATTTACGGTAATATACTCTGGGTCTTTTGCTCTCATGTTCTGCAGTCCTGTTTCCATTAAATAAGTGCATGGCAAAGGGTGAGAATCCCTGTTTAGTTTGTTGTAGATTGTTTGACCCCAAAAAGTGATGGATCAAACCTAATCAAATCTGATCAAATATATTGCAGCAGGATCAATCAACCATGTAATGTGTATAGCTTGTCCATAATATCTTAAAGGGAACCTGTCATCAGGAGTCCTTTTTCTGGCTTCCCCATGTCCCCATAGAGCAGTGATGGCAAACCTTTTAGACACCGAGTGCCCAAACTACAACCAAAACCCACGTATTTTTCGCAAAGTGCCAATGCGACAATTTAATCAGTAACTTATTACTCCCTGCTCTTTCACAGGTTTAAATTGTGTTGGCACATGAGGACACCAATACAGTAGAAAGAAGGAGTGTCCTTCTGGTGTCCTGGGCTGCCTGGGACTGCAAGAGGACTTGAGTCCTGTCTGGCAAACTCTACCCTGGGGTGATGGCAAGGGTGCCCATATAGAGGGCTCTGAGTGCCACCTCTGGCACCCGTGCCATAGGTTCGCCATCACTGCCATAGAGAATAGTGTGCACGTTGCCAAAGTGTTTTATGATAAAAGTTTTTTTCGGCTAAAAAGAAAAGTTAGATGAAAGTTTACCTTTCTCTCTGCAGAGTCGTGTCCTGTGTCTCCTGGGAGTGGCCCAGTGAAAAGCGATTCTCCCCCCTCCCACATTCAGGAAAGTGCTCTGTAATGCATCTATTTCAAATTTTAAAAACACCCATATCCCTCCTATTTGAAATAGACACATGAAGGAGCGGTTTCCCGAAGGTGGGGCCTTAGATAAATGTGGCTCCATATCTGTTATCTGTTATACCTGGAGCTCCACTGTCCCACAGATTTATAAAAGTGGCGTTGGCCCTTAATAATTCTGTTGGCGGTGTCTTATGCTATGGGGGTTGTTTGTGACAGCCGCATAAAAATGCACAAAATACTATAAAAAGTTGCAGCACATAGATCAAGGAGGTCTTAAATGGAAAGTCGCAATTCATTAATTCAGTCTTATTGTTAAAACCAGTCTATAAAAATACAGGCAGCCCCCGGGTTACGTACAAGATAAGTTCTTTAGGTTTGTACTTTGTTGAATTTATATGTAGATCAGAACAGGTATATTTTATAATTGTAGTTCCAGAGAAAAAATTTTTTGGTCCCAGTGACAATTGGATTTTCCAAATTTCATGCTGTCATGGGACCAAGGATTATCAATAAAACTTCATTACAGACACCTTACAGATGATCATTGCAGCCTGAGACTATAGTAAAGCATTCAGAGAGCTTCACCAGAGGTCACAGTGGGCAAAGAGGTCTGTCTGTAACTAGGGGTTGTCTGTAGGTCAGGTGTCCTTAAGTCTTAAGGCACACAATGAATTGTGTGCAAGCAGGTTCTATATCAAAGTGACTTTGCATGGTCCTATGTTCAAATGTGGCAAAATGGAATATTGCAAAACAGCATTTGCAGCACAACTGTGCCAAAACAATAATACAATCACCTCATTGTATATAGCAGTGATGGCGAACCTATTGAAGACAGAGTGCCCAAGCTACAACCAAAACCCACTTATATGTCGCAAAGTGCCAACATGACAATTTAAGCAGTAACTTATTGGAACCTGGTTTTAATTGTATTGTATCACAGGTTTTAATTGTATTGGCATCCTGAGTTCACCAATACAATTGAAAGATAATGGAGAAATTTGGATTGTAGTTTCCCTCCAGGGTCCCCTGAAGAGGAAGGATAAGGGTTCCCAGAGCAGGAGCTCCAACGATAATCCATCTCTATCCACACCTTCCCGCTCCTCCTGTAGTCCTGGCAGCCAAGGATGTTGCTTTAAAATAGCACAGAGCCTGGCACGTCCTGGGCTGTATTGGATCACAGGGGAAAGCCTTGAGTCCTATCTGGCAAACTCTAAATTGGGGTGAAGGCCTGGGTGCCCACACAAAGAGCTCCGAGTGCCACCTCTGGCACCCATGCCATAGGTTCGCCACCACTGGCATCATGCTTTATAGCTTACAGGACAGATTAAACAGCTTCCCTAGCATGGGTCCTTTTTTTGATACTGATGATCTATCCTCAGGATAGGACATTCATATAAAAAAAAATGTGGGTCCAACAGCTACAAATAAAAGAACAAATAAAGGGGGTGTAGATGCAAGAAGAAGACTTCACCTTTTGTATTACAGCTGTGTAACACTGAATATGAGCAGAACTGCATTTCCTTGCCCATTTTTCATGGCGGATCAAGGCTTTACACTCCCAATGATTTGATACTAATGAGCTTTTAGTATAAACCCCATTTAACCCTTTCACTTTAATTCTACCAAAGATATATCAAAATAACTTAGTACCTTATGGTTGTAGAAATGCCCATTTATGGAAAACCTATGGCGTTTAATCCGTCTCTGCTCTCCCGGGGTGCGGAGGTTACCTCTACGTCGTACCCCAACATCACTCCTTGTGCGCATTAGTTGAGGAGCATCATCTTGAGATGTTTTATCCCCATCTTCATCCTCTGTAAATGTTAAACAAATGGGTTTGAATTCCATCATTGTTATCAGGGACGAACACTCTGATGCAGCAGACAAATAATTATACCAAAAAGTTTTCATTAACAAAACTTGACCATACACAACTTTCATACTATTGGCTAAATGCTAGAGAGAGCTGTCATCACCGCACACGATGGAATAGAGCCGAAGTAGTATTGCCATACAATGCTTACACTACTACCTTACATTGGTCAGCTGATATTAACACTAAGAGATTATATAACAGTTCCATATGAATGTATTTAACATATTTGGGGCACACATTTATGGCACAGCAGTTTGATACATCCTTGACCTCTTTATTTCCATCTGCAGTCTCACCATAATTCCTCATGCACATGACTGTGTGCTTTAAAAGGACCACAAACGAGGAAGTTTGCAGCCGGTTTTGGCCAGATGGAGATGGGGGGATTAGAGCTGCTGACCCCTGCTGTCTGTGCTCCATTAGTCCCTGATTGCGGGCTTCTTTACAATCCCCATAAGAAGTATTATGTCACAATACTTCTCCATCTCTGCTGCAGTGACAGGGGTCCACCTCTAGGGTTATGCATAAAATGAAGAGGGGTTTTCATATGCTGTGCAGCGTAGAGATTGGTCTGGACTACAATTACATTCAACAGCTCCTCATCAAAAAAAAACTTTAAAAAGTCCACAGCTCTGAGCCCTGCCATGTCAAATCTAATTCCAGGTTGGCCCAAAAAGTCTGGAACCTGAGGGGTTTAATTATCTGGGGCTACCCATGTAGGGTCAGTGGAAGCCCCATACGCTTCTCCCATAGAAGTCCTAGGCAGTTCTCTTGCTAAAGTCCCAGGCACTTCTCCAGCACAAACCCTATGACGCCTTCACATGGCTCTTGCAGGTCACTGGAAGATGTGGAAGAGGAGCGGTAGAAGGGGACATCATCCCCAATACCTGGCTCTGTGTCAGAGGTCAGCATGTCATATGCCTCCAATACAGTGTACGTCTTCTGAGACACTGTACACAGGAAAATGAGAAAATGAGCAACAGAAAAATTAGATAGCGTACACCAGAAAAAATAGATAATATGCACCCAACTACTCGGACAAGCTGCACAGCCGACACACAGAAAAATTAGGTAAGAGCACCAAACTATAAGTATGGCTACGGGCGCTCTGGGGGGGAAAAAACGAAACCTATGTGCACCGCACAACAAGGTGCTACAAATGCACCTAGCTTACCCTAAGATGCCCTAACTACCACTAAAGATGATGTGCACCGCTATTCACCCGACGCACTGAAAAGTGCATCTGGTGCAGAACAACGCTAACACAGCGCACAAAAAGTGCGTTTAGGTTCACAAGGGACAGGAGATGGGAAAAATGGGGGACAAGTGTGATCATGCAAGGTGATCACACAGGGAATATACAGGATGCAGGAGGGAACAGATAGTGATCAGATAGGGATCACACAATGTAATAGTGATTTTGGTGCAACAATAATGCTCAGCTCCTAAACCAAAATGGTGCCGCTGGAGGTAGGAGATAAAACTTTGGTTTTCAGCCCCAAAACGCTGCAATTCCAGTGATCAGCTGGCAGGGCTGATCCAATTAGCCAGGTGACCTCAGGCAGAGATTCTCTTGCCCTCTGTTACCTATCTGTCCTATCGCGATATCACGTCACATGGTTACACGCAATGCAACAAGTTTGCTGGCGCCATACTTGCGGAGCGCCAAAAGGCTAAGACCTTCAGGTGGGGAGTGGAAAACAAAAACAGAAAAGGACTGCATTTTTTTTATACTTAAAAAAGTCATCTTGCTGCAATAGAAGTGTATATTGTAAACCTATATTTCTGCATTTGCATCTACCAGCTTCTGAACTGTGAAGGTAGTGTTAGAACCTGGCATCATATATGTATTAGCTCTTTGTTTCTCTGTACTGGTATCACAAATCTAGAGAAAGATCTAAAGGTTGATATAAGTTCAGAATGCATGCAAAGTCAACATTTGAATACATTCCTGAATTATTCACATGCCCTTGCTACAACAAGGTGATACAATGTATAATTCATAAAGAAAGACAGGATGAAAATTAATTATGTAGCATTAGGCTTCAAAGTCAAATACATAAAAGTGTATTGTGGCAACAATCACCAAATGAAATTAGTAAATTTGGTGAAATCAGATTGAGAAATAGGAATGCGGAATTGAGGGACAGCGAAGATGTCATTTCAATGAAGAATACGTCCCTTATAAAGTGTAAGGCCTCAAAAACAAACATATGCAACAAAATTTCCACCAAAACCTACGTAAAAATCGCTTTGGCAAAAGTAGAGCAAGAAATCAGAATGCTGAATTTTGGGACTACAAACATGTAATTTCTGTGTATATTAATGGCATGATGACTTCAAAGCAAAATACATGAAAACAAGCTGCCACAACAACCAATAAAAAAATAATTAAAGGGAACCTACCACCACGATTCTACCTATAAAGGTAGAACAGGTGGTACGTGAGGATATCCCTTTTTAGAGCTAATCCTCACTGCTATTTCTTTTTAAAATCTATAATACCCTAATATGTAAATTTTCTAAAGTGGCTACTGGGGCGTAGAGTAGCCGGACATGAGGGTACGTGTTGCAGCTACTCCACGCCCCAGTAGCCTCTTTTCTCCTCCTACTGTGACATCTTCGGCCGGCACAGAACGGCCAGCCCGCGACTGCGTGGCCACTTCTCCAAAGCCGAAGCTACTGCGCATGCGCAGAACTCCGGCTTCTCGGACGAGGGCCGAAGATGTCAGGGTAGGAGGAGAAAAGAGGCTACTGGGGAGTGGAGTAGCCGCGAGGGCTATCCTCACGTCCCATACATCCACTTCCACCTACCACCTGTTCTACCTATTATAGGTAGAATCGTGTTGGTAGGTTCCCTTTAACTTTAGTTACATCAGGACTAAAAATCAGAATGTTGGAATTGGGGACAAGAATGATGTGTTTTCACTGAATAATCAAAGCATTCTAAAGTTTAAAGAGAACCTACCACCACGAATCTACCTATAAAGGTAGATCGGGTGGTAGGTGGATGTAAGGGACGTGAGGATAGCTCTTTTTAGAGCTAATCCTCACGTCCCCGCTAACTTTTGGTACACTTTATTGACCTAATATGTAAATTTCGTTATGCGGCTACTGGGGCGTGGAGTAGCCAAACATATGCAACCAAATTCCAAAAATCTTCCAAGTTTTTGTTAAATTTGGAAAAATTAGGGAAAGAAACTAAGCAAAATTTTGCATTCTAAATATATAACCCTTTGAAGTCAAACATATGCAACCAAATTTCCTCCAAAACATATATAAATAAAATCAGAGATGTGATAAAACAGGGCGAGAAATCAGAATGTGGTATTTCGGCACAACTAAGATGTGATTTGAGTGAATAATAAAAGCATGATATAATATATAACGCTTCAAAGCTAAATATATGAAACCAAATGTACAAATTTCTTTCATTCGTGGCTACAACGAATGAAAGAAATTAGTAAATTTGGTGAAATCAGGATGAAAAATTAAATTTAGAGACCAATAAGTTGTCAGTTTTGGAAATGACAAATGGCATGATGATGTGTAAGCTTTTGAAGACAATTATATGCAACCAAATTTCCTCAATATCATTTGTAAAAAAAAATCATAGATAATGTGAAATCAGGGGGGCGTGAAATCAGATTGCTGAAATTTGGGACGGCAAACATTTAATTTATGTGAATTGCATAATGACATCAAAGCAAAATACATAATTTATCTTCGATCAGGGCACGAAATCAGAATGTAGAATTTGGGGACAGTAAAGATGTGTTTTCACTGTATAATGAAAGCATTATAAAGATTAAAGAGGACCTGTCACCAGATTTTGACTCCCCTGACTAACAATGCCTTCTGATAAAGGATTACAAGTCATTCCCATATCACCTAAAATTAGCTGCCAGTTGGGCACTGTACCTTAATTACAGACGTTTTTCAGATATGCAAATTAGCTTTTGTGATTCATGTCTGGTGTTTGTGACTCTTCTCCACTCCCAGGCATTGAACGTAATCCCATTATTAAGACTGACTAGCTATGTGTCTCTTCATATCATTGCTCTGCCTTCTTGTACTTAGGGAAGGTCTGCTAATGTTCAGCTACAGACGTATAAAGCTGTATTTACTAATAGGAAATATTGTGTCAATTTCTTTATATGGGGCCTTGTGTTACATTTATGACATGTGACCAGTGACCTCATCACAGGTCCTTCAGCCTTATAGGAATAGCAAACTTACCCCAAGTATGGGATTGCATGAAATCACAGCAGCCTCCATGGAGGAGGGAGAGGAGTAGAAGTCCATGGAGGATGCTGTGACTTCATGTGGTCAGATACATGCATGCTGTACACTCTGCTATTATTAAGAGTCTAAAGGACCTGAGATAAAGTAACTCTGGTCACATGACATGAACTGTGACCAGTAAGGAGGCATAAGGGGAGGCATGGGGAGGATTAGATGGGAGGGGCCAGCCAAGCAGGAAATGCCCCCCTCTGATTCCAGGGAATATAAGATAAAAGTTGATTTATGTGGATGTAAGCGAAACTATTTTTAGCTAAAAGAAGGGTATCAGTCAGTTAATAGGGCTCTAAAGAAACCAGTCCCTGGCTGTATATGTGCAAATGTGGTGACAGGTTGTCTTTAAGATTTTAAAACCAAACATACATATGCAAACATATTTCTTTCAAATTTTTTGGTAAATTTGGCAAAATTTGCAAAAGAAAGCAAAAATTAGAATGCTGAATTTTGAGATAAATAACATGTCATTTTTAAAAATAATAGACAGTATAATGAAGTATAAGCTTTTAAAGCCAAATAAATGCAAGCAATTTCCTCAAACAAATATCTAAATAAAATAATATATTTGGCAAAATCAGGGCAAAAGAGTGGTATTTGAGCACAACTTAGATCCAATTTTAGTGAACAATAAAGGCATGATTAATTATAAAGCTTCACAGCCAAATATATGAAACTGAATTGTGGCAACAACCACTGAAACAAAATTGTAAATACTGAATATATTGACCAATAACATGTAAGTTTTATAAATTATAAATGGCATGATGAAGCCAAATATATGCAACCAAATTTCCTCAATATCATTTGTAAAAAAAAAAAATCATAGATTTAATAAAAAAAAGGACGAGAATTCAGAATGCTAAAATTTAGGACTACAAACATTTAATTTCTGTGAACATGATCAGCATGATGACTTCAAAGCAAAGCAAGTTTCCACAAGAACCTTTGAAATAATCATTAACTTTGGTAAAATAAGGACGAGAAATCAGAATGTGGAAATTGGGGCAACAATGATGTGTTTTCACTGAAAACTTAAAGCAATATAAAGTTTGAGTATTTAAAACCAAACAATGGAAAAACATCATTAACTTTGGTGAAATCTTGGTGAGAAATCAAAACCAAAAAAATTAATCATTACATTTGGTAAAATCAGGGCAAGAAATCAGAACCAATGTAAATAATCATTAACTTCAGTGAAATCAGGGCAAGAAATCAGAATGTAGGGGATCTGTTGCAAAAAAACAATGGAAAAAAATTAATTAACATTGGCAAAAATAGGGCAAGAAATCAGAACCAATGGAAAAAAATCATTAACTTTGGTAAAATCAGGACGAGAAATGAGAATGTGGAAATTGGGGACAACAATGATGTGTTTTCACTGAATAATTAAAGCAATAAAAAGAATAAGTATGTAAAACCCAACATATGCAACCAAATATATTTGCAAAATTTGGGGTAAATATGGCAAAATCAAGGCGATAAATCAGAGATTTGGCAAAATCAGGGCGAGAAATCAGAATGTGGTATTTTGGCGCAACGAGGATGAGATTATAGTGAACAATAAAAGCATGATGAAATATAAAGCTTCAAAGAAAAATGTATGATTTCATTTCTGTGAATATTATTGGCATGATGACTTCAACACAAAACTATTTAGTCATTAAATTTGGTAAAATCAGGACGAGAAATGAGAATGTGGAAATTGGGGACAACAATGATGTTTTTGCACTGTATAATTAAAGCAATAAAAAGATTAAGTATGTAAAACCCAACATATGCAACCAAAACTATTTGCAAAATTTGGGGTAAATTTGGCAAAATCAGGCCGAGAAATCAGAGATTTGGCAAAATCAGGGCGAGAAATCAAGATGTGGTATTTCCGCTCAACTATGATGCGAGTTTAGTGAAAAATAAAAAGCATGATGAAATATAAAGCTTCAAAGCCAATTATATGATTTAATTTGTGTGAAAATTTTTGGCATGATGACAAGTTCCTGCAAGAACCTATGAAAAAATCATTAACTTTGGTCAAATCAGGGCGAGAAATAAGAATGTGGAAATTGGGGACAACAATGATGTGTTTTCACTAAATAATTAAAGCAATATAAAGTTTAAGTATTTAAATCCCAACATATGAAACCAAATTTATTTGCAAAATTTGGGGTAAATTTGGCAAAATCAGGGTGAGAAATCAGAGATTTGGCAAAATCAGGGCGAGAAATCAGAATGTGGTATTTCAGCACAACTAAGATGCGAGTTTAGTGAACAATAAATGCATGATTAAATATAAAGCTTCAAAGCCAAATATATGATTTAATTTCTGTGAATATTATCGGCATGATAACTTCAACACAAAACAAGTTAATCATTAAATTTGGTAAAATCAGGATGAGAAATCAGAATGTGGAAATTGGGGACAACAATGATGTGTTTTCACTGTATAATTAAAGCAATAAAATGATTAAGTATGTAAATCCCAACATATGCAACCAAAACTATTTGCAAAATTTGGGGTAAATTTGGCAAAATCAGGGTGAGAAATCAGAGATTTGGCAAAATCAGGGCGAGAAATCAGAATGTGGAATTTCCGCACAACTAAGATGCGAGTTTAGTGAGCAATAAAAGCATGATGAAATATAAAGCTTCACAGCCAATTATGTGATTTAATTTGTGTGAAAATTTTTGGCATGATGACTTCAAAACAAAACAAGTTTCTGCAAGAACCTATGAAAAAATCATTAACTTTGGTCAAATCAGGGCGAGAAATCAGAATGTGGAAATTGGGGAAAAAAATGATGTGTTTTCACTGAATAATTAACGCAATATAAATATTAAGTATTTAAAACCAAACACATGCAACCAAATATATTTGAAAAATTTGGGGTAAATTTGGCAAAATCAGGGCGATAAATCAGAGATTTGGCAAAATCAGGGCGAGAAATCAGAATGTGGTATTTTGGTGCAAATAAGATGAGATTATATTGAACAATAAAAGCATGATGAAATATAAAGCTTCAAAGACAAATTTATGATTTCATTTCTGTGAATATTATTGGCATGATGACTGCCCAACACAAAACAATTTGATCATTAAATTTGGTTAAATCAGGACGAGAAATGAGAATGTGGAAATTGGGGACAACAATGATGTGTTTTCACTGTATAATTAAAGCAATAAAAAGATTAAGTATGTAAAACCCAACATATGCAACCAAAAAACTTTTGCAAAAATTGGGTAAATTTGGCAAAAATCAGGGGAGAAATCAGAGATTGGCAAATCAGGGCGAGAAATCAGAATGTGGTTATTTCGCTCATTATGAAATGCGAGTTTAGTTGAAAAAAAAAATCATGATGAAATACTAATCATTCAAAGCCAATTATTGATTTAATTTGTGTGAAAATTTTTTGGCATGATGACTTCAAAACAAAACAATTTAAAAAATCATTAAATTTTAATAAACATCAGGACGAGAAATCAGAATGTGGAAATTGGGGACAACAATGATGTGTTTTCACTGAATAAATTAAAGCAATAAAGTTTAAGTGTTAAAACCAACATATGCAACCAAAACTATTGCAAAGTTTGGGGTAAATTTGGCAAATCAGGGCGAGAAATCAGAGATTTGCAAAATCAAGGCAGAAATCAGAATGTTATTTCCGCCAACTAATGATGCGAGTTTAGTGAAAAAAAAAAAAAGCATGATGAAATTAAAAGCTTCAAAGCCAATTATATTAATTTAATTTATGTGAAATTTTTGGCATGATGACTTCAAACAAAAACAATTCAATCATTAAATTTGGTAAATCAGGACGAGAAATGAGAATGTGGAAATTGGGACCAACAATGATGTGTTTTCACTGTATAATTAAAGCAATAAAAAGAATAAGTATGTAAAAACACCAACATATGCAACCAAATATATTTGAAAAATTGGGGTAAATTGCAAAATCAGGGCGAAAATCAGAGATTTGGCAAAATCAGGGCGAGAATCAGAATGTGGTTTTGGTGCAATAAGATGAGATTATAGTGACAATAAAAGCATGATGAAATATAAGCTTCAAAGACCAATTTTATGATTTCATTCTGTGAATATTATTGGCATGATGACTTCAAACACAAACAAACATTTAATCATTAAATTTGGTAAAATCAGGCGGACGAGAAAATGAATGTGGAAATTGGGGGACAACAAGGATTTGTTTCACTGATAATTAAAGCAAAAAAAGATTAAGTATGTAAAACCCAACATACGCAACCAAACTATTTGCAAAATTTGGGGGTAAATTTGGCAAAATCAGGGGAGAAATCAGAGATTTGGCAAATCAGGGCGAGAAAATCAGAATGTGGTATTTCCGCTCAACTATGAGATGCGAGTTTAGTGAAAAAAAAAGCATGATGAATATAAATCTTCAAAGCCAATTATATGATTTAATTTAATGTGTGAAAATTTTTGGCATGATGGACTTCAAAACAAAACAATTTATAATCATTAATTTTAAAAATCCAGGACGAGAATCAGATGTGGAAATTGGGACAACAATGATGTGTTTTTCACTGAAAAATTAAAGCAATACAAAGTTTAAGTGTTTAAATACCCAACATATGCAACCAAAACTATTTGCAAAATTTGGGGTAATTTGGCAAATCAGGGCGAGAAATCAGAGATTTGCAAAATCAGGGCGAGAAATCAGAATGTGGTATTTCAGCACAACTAAGATGCGAGTTAGATGACAATAAATGCAGATTAAATATAAAGCTTCAAAGCCAAATATATGATTTAATTTCTGTGAATATATCGGCATGATAACTTCAACACAAACAAGTTAATCATTAAATTTGTAAATCAAATCAGGCGAGAAATCAAATGTGGAAATTGGGACAACAATGATGTGTTTTCACTGAATAATTACAAAGCAATATAAATATTAGTATTTAAAACCAACAAACATGCAACCAAATACTATTTTAAAAATATAAATTTGGGGTAAATTGTGGCAAAATCATGGGCGATAAATCAGAAGATTTGGCCAAAATTTGCGCAGAAACAGAATGTGGTATTTTTGGTGCAAAAAGATGAGATTATAGTGAACAATAAAAGCATGATGAAATTAACTTCAAAGACAAATTTATGATTTCATTTCTGTGAATATATTTGCATGATGACTCTACAACACAAAACAATTAATCATTAAATTTGGTAAAATCAGGACGAGAAATGAGAATGTGGAAATGGGACAACAATGATGTGTTTTCACTGTATAATTAAAGCAATAAAAAGATTAAGTATGTAAACCCAACATATGCAACCAAAACTATTTGCAAATTTGTGGGTAAATTTGGCAAAATCAGGGCGAGAAATCAGAGATTTGGCAAAATCAGGGCGAGAAATCAGAATGTGGTATTCCGCTCAACTATGACTGCAGTTTAGTGAAAAAAAAAGCATGATGAAAATAAATCTTCAAAGCCATTATATGATTTAATTTGTGTGAAAATTTTTGCATGATTATGACTTCAAAACAAACACATTAAAAGAATTAATTTGGTAAATCAGGACGAGAAATCAGAATGTGAAATTGGGGACAACAATTATGTGTTTTCACTGTATAATTAAAGCAATAAAAAAGATTAAGTTGAAAACCCAATATACTATGCAACCAATATTTGCAAAATTTGGGGTAAATTTGGCAAAATCAGGGCGAGAAATCAGAGATTTGGCAAAATCAGGGCGAGAAATCAGAATGTGGTATTTCCGCTCAACTATGATGCGAGTTTAGTGAAAAAAAAAGCATGATGAAATATAAATCTTCAAAGCCAATTATATGATTTAATTTGTGTGAAAATTTTTGGCATGATGACTTCAAAACAAAACAATTTAATCATTAAATTTGGTAAAATCAGGACGAGAAATCAGAATGTGGAAATTGGGGACAACAATTATGTGTTTTCACTGTATAATTAAAGCAATAAAAAAGTATTAAGTATAGTAAAACCCAATATATGCAACCAAAACATTTGCAAAATTTGGGTAAATTGGCGAAATCAGGCCGAGAAATCAGAGATATGGCAAAATCAGGGCGAGAAATCAGAATGTGGTATTTCCACTCAACTATGATGCGAGTTTAGTGAAAAAAAAAAGCATGATGAAATATAAAGCTTCAAAGCCAATTATATAATTTAATTTGTGTGAAAATTTTGGGCATGATGACTTCAAACAAAACATTCCTGCCAAAAGAACCTATGAAAAATCATTAACTTGGTCAAATCAGGGCGAGAAATCAGAATGTGGTAATTGAGGACAACAATGATGTGTTTTCACTGAATAATTAAAGCAATATAAAGTTTAAGTATTTAAATCCCAACATATGAAACCAAATTTATTTACAAATTTGGGGTAAATTTGGTAAATTCAGGGCGAGAAATCAGAGATTTGGCAAAATCAGGGTGAGAAATCAGAATGTGGTACTTCGGTACAACTAAGATGTGATTATAGTGAACAATAAAGGCATGATGAAATATAAAGCTTCAAGCCAAATATATAAAACTGACTTGTGCAACAACCACAAAACAACAAAATTGTAAATTTGGTGAATTCAGGGTGAGAAATCCTATGAAAATCAAAAGCTGAATTTTTGACCAATAACGTAAGTTTTAGAAATTATAAATGCTGTGAGAAGCCAAATAATGCAACCAAACTCTGTCCTCAAATAAAAAAATAATAAGATTTGGTGAAATCAGGACAAGAAATCGGAATATGGTTTTAGTCAGCAACTAAGATGGAGTTTAGGGAACAATAAAAGCATGATGAAATATAAAGCTTCAAAGCCAAATAATTTATTATTTCTGTGAATATTATCGGCATGATAACTTCAACACAAACAAGTTTAATCATTAAATTTGGTAAAATCAGGACGAGAAATGAGAATATTGAAAATGGATACAACAATGATGTGTTTTCACTGAATAATTAAAGCAATAAAAAGTTTAAGTATTTAAAAATAAACACATGCAACCAAATATATTTGAAAAAATTGGGGTAAATTTGGCAAAATCAGGGCGAGAAATCAGAGATTTGGCAAATCAGTGGGCGAGAAACTACAGAATGTGGTATTTTGGCGCAACTAAGATGAGATTATAGTGAACAAAAAAAGCATGATGAAATATAAAGCTTCAAAGACAAATTTATGATTTCATTTCTGTGAATATTATTGGCATGATGACTTCAACACAAAACAATTTAAATATTAATTTGGTAAAATCAGGACGAGAAATGAGAATGTGGAAATTGGGGACAACAATGACGTGTTTTCACTGTATAATTAAAGCAATAAAAAGATTAAGTATGTAAAACCCAACATATGCAACCAAAACTATTTGCAAAATTTGGGGTAAATTTGGCAAAATCAGTGCGAGAAATCAGAATGTGGAATTTCCGCACAACTAAGATGCGAGTTTAGTGAACAATAAAAGCATGATGAAATATAAAGCTTCACAGCCAATTATGATTTAATTTGTGTGAAAATTTTTGGCATGATGACTTCAAAAACAAAACAAGTTCCTGCAAGAACTCTATGAAAAATCATAACTTTGGTCAAATCAGGCGAGAATCAGAATGTGGAAATTGGGGACAAACAATGATGTGTTTTCACTGAATAATTAAAGCAATAATAAATATTAAGTATTAAAACCAACACAATGCAACCAAATATATTTGAAAAAATTTGGGGTAAATTGTTAGCAAAATCAGGGCGATAAATCAGAGATTTGGCAAAATCAGGGCGAGAAATCAGAATTGTGGTATATTTGGCGCAACTAAGAGAGATTATAGTGACATCATAATAAAGCATCTTGAGAATATATAACGCTTCAATGAAAAATTTATGATTTCATTTCTGTGAATATTATTGGCATGATGACTTCAACACAAAACAATTTAATCATTTAAATTTGGTAAAATCAGGACGAGAAATGAGAATGTGGGAAATTGGGTACAACAATGATGTGTTTTCACTGTATAATTAAAGCAATAAAAAGATTAAGTATGTAAAACCCAACATATGCAACCAAAACATTTTGCAAAATTTGGGGTAAATTTGGCAAAATCAGGGCGAGAAATCAGAGATTGGCAAAATCAGGGCGAGAAATCAGAATGTGGTATTTCCGCTCAACTATGATGCGAGTTTAGTGAAAAAAAAAAAAGCATGATGAAATATAAAGCTTCAAAGCCAATTATATAATTTAATTTGTGTGAAAATTTTTGGCATGATGACTTCAAAACAAAACAATTTAAATCATTAAATTTGGTGAAATCAGGACGAGAAATCAGAATGTGGAAATTGGGGATAACAATGATGTGTTTTCACTGAATAATTAAAGCAATACAAAGTTAAGTGTTTAAAACCAAACATATGCAACCAAATATGTTTGCAAAATTTGGGGTAAATTTGGCAAATTCAGGGCGAGAAATCAGAGATTTGGCAAAATCAGGGTGAGAAATCAGAATGTGGTACTTCGGTACAACTAAGATGTGATTATAGTGAACAATTAAGGCATGATGAAATATAAAGCTTCAAGCACAAAATATAAAACTGACTTGTGGCAACAACCACAAAAGACAAAATTGTAAATTTGGTGAATCAGGGTGAAGAAATCCTATAAAAATCAAAATGCTGAATTTTTGACCAATAACCTGTAAGTTTTAGAAATTATAAATGGCTTGATGAAGCCAAAATATATGCAACCAAATTTCTCTCAATATCATTTGCAAAAAAAAAAAATCATAGATTTGGTGAAATCAGGACAAGAAATCAGAATATGGTATTTCAGCACAACTAAGATGTGAGTTTAGGGAACAATAAAAGCATGATGAAATATAAAGCTTCAAAGCCAAATATATGATTTAATTCTGTGTGAAGATATCGGCATGATAACTCAACAACAAAACAAGTTATCATTAAATTGGTCAAATCACGGGCGAAGAAAATCAGAATGTGGAATTGGGGACAAACACTTGCGATGTTTTCACTGAATAATTAAGCAATACAAGGTTTTAAAAACACCCATATCCCTCCTATTTGAAATAGACACATGAAGGAGCGGCTTCCCGAGGGTGGGGCCTAAGATAAATGTGGCTCCATATCTGTTATCTGCTATACCTGGAGCTCCACTGTCCCACAGATTTATAAAAGTGGCGTTGGCCCTTAATAATTCTGTTGGTGGTGTCTTATGCTAAGGGGGTTGTTTGTGACAGCCGCATAAAAATTCACAAAATACTATAAAAAGTTGCAGCACATAGATCAAGGGGGTCTTAAATGGAAAGTCGCAATTCATTAATTCAGTCTTATTGTTAAAACCAGTCTATAAAAATACAGGCAGCCCCCGGGTTACGTACAAGATAAGTTCTTTAGGTTTGTCCTTTGTTGAATTTGTATGTAGATCAGAACAGATATATTTTATAATTGTAGTTCCAGAGAAAAAAATTTTTGGTCCCAGTGACAATTGGATTTTCCAAATTTCATGCTGTCATGGGACCAAGGATTATCAATAAAGCTTCATTACAGACTCCTTACAGCTGATCATTGCAGCCTGAGACTATAGTAACATACAGAGAGCTTCACCAGAGGTCACAGAGGCCAGAGAGGTCTGTCTGTAACTAGGGGTTGTCTGTAGGTCAGGTGTCCTTAAGTCTTAAGGCACACAATGAATTGTGTGCAAGCAGGTTCTATATCAAAGTGACTTTGCATGGTCCTATGTTCAAATGTGGCAAAATGGGATATTGCAAAACAGCATTTGCAGCATAACTGTGCCAAAACAATAATACAATCACCTCATTGTATATAGCAGTGATGGCGAACCTTTTGGAGACAGAGTGCCCAAGCTACAACCAAAACCCACTTATATGTCGCAAAGTGCCAACATGACAATTTAAGCAGTAACTTATTGGAACCTGCTGTATCACAGGTTTTAATTGTATTGGGATCCTGAGTTCACCAATACAATTGAAAGATGATGGAGAAATTTGGATTGTAGCTTCCCTTCAGGGTCCCCTGAAGAGGAAGCATAAGGGTTCCCAGAGCAGGAGCTCCAATGATAATCCATCTCTATCCACACCTTCTTGCTCTTCCTGTAGTCCTGGCACCCAAGGATGTTGCTTTAAAATAGCACAGAGCATGGCACGTCCTGGGCTGTATTGGATCACAGGGGAAAGCCTTAAGTCGTATCTGGCAAACTCTAAATTGGGGTGAAGGCCTGGGTGCCCACACAAAGAGCTCTGAGTGCCACCTCTGGCACCCGTGCCATAGGTTCGCCACCACTGGCATCATGCTTTATAGCTTACAGGACAGATTAAACAGCTTCCCTAGCATGGGTCCTTTTTTTGATACTGATGATCTATCCTCAGGATAGGACATTCATATCAAAAGAAATGTGGGTCCAACAGCTACAAATAAAAGAACAAATAAAGGGGGTGTAGATGCAAGAAGAAGACTTCACCCTTTGTATTACAGCTGTGTAAGGCCTCTTGCACACTAGCGTTGCGTTTCACGTCAGGGTGCAATGCGTGAAAAACTGACGTTTTTGCTGCGTTTTTGTTTCATTTTTGTTCGCGTTTTTTTGCGTTTTCGGTGCGTTTTTCACGCGCGTTTTTTTAAGTCAATGGGACTTTTTCAAAGGGACCAAGGTTCGGGAATAAAATGTTTTATTTAATTGAAAAATAATGTCTTCTGATAAGTTGCAAACATCTGCGATCTATTCTTCACTGTTCGAATTAACTTATATAATTGGCTGTGAAGCTTTCATATTTCCTCATGCCCTTTATTGTTCACTAAACTCGCGTCATAGTTGACGGAACATAACCACATTTCTGATTTCCTCGCCCTGATTTTGGCCAAATCTCGCTATCTCGCCCCTGAATTCCGGCCAAATTTACCCCAATTTTGCAACAATTTGGTTCATATGTTGGGTTTTTACATAACTTAATCCTTTATATTTGCTTTTACTTCATACGAAAACACCAATCATTGGTTGTACCCAATGTTCCCACATTCCTCATTTCATTTTCTCAGTCCTGATTTTACCAAATTAAATGATTAAAATTGTTGTTGTGTTGAAGTCATCATGCCATAATATTCCGAAATTACATCATAAATTTTTCTGTGAATGCTTTAATATTTCATCCTTATGCATTCTTATGTTCACTAATATCGCTCTTAGTTTGCGAAACTAACCACATCGATTTCTCTGCCTGATTTTGCCAAATCCTGATTTCACGCCCTGAGATTTCCAACCACAACCTTACCCCAAATTTTTCAAATACTATTTTGGTTCAAATGTGTTTGGTTTTAATACTTAATACTTTATATTGCTTTAATTATTCGTGAAAACACATCATTGTTTGTCCCCATTTCCCACATTCTGATTTTCTCGCCTGCCCATTTGACAAAGTTAATGATTTTTTCAATAGGTTCTTGCAGGAACTCTTGTTTTGTTTTGAGTCATCATGCCAAAAATTTTCACACAAATTAAATACATAATTGGCTTTGAGCTTTATATTTCAATCATGCTTTTATTTTTCACTAACTACGCATCTGTTATGTCGGAAATCCACATCTGAATTTCTCGCCTCTGCAGATCTGATTTCTCGCCCTGTTTGCCGAAATTTACCCACCAACATTTTGCAATATTTTGGTTCATATGTTGGTTTTACCATACGTTAGAAATCTTTTTAATTGCGTTTAATTATACAGTGAAAACCAGTCATTGTTGTCCCACCAATTTTCCACATTCTCATTTCTTCTCCTGATTTTAACCAATTTATTAAATGATTGAAAATTGTTTGTGTTTGAAGTCATCATGACCAATAATTCACCAAAATGAAATCATAAATTTGCTCTTTGAAGCTTTATATTTCATCATGCTTTTTTTGGTTCATATATCTCATCTTATTTGCGCCAAAAATACCACATTCTTATGTTCTCGCCCGATTGTTGCCAAATCTCCTGAATTAATCTCCGCCGCTGATTTTGCCAAATTTCCCCCAATTTTGTCAAATATATTGGTTGCATAGTGTTCTGATTTTTAAACATTAACTGTTTAATAATTGCATAATTATTCAGTAAAACACATCATTGTTGATCCCCATTTCAACATTCTCATTTCTCCGACCTTTTACACCAATTTAATATGTAACGTTGTTTGTGTTGAAGTTATCATGCCGATAACTATTCACGAAATTAAATCATATATTTGGCTTTGAGCTTTATTTCATCATGCTGCTTTTATTGTTTCCCTAAACTAATCTTAGTTTGGGCTATAAATACCATTCTTCGATTTCCTTGTCCCTCGTTCACCCTGACTTTCATCTTTTTTCCCCTGTTCAATAATGATACTTTGTTGAAGCCTGCCAATTTTCCGAAAATCTTTGCTTGAGTTAATTTCATATGCTTATTTCCCTACGCACTTGGTGACATATTTCGATTCTCCATACCTTAGTTACAAATATTAGAAAGGTGGCATGTTTGGCATCAATTGTATTCTAAAACTTTACAGTGTTAATTGGTCAAAAATTCGCATTTTGATTTTCATAGGATTTCTCACCCTTGATTTCACCCTTTACAATTTTGTTTTCTGTGGTGTTGCAACACAATCAGTTTTTTAATATATTGGCTTGAAGCTGTATTTTCATCGTGCCTTATATTGTTCACATATAAATCACATCGTAGTTTGTACGAATTAACCACATTCTTGATTTGCTCCTCCTGATTTTGTGCCAAATCCTGAATTTTCGCCCTGAATTTCCAAATTTCAACTGAAATATTTTGTTCATATGTTTGGATTTAAACACTTAACACGTTTATTGCTTAATTTCAGTGAAAACACATCATTGTTGTCCTCAATTTCACATCTGATTTCTCGCCCTGATTTGACAAAAGTTAAGTTTTTTTCATAGTTTCTTGCTTGCGGAACTTGTTTGTTTTGAAGTCATCATGCCCAAAATTTTCACAACAATTAAATATATAAATTGGCCTTTGAAGCTTTATATTTCATCATGCTTTTTTTTTTCACATAAACTACCGCATCCATGTTGAGCAAGATACCACATCTCTGATTCCTCGCCCTGCTTTTGCCAATATCTCTGATTTCTCGCCCATGATTTTGCCCAAATTTACCCCAAATTTTTGGCAATATGTTGTTGCATTATTGGGTTTTAAACTATAACTTTGTATTGTTTAATTATCAGTTGAAACACATAATTGTTGTCCCCAATTTCCACATTGCTGATTTCTCGTTCCTTGATTTTAACCAAATTTAATGATTAAATGTTTTGTTTTGAAGTCATCATTGCCAAAAATTTTGGCACACAAATTAAATCATATAATTGGATGTCTTGAAGATTATATTTCATCAGGCTTTTTTTTTTTTCACTAACTCGCATCATGTTGAACGGAAATACCACCTTTCTGATTTTCTCGCCCTGATTTGTGCCAAATCTCTGATCCTCGCCCTATTTTTGGCCAACTATTACCCCAAATTTTGCAAATATTTTGGTTGCATATGTATTGGTTTTTACATACTTAATCTTTAATTGCTTTAATATACAGTGAAACACCATTGTTTGTCCCCCACCCAATTTCCACATTCTGATTTCTCGTCGCCTTATTTTACCAATTTAATGATTAAATTTGTTTTGTTTTGAATCATCATGCCAATAATTTTCACAGAATGAGAATCATATAATTGGCTTTGAATATTATTTTCATCCATGCTTTTTTTTCACTATAATCTCCATCTTAGTTTGGCGAAATAACCACTTCTGATTTCTCGTTCCCCTGATTTTTGCACAATTCTGATTTATTCGCCCTGATTTTTGGCAAATTTAAACCACCAATTTTGCAAATAGTTTTTTGTTGCATATGTTGGGTTTTACTACTTAATCTTTTTATTAGTCTTTAATTATCAAGATAAACACGTCTTGGTTTGTCCCCAATTTCCACATTCTCATTCCTCGCCCTGATTTTAAACCAATTTATGATTAAATGTTTTGTGTTTGAAGCTCATCAATAAAGATATATTCCAAATGAAATCATAAATTTGTCCTTTGAAGCTTAGTATTTCATCAATGCTTTCAATTGTCACTATACTCTCATCTTATTGCGCCAAAATACCCAATTCGATTTCTCTCCCCGATTTTGCCAATCTCTGCATTTATCGCCCTGATTGTTGCCAAATTTACCCCCAAATTTTTCCAAATTTTTGGTGCATTGTTTTGGTTTTAAATACTTAAAATATTTTATTGCTTATATTATTCAAGTGAAAAAACATCATTGTTTGTCCCCATATTCAATCGAGTTCTTTTCTCGCCCTGATTTTACCAAATTAATGATTAACTGTGTTTTGTGGTTGAAGTTATCATGCCGATAATATTCACAGAAATTAAATCATATATTTGGTCTTTGAAGCTTTATATTTCAATCTGCTTTAATTGTTCACTAAACCTCACATCTTAGTTGTGCTGAAATACCATATCCTGATTTCTTCCCTGATTTGCAATCTACGATTTTGCGGTTTTGCCTACACCCATGATATTGCAGAATATTTTGGTGCATATTTTGGGTTCTAATCACAAACTCTGTATTAGCTTTAATTTTTCTAAAAACTTACAGTATTAGTGTACCAAATTTCCATGCATTTCCCTCCTGATTTTATATGAGATTAAAATCTCGTTTTTGAATCATCACCAATAAATTTTGCGTTTTTCACAAGTAGTTATCTATATGGGCTTTGAAGCTGATATTTTTCATCATGCATGCTTAATTTTTTTTTCACGATAAATCCCATCATAGGTTTAGCGGAAGATACCACATTCTGATTTCTCACTGCCTGATTTTGTGGCCAAATCTATGATTTCTTCGCCCTGAATTTTGCCAATTTAACCCCAAATTTTGCAAATAGTTTGGTTGGATTGTATTGGTTTTATTTTAAACCTATTAATGTTTTTTATTGCTTTAATATTATGTGAATAACACATCATTGTTTGCCCACATTTTCCACATTCTCATTTCTCGTCCCCCCCTGATTTTACGCAATTAATGATTAATTGTTTTGTGTTGAAGTATCATGCCAATAATTTCCGAATAATTAATCATAATTTGTCTTTGAAGCTTAATATTCATCAATGCTTTTTTTTATTTTTCACTACTATCATCATCTTATGCTACAATCCACATTCCGTGATGTTCTCGTCCCTGAGTTTTGCCAATCCTCTGATTTCCTCGCCCTGATTTTGCAAATTTATTCCCCAAATTTTCAAATAGTTTTGGTTGCATATGTTGGTTTTAATACTACTTAAAGCTTTGTTATGCTTTAATTATTACATGAAAACACATCATTGTTGTCCCCAATTTCCACATTCTCAGTTCTCGTCCTGATTTTACCAACATTTAATGATTAAAATTGTTTTTGTTTTGATATCATGCCAAAAATTTTCAACCATAATTAAATCTATTAATTGGCTTTGAAAGCTTTTATATTTCATCATTCTTTTTTTTCACTAAACTCTCATCATGTTGAGCGAATACCACATTCTGATTTCTCGCCCTGTATTTGCTAAATCCTCTAATTTCCTCGCCCTGATTTTGGCCAAATTACCCCCAACTTTTGCAATATTTTGGTGTGCATATGTTGGGTTTGTACAACTTAACTATTGTATTGCGTTTAAATTATATCAGTGAAAACACATCAATTGTTGTCCCCCAATTTCACTTTCTCATTTCTCGTCTGATTTTATTAAATTAATGATTAATTGTTTTGTGTTTGAGTCATCAGGCCAAAATTTCACAGAAGAAATCATACTATTGGCTTTGAACTTTATGTTCATCATGCTTTTATTTTCACTAATACTCGCATCATAATTGAGCCAAATAAACATTCTGATTCTCGCCCTGATTTTTTCAAATCTCTGATTAGTCCGCGCCCTGATGTTTGCCAATTTAACCCAAAATTTTTGCAAATGTATTTTTGGTGCATGATGTTTTGGTTTTTACATACTTCAAGCTTTTTTATTGCTTTAATTATCAACCAGTGAAAAACACATCATTGTTGTCCCCTATTTCAACATTCTCCCAATTTCCTCGTCCTGTTTTTAATAACCAAATTTATGATTAAATTGTTTTGTGTTGAAATGTCATCAATGCAAATTATTCACAGACAATTAAATTTATAATTTGCTTTGAAGCTTTATATTTCAATCATGCTTTTTTTTTCAATTCATACTCCATCTAGTTGTTCGAAAATACTCACATTCTATTTCTCTCCCCCTGATTTTGTCCAAATCTCTGATTTCATCGCCCTGATTTTGCCAAATTTACCCCAAATTTTTCAATATATATGGGTTGCATATTTGGTTTTAATACTTAAACTTGTCTATTGACTTAAATTTTCAGCTGAAACACACTCATTGTTGTTCCCCATTTCCACATTCTGATTTCTCCTCGCCTGATTTCAAACCAAACATAATGATTTTTTCTAAGATTCGAAAACTTGTTTTGTTTGTGAAGTCATCATGCCAAAAATTTCACCAAATTCATCATAAATTGGTGTTGAAGCTGTTATATTTCTCATTCTTTTGTAATTTGCTCAACTCGCATCTATTTTGAGTCGGAAATATTCCACATTCTGATTTTCGCCCTGATTTTGCCAACTCTCTGATTCTCCTTCCACCCTGATTTTGGCCAATTTTACCCCAAACTTTTGCAAATAGTTTTGGTGCATATGTTTGGGAATTTTACATACTTAATATTTTATTGCTTAATTATCAGTGAAACACATCATTTTTGTCCCCAATTTCCACATTCTCATTTCTCGTCCTGATTTTACCAAATTTAACTGAATTAACTTGTTTTGATGTTGAAGTTCATCATGCCAAATATTCACAGAAATAAATCATATAATTTGCTTTGAATGTTTTTCAATCATGCTTTATTGTTCACTAAATCTCATCTAGTTGTGCTGAAAATACCACATTCTGATTCCTCGCCCTGATTTTGCCAACTTTCTATTTCTCGCCCTGATTTTGTCGCCAATTACCCCAATTTTGCAAATTATTTGTGTGCATGTGTTGTTTTAAATCTTAAACTTTATATTGCTTTAATTTTATTCAGTGAAAACACATCATTGTTGTCCCCAATTTACCACATTCTGATTTCTCGCCCTGATTTGACCAAAGTTAATGATTTTTACATAGGTCCTTGCAGAAACTTTTTTGTTTTGAAGTCATCATGCCAAAATTTTCACACAAATTAAATCAATAATTGGCTTGAGCTTTATATTCATCATGCTTTTATTGTTCTAAAACTCGCATCATAGTTTGCGAATATACCACATCTTGATTTCTCGCCCTATTTGCCAATCCTGATTTTTCCTCCTGATTTTGCCAAATTTACCCAAATTTTGCAAATAATTTGGTTGCATATATTTGGGTTTTAACAACATTAAACTTTTATTGGCTTTAATTATTCAGTGAAAACACATCATTGTTGTCCCCAATTTCCACATTCTGATTTCTCGCCCTGATTTTACCAAATTTAATGTTAAATTTTGTTTTAAGTCATCATTCATGCCAAAATTTTCCACTTAAATCACATAATGTTTGAAGTTTATATTTCATCATGCTTTTTTGTTCACTAACCCATTATGTTGTAGCGAAATGCCACTTCTGATTTCTCGCCCTGATTTTGCAATCTCTGATTCGCCTGATTTTGCCATGTTAAACCCCCAAATTTTGCAAATATTTTTGTTTCATATGTTGGTTGTTTTACATCTTTAATTCTTTATTGCTTAATTAATCAGTGAAAACACATCATTTGTTGTCCCAATTTCCACATTCTCATTTCTCGCCTGATTTTACCAAATTTACTAATGATATTGTTTTGTGTGATGTTGCACAAGTCCGTTTCTTCATAATAAATGTATGGGGCTTTGACGGCTGTAATATTTAATCATGCTTATTGTTCACTATAATCAGCATCGTAGTTTAGCTGAAGATACAACATTCTGATTTCTCAGCGCCTGATTTTGCAAATCTCTTCTGATTCTCACCCTATTTGCCAAATTTACCCATAATTTTTAGATTTGGTTTAACACTTACTTGTACTTATACAGTGAAAACACATCAACTTGTGTCCCCAATTTCACATTCTGATTTCTCGCCCTCTGATTTTACCAAATTACATGATTTATATTGTTGAGAACTTGTTGTTAGAAGTATCATGCCAACTAATCAGTCAAAGAATGAAGATCATATAATTGTGTCGTGAAGTCTTATATGTTCTCATCTCTTTTATTGTTCACTAACTCGTCATCTAGTTGACCCAGAAATACCAACATTCGTGATTTCTCGCCCTGATTTTGCCAAATCTCTGATTTCTCGCCCTGATTTGCCAATTTTACCCCAAATTTTGCAAATAGTTGTTGCATATGTGGTGGGTTTACATTACTTAATCTTTTATGCTTTAATGATTCAGTGAAACACATCATTGTTGTCCCCAATTTCCTCATCATTGATTCTTTCTCTTTCTCGTTCTCCGCTGATTTTGACCCAAAGGTTTATGATTTTATATTTCTTTGAGTTGTTTTGTTTTAAGTCATCATGCCAATAAATTTCACAGCAAATAAATCTACAATTTGCTTGAAGCTTTATATTTACATCATGCTTATTTGTTTCATCATAATTCATCTAGTTGCATGCCGGAAATTCCAATTCTGAGTTTCTCGGACCCTGATTCTTTGCCAAAATCTCTGATTTCGCCCTGATTTTGCCAAATTTACCCCACATTTTCAAATATAGATTGGTTGATAGTGTTGGGTGTTAATACTTAACTTTTTCGGAGTATTTCAGGACTCATGCTGTTACATATACAGTGAAACAGGAGAGCATCTGTGCAATTCCATTCTCTTTCCGTCCTGTTTTCACCCCACCATATTTCGATTCCCCAACTACGCACTCTGTTTATCGTGATTTGGTTATCAACGCACCTATTATGACTCACATTCGGGATAAATCAATCTCTTCGCGTTTGAAGCTGTTAATTTCATCTTTCTTTTTCCTTTAACTCTTATTTATTGTCAATCATTCCTGATTTCGCCCAATTGAGGTACATTTTTGGTTAGTATATGCCTGATAATATCTCACACTGATTGCAAATTACCAATATTTGCTTGACGTCAAACTAATTTATAATGGTTATTGTGGTCCCTAACTCATTTATTGTTGCGAGAATACATATTCTGATTCTTATAAAACTATATATATATATTGTTTCAATTATTCAGGAGAATGTAACAACAATCATTTGGCTTCTGTCCAACAATTTCCATTAATTTCTAAGCTGAGACAAAGTGTGGTTATTGTCAAAATAGGTCATGCATGGATGACTTGTTTATGGTTTGATCACCTCTATTCACCAAATTACATTTGTTCTGTGTGTTCCACAAAGTTGATAATATATTTGGCTTTAAGCTATATTTCCTCATGCTTATTGTTATATTACATCACATCTAGTTGACGAAGTACCACAATTATGATTGTCACGCCCTGATTTGGCCAAATCTCTGCATTATCGCCCGATTTGCCAAGTTACCCCACCCCCAAAGTTTTCAAATATATTGGTTGCATAGTGTTTTGGTTTAAACCGTTAAACTTTATTGCTTAATTATTCAGGGAAAACACATCATGTATCCCCATCTCAACATTTGCATTTCTTCGTCCCTGATTTCACCAAATTTAAATGATTAATCTTTTTGTGGTGTTGAATCATCATGCACGATTTCACACAAATAATTCAATATATTGGCTTTGCAAGCTTCTTTTATCAGTTGTCTAGCTTTTTGTTTCACCCTAAATCCTCATCTTAGTTGAGCGAAACTACCAACATTGTCGATTTCTCCTCTTTCGCCTATTTTGCATAATCTCTGTATTTCATCGCCTGATTTTTGCCAACTTTCCCCCCAATTTTGAAAAGTTGGGCGAGAGGTGGGTGGGTTTACTACTAAGTCTGGGGTTTATTGAACAGTATTCAGGGGGAAAACACAGATCAAGTGTTGCAATTCACATTCTGCAGTTTTCTCGCGCCTGAGCTTGACCAAATTAATGATTTTATATGGCAAATTGTTTTGTTTTGAAGTCATCAGGCAAATAATTTCACAGAATATAATCAATAAATTGCTTTGAGCTTTATATTTCAGTCATCTTGTAGGGTTACAACTATAAACATCGCATTAGTGGATGAAAAATATCCACATTAGGAGTTTCCTCACCCTGGGATTTTTTGTGCCAAAATCTCTGATTCTAGCCCGATTTGCCCAATTTACCCCCAAATTTTGCAAATTAATTTGGTTGCAATGTGGGGAAAAAAGTGGGAGCAAGAGTGAACAAAAGGTGGGCCACAAAGATCGAGGGAGTTTTATTGTTCTTCCTTCTCCACCTCCTAGTGAAAAAATATTTTTCCATAGGTTCTAAGGAACGTGCACATCTCATCTCTCCTGTATACCAATTCCGCGCTTATGTGACTTGGTTTGTGTGTGAAGTTATCATGCCGATATAGTTCACAAAATAAATCATCAGTTGGCTGTTGAAGCTTTAATTTCTCATGCTTTATTGTTCAACTAAACTCGCATCTTAGATGTGCTGAATTACCACATTCGAATTTCTCGCCCTGATTTTGCCAATCCATTTTCCACCTGATTTTTCAAATTACCACACCCAAATTTGCAAATAGATTTGGTTATCAGCGTTGGGTTGTAAATACTTAATAACTTTTATATTGCTATAATTATTCAGTTTGAAAACACCATTGTTGCCCCAATTTCCAAATTCTCAGGCCCTCTTTCGACCAAAGTTAGATTTTTACAATTTCAGACTTGTTATTTGTTGTTAAGTCATCATGCCAAATAGTATGTGAAACATAACAATTTGAGGAATGATTATGGACGTTTTAAGTAATCTATGCTTTTTGTTACTAATTCACTAATATCAATATAGTTGAGCAAAAGAAATACCACCAGTCATGATTTTCGCCATTTGAAATTATCATGTATTCTCTCGCCCTTGATTTTGCCAATTTACCCCCAATTTTTCAAATATATTTGGTTGCTTGCTGTGTTTGGTTTAAATACCTTAAACTTTTATTGCTTAAATTCATTGTGAAAACAATCAGTTGTTGTCCCATTCTTTCAAACATTGCATTTCTCTTACCTTCTCGTCCTGATTTTACCAAATTTAAGAGGATAATGGGGATTACGGGTGATTGCTGTCTGAGGTTATTCACGGCGGTGCCGACTTAAGAATCAAGAAAAATCAATATTTAGTGCTTGAAGCATCGAGGGCACAGAGGGAGGCTGAAGTTCACCGGGGCGGTAAGACCAGGCAGTCTTAGTGCTGGCAGGACAAACGGGGCATACTCGATTCTTTCCGATTTCACTAGGATCTAGGTGATTTGTTTTTTAAGGATTGATGAATTTTTGGCATATTGGCTCATCAAGCCATTTAGAATTTCTAAAACTCAGGGTTATTGTCGTCAAAAAATTCAGCAATTTTGATTTTCGATAGGATTTCAACACCTGAATTCATCAATTAAATTTTTGTTCTTGGTGGTTCGTTGCAACACTCATCAGGGTCTAATATTGTGGCTTTGAAACTTTTTATTACCGAAGCAGGTGCTTAATTGTTACTAAACAACATTATTAGTGTGTGATAACGAAAGTACAAATTCTGAATTTCTTCCCGCCTGATTTTGCCAATCTCTGATTTACTTTCTCCCTTGAATGTATGCCACTTTATCCCCAAATTTTGTAAAAGTGTTGTTCATATGTTGGGGTTTAAAACTCTTAAACTTTATATTGCTCTAATTATTCAGTGGAAAACACATCATTGTTGTCCTCAATTTACAAATCCTCTGATTCTCCTATTCTCGTCCATGGAATTTTTCAAGGTTTGACAGATAAACTTGTTTGTGTTTGAATGTGAAGTCATCATGGCCCAAAAATTTTCACACAAATTACATTATAATAATTTGCACTTGAAGCTTTAAGTTCATCATTCTTTTTTTTTCCCTTAAACTCGCATCATAGTGAGTGGAATACCACATTCTGATTTCGTCGCCTGATTTTGCACATAATCTCTGATTTCTCGCTGATTTGCCCAAATTTACCGCCAAATTTTTGAAATAGTTTTGGTTGCATATGGGTTTTTAAATCACTAAACTTTTATTGCTTTAATTATCAGTGTGAAAACCATATTGTTGTCCTCCAATTTCGCACATTCTGATTTCTTCGCGTCTGATTTACCAAAGTTTATGATAAATTGTTTTGTTTTGAGAGTCATCCTGCCAAAAATTTTCACACAATTAAATCATATATTTGGCTTTGAAGATTTATATTTCATCATGCTTTTTTTCACAACAAACGTCGACATCATAGTTGAGCGATAATACCACATTCTGATTTCTCGCCTGATTTTGGCCAATCTCTGATTTCTCGCCAGGATAGGGGCCAATTTACCCCAAAATTTGTAATAGTTTGGTTTGGGCATATATTGGGTTTACATACTTAATCTTTTATTGCTTAATTATACAGTGAAAACACCTCTACATTTGTTGTCCCCCAAATTTCCACATCTGCATTTTCTCGTCTGATTTTACCAAATTTAATGATTAAATGGTTGTGTTGAAGGTAATGCACAATATATTCACAAGAATAAACATCATAATTGTGTCTTTGAAGAGTTATATTCATCAGCTTTTTTATTTGCACTAACTCGTAATGCTTAGTGTGAATACCACATTCTGATTAGTACTTACATCTGATTATGCATATACTCCTGATAGTTATCGCAACTGATTTGCCAAATGTAAACTAATTTTGCAATAGTTTTGGTTGATAGTGTTGGGTTTTTACATCCTTAATCTTTTATTGCTTTAATTACAGTGAAAACCGATCTATGTTGTCCCCAATTTCCAAAGTCTCTTCTCGTCCTGATGTTACCAAATTTAATGATAAATTGTTTTGTGTTGGAAGTTCAAATGACAATAATATTCCATGTAAAGTGAAAATAAAATTTGTTTGTGAGCTTTATATGAATCAGTGATTTTTTGTTCACTAAATCTCATCTTATTTGCGCCAAAATACCACATTCATTCTCGACCTGATTTTGCCAAATCTTAAATCTCGCCTTCAATTTTAACTTTTCAAATTATATGGTTTCAATGTGTTTGTTGTAATATCTTAAACTTTTATTGCTTTAATTATCAAGTGAAAACATATTGTTGTCCCTTTTCAATCATTTCTCTTCTAGGTGAATATTTTTTGTTTAACAAATTTAAGATTAACTTGTTTTGGGGTGTTGAAGTTATCATGCCGATAAAATTTATCCACGAAATTAAATCTATATTTGGCTTTGAGCTTTGATATTTCATCAGGCTTTTATTGTCCTAAACCACATCTTAGTGTGTGTGAAATACCATATTCCGATTCTTGTTCTGATTTTCAACAATTCTATTAGTTTTTTTTAGCAAATGATATTGAGGGGAAATTGGGTTTGCATTATTTGTTCATCAAGCCATGTTATAATTTTCTAAAACTTACATGATTTGCGAACAAAAATTCAGCGACATTTTTGAGTTTTAAAGGATCTCACACTGAATTCACCAAATTTAAAGTTTTTGTCTCGTGGGTTGTTGACCACAGTCAGTTTTAGTATATTTGGCTTTGAAGCTTATATTTCATCATGCCGTAATTTTTCACTATATCACATCTTAGTTGTACCGAAGTACCACATTCTGATTTCAAATGTATTCAAGGGTCTTTCTCCATTGAGTGGTTTCAAAGCGCTGCTTGCGTCTTTTGCACGGCCCGTCAAAATCCAGCATGCTATATTTTTGCGAGTCACGCGCAATTTCACGCCCATTCAGTCTATGGAGAGGCATCCAAGAACGCATGCATCGCAATCATTGCAAGTGCAATTGCGAGGGCAATGCGTTTTAAACGTAAGGGTTGCTAGGTGACCAGCATAAAGTATTCCCTGCTCGAGAACTCATTAATAAAAAACACAATGAAGAAACAGTGAAGAATGATAACCAGTGGGAACACAGTGAAAACAGGGACCACAGGATCATTAAGCGATAACAACCAGTGCCAGAACCAGTGCAGAATAGTTACGATGTGCGCGCAATCTGCTTACTGTCGGGAGATACGCGCGGAGAGGTGCCGCACAAAATGCAGTGAAGAACAATTAACTATGTGTGTAAAGACACATTGAAGATGTTTCCAAATCTGCAATGTCTTCTTCACCATAATATTGTTTTCACAGGATATTTTGTAGCAACGCTCCGGCGTATCTCCCGACAATGTAAGCGATGTGCCGGAACTCTGGAATCTATTCGCACTGTGTTCGCACTGTGTTTTTCTCTTAAATGATCCTGTGGTCACTGTTTTCCTGTGTTCATGGTTTTATTCTATTCTTCATGTTTCTTTTCACATCTGCTAAATTGTAGGGAGCATAATATACGCGCGCGGCTGTGAAAATTTTTGGCATGATGACTTCAAAACAAAACAAGTTCCTGCAAGAACCTATGAAAAAATCATTAACTTTGGTCAAATCAGGGCGAGAAATCAGAATGTGGAAATTGGGGACAACATTGATGTGTTTTCACTGAATAATTAAAGCAATACAAGGTTTAAGTGTTTAAAACCAAACATATGCAACCAAATATATTTGGTAAATTTGGCAAATTCAGGGCGAGAAATCAGAGATTTGGCAAAATCAGGGCGAGAAATCAGAATGTGGTACTTCGGTACAACTAAGATGTGATTATAGTGAACAATAAAGGCATGATGAAATATAAAGCTTCAAAGCCAAATATATAAAACTGACTTGTGGCAACAACCACAGAAACAAAATTGTAAATTTGGTGAAATCAGGGTGAGAAATCCTATAAAAATCAAAATGCTGAATTTTTTGACCAATATCCTGTAAGTTTTAGAAATTATAAATGGCTTGATGAAGCCAAATACATGCAACTAAATTTCCTCAATATCATTCATAAAAAAAATCATAGATTTGGTGAAATCAGGACAAGAAATCAGAATGCTAAAATTTGGGACTACAAACATTTAATTTCTGTGAACATTATCATTATGATGACTTCAAAGCAAAACAAGTTTCCACAAGAACCTATGAAAAAATCATTAAATTTGGTAAAATCATGGCGAGATCAGAGATTTGGCAAAATCAGGGCGAAAACAGATGTGGTATTTCCGCTCAACTATGATGCGAGTTTAGTGAAAAAAAAAAGCATGATGAAATATAAAGCTTCAAAGCCAATTATATGATTTAATTTGTGTGAAAATTTTTGGCATGATGACTTCAAAACAAAACAAGTTCCTGCAAGAACCTATGAAAAAATCATTAACTTTGGTCAAATCAGGGCGAGAAATCAGAATGTGGAAATTGGGGACAACATGATGTGTTTTTCACTGAATAATTAAAGGCATATAATGTTTAAGTATTTAAATCCCAACATATGAAACCAAATTTATTTGCAAAATTTGGGGTAAATTTGGTAAATTCAGGGTGAGAAATCAGAGATTTGGCAAAATCAGGGCGAGAAATCAGAATGTGGTACTTCGGTACAACTAAGATGTGATTATAGTGAACAATTAAGGCATGATGAAATATAAAGCTTCAAAGCCAAATATATAAAACTGACTTGTGGCAACAACCACAGAAACAAAATTGTAAATTTGGTGAAATCAGGGTGAGAACTCCTATAAAAATCAAAATGCTGAATTTTTTGACCAATAACCTGTAAGTTTTAGAAATTATAAATGGCTTGATGAAGCCAAATATATGCAACCAAATTTCCTCAATATCATTTGTAAAAAAAATCATAGATTTGGTGAAATCAGGACAAGAAATCGGAATATGGTATTTCAGCACAACTAAGATGCGAGTTTAGGGAACAATAAAAGCATGATGAAATATAAAGCTTCACAGCCAATTATATGATTTAATTTCTGTGAATATTATCGGCATGATAACTTCAACACAAAACAATTTAATCATTAAATTTGGTAAAATCCGGACGAGAATTGAGAATGTGGAAATTGGGGACAACAATGATGTGTTTTCACTGTATAATTAAAGCAATAAAAGTTTAAGTATGTGAAACCCAACATATGCAACCAAAACTATTTGCATAGAACTTCTAGCCCAAAAATCACTGCCCCCCCCTTGAGACATCATGCTACTGAGATCAAAAAGGAAAGTTCTGGCTTGCTGAAATCAGTGTCCTTCATGGGCTCCAACTTTATCAGGATCTCTCGTGGATTACTGTTCAACAACGTTGAGCCCTGAGACCACTTCTCGTTTTATTGAGGGACCATAGCATACCCCCCTACCGCTGGGGATTCACCTTCAGCCTGACAGCAAGAAATAATGGCAGCTCAGCTACTTTACGTTACCCAGAGGCCCTATCCACCTTCCGTGTACAGCTTACCTGACTTGCCTCAGCAGCCAACCCTTATGGACTTGCCTCCTATGTGGCAGCCTGTCCGGCTATCAAAGAAACAACATAGGGCTCCAGAATCCAACCGCAGATCTCCAACTGGGTGATGAGTATATATGGTGGTCTCTTGATTGTCTTTTTTTTTATACCTAGACTCTCTTCTTCTTTCTCCTTCCATTTCTCCCTTCTCTACTCCTTCCTCCCTCTGTATGAGATATGGACTAGGTACATACTTAGAATTTTCTTTTTGTAACTTTTCCATACATGTGTTCTATACTCTTACTTGCTTGACTAGCATACATGGACCCTACACAGTGGCTCAAGTCATGTGTTCTAGCTCTGAACCATTGTGGTACATCAGTACATGTCTTTCCCCAAAGCAAATCTTCCTGAATGTCTGTTCCAGGTTCTCACGCAGCCACTGTAAGGAACAGCAGGCCGCACAAGTGTAATATATAATGCGCATGCACAGCAAGTGCCAAGAGCCGGGTGATGTCACCGACTCCCGGAGGTAGGTGGGAGGCCAGCAAAAGAGAAGGTGTGCATAATTATAATTCTGCGGACCACTGAATGTAAGCTATGACATGGAGTTAGCGGCGGAGCTTTATTTGAATATCATCTAAAGTTGATTTTTTTTTTTTTGACAAAAGCAATGTTTTTTGGGCCTAACCACAATATGTTCACCAGTAAGTGCCTTTAGTTAAAAAACCTCATATACCAGTGGTAGATTTCCTTTAAGTTACCTCATTGGCACTTTAATGAAACTCTCCTCACATATCCACTCTCTAGGGCAGTGGTGGCGAACCTATGGCACGGGTGCCGGAGGTGGCACTCGGAGCCCTCTCTGTGGGCACCCAAGCCATCACCAGAGAGGACTCCAGGTATCTTCCTGCAGTCCCAGACAGCCCAGGACCTGCTGTGCATAGAGCTATTTTAAAGTGACAGTGCTACCTTGGACTACTCGAGGAGTGGGAAGGTGTTATGACTGAGCAGGGAGTAAAATAAAAAAAAAAAAATTCTGTGTTGGCACTTTGCGATAAATGAGTGGGTCTTGGTTGTAGTTTGGGCACCCGGTCTCTAAAAGGTTCGCCATCACTGCTCTAGGGAATCTCTGCAGACAGTTCTTAACAACTATTTTAAAGAAAATACTCCTAGCACACCCTCTGTTCCTATCCTGTGGGAGGCTCACAAGGATGTCAATTTTACTAGCCACTAAACTAAAAAAGGATAGAATACTCTACTTCTCCTGATACAACCAAAACCTTATACAGGCTTCAAGAGAACTAGCTATGGCAAATATGAGTCTCTCACACTGTGGCCTACCTACCTGCAAATTCAGTTTAAAATTCTAACTTCAACTTACAAAGCTTTCCAAAACCTGATCCACTTGTTTAGACTTGCCTACAATATGCAAAAAAAAATGTATCTACCCTCCCATATAGATTGTGAGTAGAGATGGGTGAATCGATTCGAATGAAGTGGAATTTGTTTCAAATTTTAGGAAAACTTTGGTTTCGTGGGAACTAAATTTTTTCCCCTTTATTAGCAAAATGGCCACAAGCACAACATGTTACATGGGGCAGAGAACTCTGGGAAGAAGAAAGGAACATCCTCGATCACATGTGCCGACACGATCAGCCAATCAGCGACCAGCAGGCTTATGTGATGTCACAGCCCTTTATTGTTTTACCAAATTATTTATTACTTCTTTCTTCCTATTTTTTCTCTTATTTCCTTTTATGTTCATATTGTTTAATCGCCGATATAATTTTGTTAATCCTCATTTTTACCCTAAGTGATGACTTTCCCACATAGGCTTTCTAGCATGGGCATTTCAACATGTAAATTACGTTTTAGGTTTTATTTTATTACTAATCGGTTCCTTATCGTTTAATGTATATTTATGGTGGGCACAGCCGGCGTTAGGGGGAAGCAAACTGGTCCTAAAGGGGCCCCCTGCATGTGGACTTTTGTGGGCAGAGGATGTATTGCCCCTTGGTTGCATGCCCGGCTGAAGCAGCTATCTATTCTCTATCTATCTAGATTAGCAGCACAGTCTTTTGAAAAAATTGTAATGGGTGCTATCCTACACTCTCACCATACAGAGTCCAGAGATATCCAAAAAATTATTTTCACTAATTGGAGTGCTGCCGTTTTCTATTTTTTTAATCTATCTCCTGTATATACATCTATCATCTATCCCCTGTCTATATATCTATCATCTATCTCCTGTCTATATATCTATCATCTATCTCCTGTCTATATATCTATCATCCATCATCTATCCCCTGTCTATATATCTATCATCTATCCCCTGTCTATATATCTCTCATCTATCCCCTGTCTATATATCTCTCATCTATCCCCTGTCTATATATCTATCATCTATCTCCTGTCTATATATATATCTATCATATATCCTTCTAGTTTGTCTATCTCTATTATTTGTCTATTTCCTAGCTATATATTCATCTATCTATCGATTTATCTATATCCAATGAAGAGGCAGCACTCCAAAATACAGGCGGTCCCCTACTTAAGAACACTCGACTTACATACGACCCATAGTTACAAACGGACCTCTGGATATTGGTAATTTCCTGTACTTTAGTCCTAGACTACAATAATCAGCTGTAACAGTTATCACAGGCGTCTGTAATGAAGCTTTAGTGTTAATATTGATTCTTATGACAACCCAACATTTTTAAAATCCAATTGTCACAGAGACCAAAAAAGTTCTGGTTGGGATTACAATGATAAAATATACAGTTCCGACTTACATACAAATTCAACTTAAGAACAAACCTACAGACCCTATCTTGTATGTAACCTGGGGACTGCCTGTACATGAAAAGAGGGTGAGTCTTTATTCCATAGAAGCTTCTCTTTTCACGTATTTTGGAGTGCTGTCTCTTCATTGGATATGTATTTGTGACCCATGCCAAGGGATCAACGGCTTTTGCACCCACTGAGAGCTGTGCTGCTCTGGACTTTTCTTTTTTACCCATTTATCTAGCTTTTTGAATAAATTTTTATCTATATATCTTTTATCTATCTCCAATCTATTACCTATCCATCTATCAATCAATCTTCTATCTCTCCTCTACTGTATCTATCATCTTCTATCATCTATCTATATATAATCTACTTTATATTTCTGCATCTATAAATATCATCTATCTATAAATGGATATTATCTTTCATATTTATCTTCTATCATCCATCTCCCTATCACCTGTCTATCTCCTATAACATTCTCTTACAGTCCCATATTACAGATACTTACCTACTACTGGGTGTAACTACAAAGTGTTATTATTGTGCAGGGGTAAAGGAGCCTCTTACTGTCTGTGACTGTTCATAAAATAGTTTTATTTTTCGTCTCTACTTTTAGTTGGGCGGAATTGTAAAGGTTGATTTTAGTATTGAAGGAGGCCATGGATAACACATATAAGAAGATTACCACAGTTACGGTGCCTGGATCTATGAGTAAGTGTCCCTGGTTTATCAGGATGGATTTTGATGGTAGATTTCCTTTAAGCAGAGCAGCAGAATTGATAACTGATTTATTTCTAAAAATTTTTTTTTAAATGAAACGATTGGTATATTGTACTGTGCACTTACCAACAGGTGGCGCTTCCTCTACTTCTGTTACCTGGATGTCAGGGATAGTTGCTGGATTGGCAGCTTTTCTGGAAAAAAAACAAATCCAAATATTTAAGAAATTTACGATCTGCAAAACATGTAAAAGCTCACGAAACATAGGGAACATTTATTATTGCCATTCAAACGGAAAACTGGTGGTTTGTTTTATCATCTCTTGCACCTGAATTTATGCAGCGTGAGCACCACAATATTGGTGTTTTCCGGTGTTTTTTTTTGCTGCTAAATTTTTGGCGCTGCTTGTGAATTCACCAGTTTTCTGTCCCTTCTATTTTTCCAACACGTTTTTGTGGCACAAATTTAATCCCTTGCGCCACAAACTTATATTCCACTGAAAAATAAAGAATGGTTCCAGTGCTACCCTGTGCCCAAAATAATAAATGCCTCTCATAGACTCTAAAAGTAGAATAGTAGGTTGAAAAGTTGTAGAATATAAGCTTTCCATGTGAACCCAGATCAAACCAATTTCTAAATACTGCAACAAATTGAAGATATTTCTAGTTTTAGATGGAAAAGAAAAAGTTAAATGCCCCTGACTCTGATCCCGTGCTGCCTGTTCTGACCTCCAGCCTGTCCCTGACCACGATGCTGACTCACCATTCTGTACTTCCTTGGCCGCAACTACGAGCAAAGTCCGGTGGAACCTGGTGCTATCCAACCGCAGCAAGTCCAACCCGCTCTGGTGAAAAACGGGTGCCATTTAGACTCCGCTCCCAGGTGCCGGCTTACGTCATCACTCGCGGCAAGCAGGGCAGTTATAGGGAGCGGGGCAACTGGCAATTATTTGTCCAGTGACCAAGTGGGCCCCGACACTTGCCCAGGTATGCTTGGTGCTGGCGCCGGCCCTGTCCAACATCTCCAGCCTTTTTTTTTAGATAGGAATGGCAGCTGATGAAGTAAAAGACATTTCTAAACCAGAGGTTTTACTGAACCAGAGGTTCAAGAAAGCTGCGCAGAGCAATATATATATATATATATATATATATATATATATATATATATGTGTGTGTGTGTGTATATATTGGTATTACTTAATATTCTGCCTCCTACACATCATGGAAAACTTGAAGTAAAGTGGCAATACCTTTAAGCCTTAGATGAGGATACCACAAGCCGACAAGCTTCATCATTTGCTGGTCCAGGGAGGCCACTCATAGGCCTCAAAACCCAAAAAACTGGTAGCAACATGGTAATCAAGAGTTGAAATGGGGTAAATAACCGTGGCCCACCGCGGTTTTTCCAGTTTCAGAAATTTGTCATTACTCTAGTCACACCTGTATCTGTCCAGTCTACAAAAGGGATGTTTGGGTGTAGTACTTCATGAATACATTATTATATTCATGAGAACTTCTGACCACCAACACTGTAGTGTCAGGATGTTGCCGAATATCTCCAACGTGCAAAATATAAGAAGTTCTTTTGTTTTAAGATCTGTTTTGTTTCCCTTTATACAAGAGCAAATTAAACCAATCATGGGAGGGGAAGAATAAAGTGGTTACATATGAACAAAACTCCAGATGTTTTCTAGCACTTAGTACTTTGAATAAACATCTGGAACATGGAAAAGAAAAGGATTAGCGAAAATTATGGGATCTTTGAGTCCAATCCAGAGTTCTGGTACAGTAAATATTGACAATGAACGTGATTGGTCTTCCATATGCAGGACACAGACATGACCATTTTCTGCCCCCAGTGTATTCTCCTCTTCCCTAAATACATACAAGGCCGTGACACATAAAGACAGGACAGGCATTGACATATAAGAGAGATGACAAATGTATTTGTTGATTCAAAGATTCATTTTTGCAGGCACCAAATCTGAATCTTTTCTGATTCACTTTAGAACAATCTCTCAAAAAGGCAGCAAGCTACAGCTATCATACATCCCAGAGTTTAGTGATATGGGAAATTTAAAAAAAGAAAGATCAAAAAAGTTCTTTTTTTGCTCATTATTGTACACACTGCTCCCCATTTTGACAGAAAAAAATAGAAATGTAAATATTTTTGCTAATTAAATGAGAAAAAAAGAAATATCACATGGTCATAAGTATTCAGAACCTTTATCACATGCTGTCCATTTCCTTCTGATCCTCTTTGAGATGGTTTTACTCCTTCATTGAAGTCCAGCTTTGTTTAATTAAACTGATTAGACTTGAATAGGAAACGCACACACCTGTCTATATATATATATATAAGGCCTGACAACTCACAGTGCTTGTCAGGGCACATGAGAATCATGAAGTCTAAGGAACTGCCCAAAAACCTCAGAAACAGAATTGTGGCACAGATCTGGCCAAGGTTACAAAACAATGTCTGAAGAACTCAAGGTTCCCAAGAGCATAGTGGCCTCCATAACACTTGAATGGAAAAAGTTTGGGAACAACCACAACTCTGACCTGACCTGGCCTCCCATCCAAACTAAGCAACCGTGGGACATGAGCCTTGGTGAGAGAGGTAAAGAAGAACCCCAAGATCAAAGTCAACTATGACTTTCACCCTCCACCAGTCGGGGCAGACAGAAGCCTCTCCTCAGTACACGACATATGAAAGCTGCATACAGTGTGTAAAAAAACACATGTAGAAGCTTTTTCCTATTAAATTCAAAGAGTAAGAATAAATTCCCCACCAAGATCTAGTATTGAAGATTTTGCTGTAGGTTAACCTTGTTATACCTCCTAGTTCTGTTCATCAGCCTCCACCTTCGACATCTGACAACATATCATTCACATACTGCAGCTACACATATCTAGACTAGTAGTTATATAATCCACCTACAACGGAATGTGAATCTCTACTGACCCTTGATCGAGCAGGTTGCATCCAGAATGCCAAGACGTAGATGATGGAGGTGGGCGAATTCTTTCATGGTCGTCCTGCATCTGAAGCCGAATAGGACGTCTCAATCCCCAGAAGATATTGAGTAATCCCTCCACAATCAACTCCCCTTCTTCCTGTGAAGGGAGACAATACATTATATAAGGACACCCTGTTTATTCAAAGAGTATGCTAATAGATAATTACATAACAATGACCTGGAAATATCTAGTAGAATACTGAAAGAAATAAGCATCAAATCTACTGTTGGCTCCAGTAAAATACCACAGGGTTCCCAGCACAAATATATACATATATACATACAATACAGACCAAAAGTTTGGACATTCAAAGAGTTTTCCGTATTACTGTATTTTCATGACTACTTAAATTGTAGATTCACACTGAAGGCATCAAAACTATGAAATAACACAAGTGGAATTATATACTTAACAAAAAGTGTGAAACAACTGGAAATCCCATGACCATGAACCAGTATTTATCAACAGGAAGAAAACAATATAGCTTCCTGTAGAATGACAGCAAGCAGAGATCTAGAGGAATTTATACAACTATTTAGGAAAATTGTATGCATTTTCATTATGCAAACAATTAACGTTTATATGTTGAAATGGGAATATCCCTTTAAAACCAGCTCTTTGGACAAAAGGTCCAAAAATAAAGCAAGTTATTCTTAGCCATATTGTACTTATCCTGGCAAACATTATCTATGACTGGCATTCGCAACAATTCCTGTAGGTAATATATGGTACCTAGCATAAACGAGTGAATGAGGTCGATGTATTATCATTCCAATATAATATCAGTATGGCATAATTATAATTGCTCCAATTTTTGGAACATTTGGATAGTGAGTCACTGGGGCAGATTTACTTACCCGGTCCATTCGCGATCCAGCGCTGCGTTCTCTGCGGTGGATTCGGGTCTTCCGGCGATTCACTAAGGCAGTTCCTCCGACGTCCACCAGGTGTCGCTGCTGCGCTGAAGTCTGCTGAGGTCTGCCGGAGTTCACGATCCTATTCCTGGTGAAGGTAAGCGCGTGTCCAACAACACTTTTTTTTTTTTTTTAATGCAGCAGTTTTTCCGAATCCGTCAGGTTTTGTTGGGCCACGCCCCCTGATTTGCATTGCGTGCATGCCGGCGCCGATGCGCCGCAATCCGATCGTGTGCGCCAAAATCCCGGGGAAATTTAGGAAAAATCGCCGCAAATCGGAAATATTCGGGTAACATTTCCGGAAAAACGCGAATTGGGCCCTTAGTAAATGACCCCCACTGTCTTCATACATCACAGCATTAAATCAAAAATGTATTAAATCTCCAGTGTTACATGTATATTTCTCATTGGAACAAAAAACTGGGCCTATTACTATACCACTACACTGTGCACTATAATGTCACTAAATGTAACAGTGTAGTAAAACGCCAAACTTCAAAACTTGCAGGTGCTCACCACTAGGGATCCCACCCGATATGAGAACTAGCAAAATACTGAAGCACTCCATTAAGTATATGCTGAAGGTTATTTTTATTTAAGTGACACGGAAAACATAATGGGGGTCATTTACTAAGGGCACGATTCGCGGTTTCCCGACGTGTTACCCGAATATTTCCGATTTGCGACGATTTTCCCTGTAATGCCCTGAGATTTTGGCGCATGCGATCGGATTGTGGCGCATCGGTGCCGGCATGCACGCGACGGAAATCGGGGGGCGTGGCCGAACGAAAACCCGACGTATTGGGAAAAACCGCCGCATTTTTTAAAAAAATTGTGTCGCGGGACTCGCGCTTACCTTCACCAAGTATAGGCTCGTGCATTCTGGCGGGCCTCGGGGAACTTCAGCGCAGCAGCGACATCTGGTGGACGGCGGAGGAACTGCCTTAGTGAATCGCGGAAGACCCGAATCCACCACACAGAACGCGCCGCTGGATCGCGAATGGACCGGGTAAATAAATCTGCCCCAATGTGACGTTTGGGCACGGACAGCCTTTGTCAAACAGAAACGTGGAGGGATATAGCGGAAGAGCAGTGGTTTGGCGCTGGAAGGGTGCAGCAGCACATGGGATGGCGATATAAATGTATTCATATCCTGTATTTCCTGAAGAGATAATAAAGGAACAGCACATGGTTGTAAGAAACTATTCTCCATCATTGTTATTTTATAGGGACTTCGGAGTCTCATTAAATTGTGTCCCCGTCTATACTGGAGAAGTAAAAGTGATTACATTGGTTTATGGGGGAACAGAAGAGCATTGGACAATCTGCATTACCCTATGGGAATGTCTGATATTAAATTGTAAAATATTCACAGTTGCAGATGTCGGTCGCTATTTCCCAGTGTTATTACTTCTTTACCTCTCGATGGCGGAGCTGTAGGTTCTGTCCTTCATAATAGAAATTGTAATTCTTCAGATGTGCCAGCAACTCATTCCTAGAGGAGACGGATTATACATAAACATGTGTGTGAATACAACACTGCAACTTCACAGTCAAAACTAGAACAGCTATATATAGGACACTGGAGGAGGGGAGGGGGTTATACCCCCATAATGCATTGGGGCAATTAGATTATCTGGCAACGTCTATATAAATGTATCCCCAGTGGAGAGAACCATTCAATAAACTGGAAGTACAGAGTGAGATATTGAATTATCTAGGTCACTGCAGTTTTACTGAAGGCAAATTAGAAGATGACAGACTACTGAACATTGCTTATACTATATGTATGTGTAATATTCTGCATTAATGGCTAAATCCAGGGTAATAAGAAAAATAATGTCCTTCACGACCAAGGACAATAACACACATCTTAAAAACCCAACTCCTCAAGAAATGGATGTAAATCAGAGATTTTATTGTAAGCCGGAGATAATAGGTCACTGAACTTCTAGGTGTGTGACTACCGAAAACAATACATGCCAAACAGCCATCTCACTTACTCCTTGCTGCCGCCTAGATAGACGGTGCCCGGACACATCACGGTAAGTAAATGCTGCATATAAGGAAATCCAGGACGTCGTTCTTCTCCAAAAACATACAAATGATCGACACGTTTCGCCATTAGCCTTAATCGTGATTATGGCTAACACCGAAACGCGTCAATCATTTGTGTGTTTTTATCCGATTTATGAGCTAAGCCACTAATAAAGCCTGAAATGTTTGGAGATTTCCTTATATGCAATACATGTTCCTTCACCTATAAGGTAACAAGACAAAAGTATAGACTTTACTGTCTGGAATGTACAGATCATAAAGGCACAGGTAGAAGCTCAAGAAGCTCAAGCAAATTGTTCCAGGTACATGATCAAGTGGATATAAGAATAAAGCCCACTGCTGTGATGTCCCACATATAATAATGGAGGACCTCTAACACTTCAGCCTCATGGAAGAAACAGGAGGAATTTATAAATGCCATAATGCTGTATGAAAATTATTGGCCTCCAAAAGTGTCATTATGGTCTACAAATTTTTGCCTATTCGGAACCAGAACCATATATTGGTGATCTTCTGTGATCTTTAAGTTCTCCAGTTTAGAAGACCTGGAAGGGGTAAGAAGTAGAGATGAGCGAACACTAAAATGCTCGGGTACTCGTTATTCGAGACGAACTTTTCCCGATGCTCGAGTGCTCGTCTCGAATACGAACCCATTGAAGTCAATGGGAGACTCGAGCATTTTTCAGGGGTACCAAGCTCTGCACAGGGAAGCTTGCTGCCAAACATTTTATCCTGGGAACCTCTAGAAATGGATGGAACACCTTACGCAATGGGACGAGGAAACAGCAGGGGCAGCATGCATGGATGCCTCTGAGGCTGCATAATCACACCATTATGCCAAAATTATGGGCAACAGCATGGCCATGACAGAGTGACAGAATGAAGCTAGATAGCATCTAAAACATCCAATAATTGACCCTGACACTATAGGGGACGGCATGCAGAGGCAGCGGCAGCAGGCTAGAGAGTGTCATGGCGACATACCCTAAATGGACTCAGGCTTCAAACCAATGGGTGGCAGAGAGGAACCAAAGGAGGTGAGCAAGAAGCGCTCAAATAATATCGGTACATGATAAAAGTTTGCCAGTATATTTTGTGGATTACACAGCAGGGTGGCGACAAAGTTAACATGGAAGCCATGAAAACAACCCAAAATTCTGCCTGACACAGCTCGTTTGATAAGGGGACCATGTATGGAGGCAGTGAACTAGTAGTAGATTAAAGGTGCTGCAGTTGCCTTGTAAAGCGTTCCCTTGCCAGTGCTGGACAAGCTGCCTGCTCGCCTACTCTCCCTCGCTACTTGTCCCGCAGAACTACGCACTCTGCCACTAGCGCTGTCAGAAGGGAAATACTGTTTCAGCTTGTGCACCAGGGCCTGCTGGTATTCATGCATTCTCACACTCCTTTCCTCTCCAGGGATGAGAGTGGAAAGATTTTGCTTGTACCGTGGGTCCAGGAGAGTGAATACCCAGTAATCGGAGCTGGAATAAATTCTTTGAACGCGAGGGTCACGGGATAGGCAGCCTAGCATGAAATCTGCCATATGCGCCAGAGTCCCAACGCGCAAGAATTCACTCCCCTCACTGGCCTGACTGCCCATTTCCTCCTCCTCCAACTCCTCCAACTCCTCTTCTTCTGCCCATACACGCTGAACAGTGAAGGTCTGAGCAATGCTTCCCTCTTGTGTCTCGCCAACATTCTCCTCCTCTTCCTCCTCATCCTCCTCCACCTCCTCCGATATGCGCTGAGAAACAGACCTGAGGGTGCTTTTGTCCCCATGGATTCCTTATGTACCCCGGCACTTGCCCAGGTATGCTCAGTGCTATCGCCGGCCCTGACTGTCAGTATACAGAGATCTTTAAAAAGTGGTAAAGTTTCAGGACTTTTACATAAAAAAAATCCTATGTAAGACAAAGTTGCATTTCCAGGAATTCTAGTAATTCTATGTGAATGGAAAGTCTAAGTCTAATACACTACACAGATGTGCAGACTCTAGTGTGTAGATACAATATTATCATTTCTGTTCCTTTTACCAAACTGTATTAGGCTTCCTGTTTGTAGACATGAAACTATAGCTGTGGCCTGTCATCGCGCCGTGCAATAGGAGAGTCACTTCCTTCCTAAAGTCACCGAGCTTCCTCTCTTACACGCTGATGGGGGAGTAATTGACAAAGCAAAGGGTGAATGTGTTGTAACAGCTGTCACAGCCCTATCTTATCTCCTTCTATTTAGATAAGACACCGCGGTCAATGTCATTAATGTCATTTTATACCGTTCATTGCAGAAAACTAGTTTCATTGAATGGGAATTGTGACTCTTTTGGTCTCCACTTTGGCCATAAACAGAAGAAGCCACTACCCTAGAACGTGATATAAGTCATGGCTATACAAGGGCTTCTTGTATACAATATACATACAGTCCCCGGGTTACATACAAGATAGGGTACATAGGTTTGTTCTTAAGTTGAATTTGTATGTAAGTGGAAACTGTATATTTTATTAATGTAAATCCAGACAAAAAATAATTTCCCCAGTGACAATCGGAGTTTCAAAATTTTTTGCTGTAATGGGACCAAGGATTATCAATAAACTCCAGTCTGGGACTAAAGTAAAGCATCCAGAGACTTCACCAGAGGTCACAGTGGGCAGAGGGGTCCGTCTTTAACTACGGGTCGTCTGTAAGTCGGGTGTCCTTAAGTAGGGGACCGCCTGTACTTATATTACTACATAATACACAGCTCTCACTAGAGCCGATGCTGAGCAAGAAGTTGTCCAGTACACTAGGTATTCAATGCCACCTGCTATTCACGTCATCTCTGGGCTTGGTAATAGCAGGTGCTGCTGGGTCTTAGCTTCCAGATCAGTTGTTGCAGTCCATGCCCAGATTTTTGTTCTTTCTTCCCATGAATGGGATTAATATATCATCTCAATTACTGAAGGAATCAGCAGTTATGCCACCCAAAAATCTTGATGATGTTATTATAGTGGTCGCAATGTGTAATTTACTAAAGACTAAGCAAAAAATAGATAAAATGCATAAAAAAATAATGTATCATTAAAATAAATGATATCAATTTAAAAGGTATACAAATATACACTCACCGGTCCCTTTATTAGGTACACCATGCTAGTAACGGGTTGGACCCCCTTTTGCCTTCAGAACTGCCTCAATTCTTCGTGGCATAGATTCATCAAGGTGCTGGAAGCATTCCTCAGAGATTTTGGTATAGGGAACAATGCAGTTCTGAAAGTGCTTTGTAAGGCCTAAATTTCCCAAATTTCCCAAAAATCTTAAACTATTCAAAAAAACATGTTGAATGTTTGTTAACTCTTTAAGTATTTCACAAAAGTTAAAAACACAATAGTGATAAAATGTAGCAATTTCTAAATTTTATAACAGTTTACAGACTCACAAAAGGTTAAATTAGAACTCGTACACCGAAGCTTGTTACCCAATTTTTCTTGAATATATCAATACTATATATGTGACCGTAAACTGCTGTAGGGGCACATGGCGGGGGTGAAAGGAATAGAGGGCCATTTGAGTTTTAGAAGCTGTTAAAAGGATTTTAATAGAGATGAGCGAGCACTAAAATGCTCGGGTGCTCGTTATTCGAGGCGAACTTTTCCCGATGCTCGAGTGCTCGTCTCGAATAACGAGCCCCATTGAAGTCAATGGGAGACTCGAGCATTTTTCAAGGGGACCAAGGCTCTGCACAGGGAAGCTTGGCCAAACACCTGGGAACCTCAGAAAAGGATGGAAACACCACGGAAATGGACAGGAAACAGCAGGGGCAGCATGCATGGATGCCTCTGAGGCTGCTTAATCGCACCATTATGCCAAAATTATGGGCAACAGCATGGCCATGACAGAGTGACCGAATGAGGCTAGATAGCATGTAAAACATTTGGGTTCTTGTAGAATCACTCCTGCCTAACACTATTCTAATAGAAGCCTAACGCTTTCCCTGACCAGCAGCAGCTCTCTCCCTAGCGGCATCCAGACAGAGAATGATCCGAGCAGCGCGGGCAGCGGCTAGTCTATTCCAGGGTCACCTGATCTGGCCAGCCAACCACTGCTATCGACGTCTAAGGGTACCACGTCATGCTGGGTGGAGTGCAGAGTCTCCTGGCTTGTGATTGGCTCTGTTTCTGGTCGCCAAAAATCAAAACGGCGGGAGCTGCCATTTTCTCGAGCGGGCGAAGTATTCGTCCGAGCATCGAGCAGTTACGAGTACGCTAATGCTCGAACGAGCATCAAGCTCGGACGAGTATGTTCACTCATCTCTAAATGGAACATTTCCACCTAGAGGGAATAGCAAAAAGTGCAGGACAAAATGTGAACACATGCAGGCACAAAGTGATAGAAAACTACTGTGTATAGGTGAATATGAAGTGGCAGCGTGAGAAAGTGCCAGTGCTAAGTGCAGTGAAAAAAAAAAAGTTAAAAAATATACACATATATATATACTTATCCTCCAATAGGATGTCAAAATGCTGCATGAGGTGAATAAACTTGAATCTTGAGTTGCTGAGCAGCAAAGAAAACCTGTACGACTGCAAAATTTGTGCAAAAACAAAAATGCATAAAACACCAGGAAAAACCTAAGGATCAATCGACACAGGGGTTAATGCAGATGAGCCGGGGATGTAGGAAGTTGTTGTCCTGCCAGAAAGATTGCATTTTTACTCACAGCCTGCACCCAAAGGAATCAAGTTTAACCCTTCTAAGTTCTTGTTACCAATTTTTTCCTTTTTTTTTTCTTTTTTTTCTGCCAGGCTGCTGCATTTATAATGTAGTTGAGCTAAGTTAGTATTTGGCGCAACTCGTCTTACATAATATCATGGTAATATTATCCAGACTGGAGATACATTTACTGCATTGTCTATATTGCGACATATCATGATGCTACTTTCACATGGTTACGTGACAAACACAACTCTGCTACAATGGTGTCAGTGTTAACACAGGAAATGGATGAACAGGAACTGGATAAAGGTGCGAATAGGGTTCACGGCAGACAATAAGAAGACAATGCGACGCAAAAAAATGAGAGGTAATTGGAGGTGTGTCTCACCTTATAGTGTCTCCTATGTGTGTCCTCCCAGGTGCAGACTCTGCCACTCTTCCCCATCAATACAGGGGAAGTGAGTGTATGGTGGAGCGGCGTCTATACTCACACTGTGATGATGGCATCAAATATTCCTTCCAGCCGCCACAATAAACAGCTTGGGTGGTGGTTGCCGGGCCCCCTACTCTGATGGATAGCACAGACTCACAATGGGCGTACGCTCCATCAGACAATGCTATGAGGAGGGACGGGGGTGGAGGCCACAGCATCTGTCTGAGAAAGCAGCTCTCCAAATTGGTGCATGGCAGTGGAGGACATGGAGGGAGGGGGAGGCCGACCTTTGTCATACTTCAAGGGACGTGGGAAAGTTGCTAAGTGATACATAGGCCATCTGATAGTGATGTCCAAGACACTACACAGCCGAAAAGTAAAGCCACCACTACAATAAGATAGGGAGTATGGAGAGGAGCAGAAACTTTACAGTAATGTAAGAAATAATAGACAAAGGCTCCACCCAAGTGTCACACTAGGGTAAGTTTCACAACGGGGGGATTGTTGAAGATTTGTTCACAGCAAATCTGAATAATGGATGACATTAAAAAAAAATTTGGTTATTGTAATAAATTAATAAAACAAATGTTGCATGTTAGGAAAGTAGGCATAGAGATATAGGATGATGGATACAAAGATAGATAAATAGATAGGAGATGGATGGATAGATAGATTGAGATAGAAGATAGATAGATAGATAGAAAGATAGATAGATAAATAGATAGGAGATAGATAGATGATAGATAGATAAATAAATAGATAGATAGATAGATGATAGATAGATAGATACAAGATACATAGATCGATAGTAGATAGATAGAGAGATAGATAGATATGAGATAGTAGATAGACTAGATAAATGATGGAGATAGATAGATGATAGATAGATACATAGATACATAGATAGATAGATATGAGATAGATAGATAGATAGATGGTAGATAGATAGATAGATAGATAGATAGATAGGAGATAAGATAGAGAGATAGATAGATGATAGATAGATGGGATAGAATAGATAGATAGGAGATAGATAGATAGATAGAGAGTAGATAGATTAGATAGATAGATAGAGATAGATAGATAATAGATGACCGATATGAAGATTGTTTATCGATACACGAAACTAAGACAGATAAAATCTTAGATATTAATTTAGGATAGATACTTAGATATTTATATTTAGATAAATATGATAAATATTAGAGATATAATAGATCGATAGATAGATATCATAAAAGAGTAGATACAGTATATATGAGATAGATGTACAGATAATAAAATATGATATTAGAAATGTAGATAGATAATAAATATTAGAAATGCAATAAACTGATAGAGGTTTAGATAGGTATTAAATACTAGAGATTAGATAGTTTATAGATTATAGTTAATATTTTAATAGATTTATAGGCAAAAAATTAAAAACATTCTTAGATGAACAGATATCACATACATGCAAAATGTACATAGATTTATTTCTTGTGCTAAATATTATGATAACACAGATACTTCTTACCAGTGGATGTTCACACTTGCTGGTATAGGGCACAGGTGTCTTGTGTCTTCTTCCATGGTTTGGAATGTAAAGGATGGTGACATCATATTAGGTGATGATGTCACAATTGGAGTCTTACTGTATATGGACACCTAGAGCCCGGGCTGGCAGCATCACATCATATAGGCTCCCCATGAAGGTACTAGAACCTCTGAATATGTCATCAAGGGCGTCAGAAATCAGAGTCAGGTGCCTGGAACACAACAAGGACAACTGCTACTAGCTACTGACGATAGAAAGCTAAAATGTTTGATCTTTGCTACTAAATATCACAGTTAGTTTACTACATAGCGTAACTAGAGGCAAAATTGCCGTCCTAAAGGGGCCCCCTGCATGTGGACATCTGTGGGCAGAGGATGTATTGCTTCTTTTAATTCCCCTTGCTTGAATGTCCAGGTGAAGATCTTGTACGTAACCCGGGGACTGCCTGTATCTATAAATCATCTTCAATATTTATCTTCTATCATCCATCTCCTATCATCTATCTCAGTGATGGCGAACCTTTTAGAGGCCGAGTGCCCAAACTACAACAAAGACCCGCTTATTTATCGCAAAGTGCCAACACAGAAATTTAATTTGTGATTTATACTCCCTTCTCAGTCACAGTTTTCATTGATACCAGCACCTGAGGACCCCAATAAAGCAGGTGATAGTCCCAGGTAGAGCTGTCACTTTAAAATAGCTCTGTGCACAGCAAGTCCTGGGCTGTCTGGGACTGCAGGAAGATACCTGGAGTCATCTCTGGTGATGGCCTGAGTGCCCACAGAAAGGGCTCCGAGTGCCACCTCTGGCACCAGTGCCATAGGTTAGCCATCACTGATCTATCTCCTATAACATTCTCTTACAGCCCCATATTACAGATACTTACCTACTACTGGGTGTAACTACAAAGGCTAGAGGAGCCTCTTACTGACTGTGACTGCTCATAAAATAGTTTTATTTTGGGGCCCCAGTCTGTCTAAAAGTGGCCCTGGGCATAATATGGGTGTGATGTAAGTCCCTGTTGTGTTATGTGGAATGTACACAGTGGTTTGTTATGCCTTGTACAGCACATAGCAGTATCTTACAAAGGTACTGGATGGGTAGTGCCGGGCTCAGACACATTATATATGTATACAGTGTTAATTGGCTCTGGAAAGACTATTGTAAGTTGTGCATATTGTAACTTGGGTCCATGGCTGCTTAGGGTGCTGCCACACGTTGCGTTCTTGGACCGTTTCAAACTGATGCGTTTTTGAATATTTACCGTGCGTATGAAGAAAACCAAAGAGAAACTTAAAGGGATGTTCCCATTACAGCAAATTAATGTTATTATCTCTATTAAAAAAAAAAAAGTTATATAATTTTCCAATATACTTTCTGTATCAATTCCTCACAGGTTTCTAGATCTCTGCTTGCTGTCATTCTATAGAAAACTTCTATGTTTACTTGCAGTAGATAAAATCTGGCCACAAATGTGCACAGCTCGTTATATCACACAGCTCTGATTACTCTGTGATACTAACGAGCTGTGCACCTGTGTGACCATGGTCAGATTTCTGTCAACTGGAAGTAATCATAACTTTTTTTTAGCAGGACAGCAAGCAGAGATCTAGAAAATCATAAGGAATTGATACAGAAAGTATATTGGAAAATTGTATAACTTTTTATAATAGAAATAATAACAATAACTTTTTGAAACGGGAACACCCCTTTAATGTCCAAAAAAAGGCTTGAAAAATGTTTTTTCTAAAATATTTGTTTATCTAAAAATGTTATAATAATGGCTGTACTGAAGAATAAAAAATGGAGGTACTCCATAAATCTCAAATTTAGTGCAGCTAAAGCCTTCCTTCTAGTAATAACTGGATGAACTGGTTTCAGCAGCAATTGTAGCGCATAGGATTGCCAAAAGTTTAGGCGCAGGAATGGGTCAGGTAACTGTGTCCTATCAGTAACATAGCAGATGCAGCCACATAGGACACAGGCTGGGAGCATGCAGCTACAAGGGGTCACTGTGCTGGGGAATCGGGGGCCCCCTCACAACTGTCATGCAGTTTTTTAATCTGCAGCATCTGGTGCACTGATGTGGGAGATGTCTTCACTGAACACAGAACAGCCCCCCCCCCCCCATTTGCTCTGAGTAAGAGCTATAGTAAGGGTCTGGTAAGATAGTACAGCAGAGGATAAGGTCTGACGAGTCTTGTAATGCAGAGGTTAAAGAACTTTAGCTGGACTTGCAGGATACTCCACCACTGCTCTAAGTCCAGTTACAATCCTAGAATATAACTGCACAGTATTGCTGCACAAAGGTATGGTTACACATCTCCCCAGGGCCAATACCTAACAATGTTTGCAGCTTTCTAAGGTCAAAACTGCTGGGAGACTCGCAAAATGGAAAAAGGGCCTGGCCGGTAATTTCTTAAAATACAACAAATTGATCAGAGACACAGCATCAATCAAAAAGAGGTAGGTCATTCAGCATATAGTTTCAATTCTTGATGATGGTTCCTTTTAGCAGCCATATGGATCGGTTCCTGGTTCTGTGTGCACGCGTTATATTTTTTGCCTTTACTCCATGAGCTGAACTTTTTAAATTCATCCATAAGGGTCAAATATGGTCACACCTTTACGGGTCAGTTTATTAGAAAAAAAATAAATAAATAAAAATTAACAAAGGTAGTCATTCCAGCGCCCACTTTTGAGAGGCCGATCAAGCCTGCAGGGTCAGAGTTAAGGTTTTCTGGAAGGTCTTTGTTCTGTTTTTTTGTTTTTTCTTGCACTATTTGACCATATCTTAATAATATACAGTAGGTCCCCTACTTAAGAACAACCGACTTACAGACGACCCCTAGATGTTGGTAATTTACTGTACTTTAGTCCAGGCTAAAGATCAGCTATAACAGTTATCATAGGTGTCTGTAATGAGGCTTTATTGTTAATCCTGATTCTTATGACAATCCAATATTTTTAAAATCCAATTGTCACAGAGACCAAAAATATTTGGCTGGGTTTACAATTATAAAATATACAGTTCCAACTTACATACAAATTCAACTTGAGAACAAACCTACAGAACCTAACCTGTATGTAACCCGGGGACTGCCTGTATTAATGTTTCCATTGTAAAACATGGAATTAGGAAAAGTAGAAAATAAATTGGTTACAATCCTGGAGAAAAACATTGTATCTACAAAAGGCCAAATCCACGCACCATCCACATAGTACATAATCTAGTTCAGGCTATAGTTACTGTGCAGACACCGGGCAGGTAAGGGGCATGACCCGTTTTATGGCTTGGCATGGAGATGGCATAAGTAGGGAAATAGTCGCAATTTTTGGTTTTGCACCAGGAATTGCAACTATATCAAGGCTTGCACTCTAGAAAGGTGGTCTACAAGCCCCCCCCCCCCCCCCCATAGTGTGCAATGACTGCACTGAGTAGGGATAAGTCCATGTGACACGGAGAAAGGTTACAGACACAGTTGTCAATATTTCCAGGATGAATAACAGAGGGACAGCAACATGTTATTGAGCAACAGATGATATCTAATGAGAGCAGACATCTCCTCTGAGAAGAACATTCTGCTTCATAATAATATTTCAAATATTTTTATATACAGGCGGTCCCCGGGTTACATACAGGATAGGTTCTGTAGGTTTGTTCTTAAGTTGAATTTGTATGTTAGTCAGAACTGTATATTTTGTAATTGTAACATCAGACAGAATATTTTGGTCTACGTGACAAATGGAACTTGAAACCTGTTGGTTGTCATAAGAACCAGGATTATCAATAAATAACTGCAGACCCCTGCGATAACTGTTATAGCTGATTATTGTATCTTACGGCTAAATTACAGTAAATTACCAACATCCAGAGGTCCGTTTGTAACTAAGAGTCGTCTGTAAGTCGGTTGTTCTTAAAGGGATATTCCCATATCAACAAGTAATGAATATTGTTTGAATAATGAAAAGTTATACAAATTTCCAATACAGTCAGTCACTGGGTTATGTACCAGATAGGTTCCATAGGTTTGTCCTTAAGTTGAATTTGTATGCAAGTCGAAACTGTATATTTTATAATTGTAGTTCCAGACAAAACATTTTTTTTTGCCCCAGTGACAATTGGGAGTTTAAATTTTTTTTTTTCTGTAATGGGACCAAGGATTATCAATAAAGCTTCATTAAGTCAGGGACTGCCTGTCTTAACAATTTTAAAAATTTTATTTTTTAAAAATAAAACATTTTCCACATAAAATGAGGGGCGAAAAAAAAAAAGACCAGCAGGTATATCAATTTTTATTATTTATATTTAACAAGCTTTAAAAATACAGAATAAAATAGCCTTTTTTTCTACTATTATTCACAACATCTGGTCCAATATTACATATTTTTTCTTAAATATATTTTAAACAATAAATGAAAAGCCATGTTAGAAAAACAAAAAACAAAACAAAACAAAAAAAAAAAAATTCACTAAAATACGAAATAATTTCTTTTAAAAAATTGTAACAAATTACATCTTGGGAGAAAAGAAACCTTATGTTACAGTCAAATAAAACATCCAGCAAATAACTCAAGGACTCCTGGAAGAAACAATAAGTTATTCTTCCTGGCAGCCAAAAGAATTATACATAGAAATTGCCTTCAACTTTACAAAAAAAACCAAAAAGTATGTTTTTAACATAAAAAAATTTAAATCAAATATAATTTAAGGGTTTAAAATTTTCTCAGTTTCAACTCGATACATCAGCAAAAAAAAGTAAAAACATCCATTAGTGCATGTACAAGGTCAATTACACATTTTACAACGTTTGTCCGTTTTGACAAATATTAAGGAATGTATGAAATGTTAATCATGGCACAAGGTTTCAAGCTTTACTCAGTCCCCAGCTATAGGTGCTAGCAACAGCACGAATCACAAAAACATAGGGCTGCCCAAGTAATTGCTCCCCCCAGTGTATTACACAGGTACCGCATCAGAAAAATCAGGAAAAGAATCGGGGAAAACATTCGGGCAAAAATGAAATAACAAAATTGTGTTCTCCGAAAAACTATAATTCACGAGCATTAGTGTTCCATTCCGGGTCGTATCAATTATGGAGAAGTGTAAATGCGGTTTCTGCCATATTGGAAAGGACTACCAGGCGATCTATAAACCACAAAGAGCCTATTCAGAAGATATGAGGGGGTTGTACTGATGACAAATTCTCTACTAGACAGAAGAATGGGCGTCTCCTGCTCTGGGAGGACCATGAATATCTCAGCATTACTACAATGGTCTGATATTTTAGTGTGTGTAATACTCTATTTTTCCTGCGGGGGCACTGCAGGGAATTTGAACACCTGCCACCGAGCTTCATCACATAAAGATGGTTCACACTCATGAATGCTACGAAGAAAGCAGGAATTTTTCCAATCAAATTACTTCTTTAAAGATGTTGTCCAACTTTAGAAAAACATGGCACCATGTGTGCTACTGGAGCTTAGCCCAATTCACTTCAATAGTGCTGAGCGACACTACCTCACACATCCCGGGAGGTACGGGACACTGTTTTTAGAATAATAAAAGCAGGAATCTTATTAGAATCTTAGACAACCCCATTAACGAAGTAGAGGTTATGGGTCAAAGTCCACGCGATAAGAATTCCTTCCAATGGTAGGACTGAGAATAAAGGGGGTTGACATCAAGTTTTCCCCTATCCTGTGGAAACTTGCTGAATGGTGGGGAACCCCAAAAGAGACCCCAACTCATTCACAGAAGTAGCAGAGTACTGAGCTCAGCTATCTCGATCAGCACCATCAAGATGAACAGAGAGGAAGGTATACGTGTGACCGACTACTCTCATCTCAGGGTACAACTGACCCCCGTTCTTATAATCCATGAGGGTCCCATCACGTAGACCTCCACTGTGGAAACTTGCTCCGCGGTGGAGGCCCCGTTGGTGGGACACTATATCCGCACCATCGGGATGAATAGAGAAGGCGGCACATGTGCATCCGGCTGCTCCATTCATCTTGGGGTACAACAGACTCCCATCACCGAGACCCCTACCGATGACCAAGTTAGCCCCAATCCACAAGAGATGACACTGGAGAAACCCTTTAAGTAATACGACACACAACTGAACATCCCCTTTAATGATACAGGTGACCCTTTAATGCCTAATACCCCGACTTATTAACATGACACTGAAAGAGAGATGACTCTTGTAAACCAATAGCAGGACTCGCCTACAGATCTTCTGGTAGTTCTTCCTACAAGACACGTCTTTAAGGGGAAGGGGGGACATATAGTGCAATATGTAAACTCTTCAATCGCAGTATCCCAAGCCCGAAATGGGATCTCAGAAATTTGTAGGGAGCCTGAATACTGTGAAGACACGCTCTGTACCTCTACATAATACTGCAGGTTCTTCTAGAGGTTTGCACACTGAAACACGAGAACACGCCGGCCGATCGGCTGCAAAAGGTAAAATGTATTGAACCGTGAAATGAATGAAGACAAGGACGCCGCTCAGACCCAATTGTGCGTATAAAATTATATTCTGGAAGGTCGGGCAGTATCCGTTTTCACACGTAACTGGGTCAAGAAAAGAAATTTGATCAGACCTATTTGACTATGCAGTGCTGATTAGCAGGGGCAGTCTATGGCTTTGTACAAGAACAGGAATAAGCATCAAATTTCCCATCGGGGAGTGACGGTGATTAGTCTAGAGCTATAGTGCGACACATATCCGTAAGAAGAGGCGAGAGGACGACACATTAAGGGAGTCAGCGAAACGTGGCTGCGGCCGGAGGCAGGGACACTGAAGTCTCTTATTCTGACTTGTCCATATAAGAGTATTCTAGAAATATAGATGAATCTGGTACATTATCATGGTAATAGCTAATAATAAAAAAAACAATCGTGTACATAGATGGCGCTACAATATTAGGGGTTGTCTTACATTTTTGTCACTCTTGGCCCCAGGTAGTGTAAAAATAATAAAGAAATTATACCAGATTTTTCAGACTAAAAGAAAAAATCTTGCTAAAAATAGCCCTCGTCTTATAAGTCTGAAGGTCAATAGGATCCAGCACTGCCAGACCCTAATGACACCTGGCCATGAAGATCGGGTGAAGTGCTGATAAAGCATCTCACTGCTCTCCCTCTACTGCTTGTCCCAACATGAGATAAACTGCAGGACCACGAGTGATGCCAGAAGCATGTGACTGATCACACACTTCCTGCATCACTGCAAGGTCCTTCAACTCTTTAAAGCTGCCGGGGGAAGGGGCCACAGAGGCTAAAGAAGATGTTGTACCTTGGACTGGGTATGAAGAAAAGGGGTGTACGTGTGTGCGAGAGAGAGAGTGAATGTAGATGATAGTGCTGGCTGAGTGAATGTAGCAAGAGGTGTGTTATTGAATGGTTGTGGCAAAGGTGTGTGTGTGTGTGAATGGCTGTAGCAGAGCCGTGTGTGTGTGTGTGTGAGTGAGTGAGTGAATGGATGTAACAGAGCTGTGTGCCTGAGTTAGTGGTTGTAACAGAGCTGTGTAAGTGATTCAATGCTTGCGGCAGAGCTGTGTGCCTGAGTTTATGGTTGTAACAGAGCTGTGTGTGTGAGTGAATGGTTGTAACAGAGCTGTGTGTGTGTGTGTGTGTGTGTGAGTGAATGCTTTAGCAGTGGTGTCTGTGTGTGAGTGAATAGCTGTAGCAGAGCTGTGTGCGCTGTACTTGTTTGTGACAACAGGGAAGATTAAATCAATGTTAAATATAATTTTTGGTTGACTAAATTTGGGGTGCGTCTTACAGTCCAAAAAATATAGTATTTATCCGATGCAGTGCAGCACCATCAGTCAACAGCACACAACCGCTACAGCCTAAGGGTTCATGCACATTAACGTGTGCCCCTCCCCCGGACCCCGCTGCCGTAGCCATACGGGCACAAGTTGGAGAGGAGGATAAGAGAATAGAGCTGCATGGCCGTTCTTACGTGCTCCATCTTTTTCACATTATGCTCACCGTACAGATCCCGGGCGCCATAGACAACTATGGGGGACGTATATGCGGCCATAAATTTGCTTCCGTGTATACGTCCCCCATACGTTCGTGTGCACGGACCCTAATACAGGCTGAAGGCAGAAGCTGTAGCAGGAATGTGCAATGTTGACCTGACGTCAGCACTGAACCTCTTCATAATAATCGAGGCAGGTGGTACAGAAACAAAAGACATAATTATGAAACCACCTGGGATCAATAGTAAAAAAAAAAAAAAATCATAATTAATGAACTTATCTACTAGGAGAGGATTGATTATTGTGGCCCTAAAGTAGAGTCCATACATTAGACACCTCAATATGCCCCATCTTGGATGACTCGCTTTATATCAATATATTACTAATCGTCAAACACATTTATTGAACAACTTCACTAGAATTTTGACAAAACTAATGAAGTGAAGGCATATTTTTTTTTTTACATTCGATTTTCTCGAGAATTATTTTGATACATTTGGCTTTGTAAAGCAGGTCAATGGTGTAAATCGAATTAGAGGTCCAGATTGGAGGTCAAAGACCAACCTAGGTTGTACATTGCCCCCTTGGGCCTAGTTATTAGGGTGGGGGTTGCATTTATCAAAAACAACCAGGATTCAGCTTTTATTTCTTTAACTGCTGTCTGATTGGTTACTTTGGGAACCCAAGGCTAGTTTTCTAAAAAAAATATATTTCTTAAAAGAATTCCCCATTTCTTGAAAGGAATACTCCATATTCCACAGCTATAGTGGGGAGGATTTAACATTATGGTTGTTGGGCTATAAAGATGTCAACACTCTCTGGATTCTGATTAAAGAGGATTTCCAGGATCATCCATGATCCTACTGCCAGATTTGGCCATCGCATAGCCATTTAGGTGATATAGTTGGGGCTACCGGTTCAGATCGGATATGGCCTTTAAAGTTGGCATTTAGATTTCCTAAAAGGAATTGGATAAGGAGTAAATTATTATTACACGGTCATAAATTGTAACCTCAAAATCGTAAACGAAAAGGGAAATATCCGATAAAACAAAGAGAAAAGTGGATGAGTGTGCAGGCTCCTCTCTCCATGGCTCTATACAGTAATATATATATATACTGCAAAGTATGTATCATAGAAGAAATATCTATCCAAACAAGCGAGGAATAGGGATATACACTACAGTATGAATATCATGTCACAGACAGCCTGACATGGCTATGGTGCCATACTAAACATATATAAGTTTCAGGAACTTTACACTGTAGGGATAATACTTAGGTGACCAAGATTGAAACTAGTGACACGCCAGGTATATGTAATAGTGATGGAACAACAAAATAAATCTCCATATATACAAAAAAACATTATAAAATACTGAGAGCTGTGAAGAGATCGGCAGGACACAAGTTGTTCCAGCACCCAGAAATATACAGAGACTTGTGATTTCTAGGTCTGTATTCCAGATCAAAGTCAAGCGGGGCACTTATCTGAGAAAAGCCTTCAATGATGACCCGAAGTTTCCGTTCCGCTTCGGAGGGGACCCACGAGTCACTGACATATTGCCAGTCCGGCAAACTGATGTCCCTAGATACTAGCCATGGCTATGTCGGCCAGGAGGACACTATGTCTAAGTTGGGAGGAAACTTTGGGTCAGCTCATGTTTAATAATTTGTCATTCTTTACAGGGTTTTTTGTTCCAGAACAACCCAATTCTGTGGAGTTAATGAGAATGGGCCCATGAACGATCCGTGTACAAATAGTACATGCGATCCTACCCCCTCCTCTCTAAGGATAACAGAAAACAAATGGACTACTACTAGATGTTAGTGAGGATAACCCTATGGTTGGAGAGACACAATCATTGTTAGTCCATAAATCACGGACCCACCATGGGACTATGAGTCATTGTGATATATGATGTAAGGAGCCGCTTCTCCCCCGCTAAACTGCAGCACCGACACTGTGATCACACCCCGTGGCTTCAGCAACCAGGATGACATCATACATTAGAATCACACTAGAAAAGCCATTTTTTTCCATATTTATTGGATGATGTGCTGGTGATCAGGGCCTATTAAGCACTGAGGGTTGTATAGTAGTATACTTGGCGTTTAGCTGAAAGTGGACAAGTGGGAGGAGCAACAGCCAGCAGCTACTCCCAGCCAATCAACAATGTCATGAGCAATTCTAACTGGCTACGATTAGTGGGACGGATGCAGCTCTCATTACAGGAATAACATTAAGCGTTTGTGGAATACAACTAGAAAAAAAGTCTCAGATATTTCTCAGTCTTGTACCTTGTGTCCTATATGTGTATTTTTGCTGGTTCAGTCATGTAACAATCCCAAATATACAGATATACACGGCCTCATAGTTCCGTGAAATATTGCTCCAGTTGCCCACAATTCCGCAATAAATTTTTTAAACCGAACAAAAACCGAAATGCGCGTTCCTATTGGTTGCAATGGACAACGAGACGGCTTGCAATTTTGAAACGTGATGCCCGTTATATAAGAAAGCATAAATTATTACTATAGGCCCGTCCTCTCTTGGGACAGGAGATACCATTACAACTGGAATAAGAAAACTATTTCCTTTTAAAGTGTACCTGCCACTTACTGAGCCAAGAATGAAGGGGGTGACATCAGGGGTCCGGAGGGCTCCTTCACGCTTCGCTTTGGCTACTTATTGATGCACATAGGATAGTTTTCTGGTATAATTGCATTACAAAAGGATAATTACTGACACCTAATGCTAGAAATATAAAGCCACCGCAAAAGAGCATAAGGCTTTTCCGAAATTTGTTTCAAAAAGTGGAGGTGAATGTGGCCAAGTACAGGCCGCACCATATTACTATCATGGATGCACCTGGTATACAGCATACACGATGCAGCGGGTTCTTAAAGGGGTTGTCCGATCATAACAACTTATCACCTATCCCCAGGACAAGTCATTGCTGACCCTCTCACTTTTCATGTATGATCATGTGATGTTACTGTATCAGGAGTATTTAGCAATCTTCATCAGTCCTATAGGCCATGTATAAAATATTGTACATTATGCACAATTTTTGCTCTATTCAAAACAGGACCCCCCCAGGACTCTTAAAGGGGTTGTCCTACCATAAAAATGTATTACCTATCCCCAGGACAGGTGATCGCCAAGCCCCCACTTATCATGGATGACCATGTGATGCTACTCTATGAGGTGTATTTAGACATCTTCATCAGTCCTATAGGTCATGTATAAAACATTATATATTGGGCACAACTTTTGCTCTATTCAAACAGGACCCCTTCACTCACATGACTGATGGTGGTCCCACGGATCAAACCTTTACTACCAAACAGTGGAACAAGCCCCCTATAAGAACTCACCTCCGCTGTGCTATATCCCTGCCATTTTAATATTTTTTTTTACCCCGCTGAACTTCAAAAGGGTAAAAATGACATCTCCAAAAAATTTACATTTACAAAATGAATGTATAAAAAGTTTGTTATTTTTTTGTAATGCAGCTCTCCGCCACTTCATGTGAACAAGCCTTGACGCGGTCGTTGTTAAATACAACTATTTAGCCAATATGGCCGCTTCTATCACATGTGAGTAACATGTACACTTTAAGAACAATATCCCGTGCTGATCATAGCGACGCGCTTGAAGTAGAATTTCACTGGATATCTTACTACTCGCGCAGATATACATCTACGACGAATCGCGAATCGCCTACACAAAATGGAATTTAACTCCTTCACATCCGTGACATATCAATGAAATATCATTAAGGCAAATGGAATCCAATAAATACCGATTAAAAAAAAAAAAAAATTAAATTAAATATTACAAGCAAAGAATTTTTTTTTTTTTTTTGCCGTAATGGTAAAACCAAATAAGATGATATGTAAAAGGTAAAGATGGCTGTGCAAACCACAACATAAATAAAATTTACAGATACTTCGGAAGTCGTCTCCATTGACATGGCTGACGGTCAGAAGTGAGCACCACCTAGTGGGTATACTGGCCTCTACACGTAAAGAAAAAAAAAATACCCAGCCCCCTCCCCGAAGTTTTAACCTCCTAGTACAAAGACGGGATGACGGGAAGGACAATCTTCATATTCGGCATTGCACTTTGGGTTAATGCGAGGGGTTGGGTGGAAACGCAGGACCAGGACAAGTGAAATATTTCAGAGCTGAGACAATAAGGAAACAAACACAACGTGCCTATAGCTGGCATGGTACCCGTTTAGCAGCCAGTGTCGTGTTAACCACCGTTTTACCAGAAAGCCACCATGCACGGGCAAAGGGGGTGACAAGATCAGGCAGGACATATTGCTTCTAAGAGTAACAAGGGGCAAAGGTGGGGGGGCTAAAAAAGTACGAAAGAGGAAGAGGGTGAAAACACAGCAAGAGAGGCACAATATTAACCTGGAGGTCAAAGGGTTAATTAAGCCCGCCATAACGTCCCATGTCTCAGCCCTGGAATTTTTCCCCCATATAAATATATCAGGTATAATACACAAAACTTCTGGTACAAGGCTTGGTAAATGTGGTAAGAGACCGCAGAGACATATTACTGTACGGCAAAGCGTAATCCAGGGGCCGGGGTTATACTGTGGGCTCCGATTCCTCCTCCGCTCTCCGGCTCTTGCTGTTCTTCTTAAGAGCCTTCCATTGGTATCCCGCAAACGTGGGACTGATGGGAAGGTAACTGAAGCATTTGTATTTCCGGAGAAAGTTCATGATGAACGGCAGGTCATAGGACTCCATGCCCTCATCAGCGGACCCTCCTTTACCTAACCCTCGCTTCCATTTCCGGATTCCCCTCTCTTCAGGAGTGCCTGGAAGGACAAGGACTTATGGTCATTTCTTGCAGATTCTATAGTAAAATTATATCAAAACCAAATCAGAGAGACATGTTAGGGATACACCATACGCCGGTCCTCCCGACAGGGTACTCACCGGGAATAGTGTTATCCAGGATGAACGCCACACAGCCCCCCACAAACATGGCCGTGGTCAGCAGCACATTTAACACTTGATCAATCTCTGCAATTCCTGGAAAGAAGATGAATTGCCGCAAAATTAATTCCATAAACCATACCCCAAAGATTCTGAATTATAAAACCCTTAAAACACTAAAATTCAACATTAATAATTATGAAAATTATGATTTCCCCTTTCCTTAACCCCTTCCCACCAATGTAAAGAGCTATATGAGGGCTTATTTCCTGTGTAACAAATTGTGCTTCCTAGCATTTGCGCCATTTTCTTGTGTGCTTCATAGTTACGGCTTTTGCGGTGCGCTTCAAGTGACTCCTCTACTTTATCCTTTGGGTTGCCACCGGCATAGAGATACCAAATGTTTATAGGTTTTATAAGGTTTTAATAGATTTTTATAGATTTTTTTGTATGAAATATAAAATGTCTTCATTCTGCCTTATTCTGACGCCTTTTTTATACTTCAGTGTACGGACCTGTGTAAAGTGTAATTTTTTGTGGGATGCGTTATCATTTGTATGTACGGCCGCAAGCTTGAGGCAATGCACAAGTCTCCCATAGACAGCAATGGCCACACGAAGCTATACATACCGCTCCGTACACAGGAAAAAGATAGGATATGGCCTATCTTTCCCCGTGTTCCGCCTTTATGCCGTGGATCTCTATGGAGAGGGGAGGAGTCACTGCTGCTCCTCCTCTCCATTGCGGCGGATGTATGCCGGCCCGTTCATCCGCAGCCGTACCGGCATACGTTCATCTGATTGCAGCCTGAATCAAATATTTATGTGTCGTAAAATGACAACTAAGTGGTGATTTGGACATTTGGGCACTATTTCCCATCACGGAGTTCACTTCTATGAATAAGCATTTTATGTGTTGATAGTGTTATATAGTGTTGAAGGGGAAACATTGAACTTTTATGGCTTTTAATCATTTTAAACTTAAAAAAAAAAAAAATGTTTTTCACTGTATTTTATGACCTCCCCCCCCTCCTCTCCTTCGTTATTTTAAACCTAGGGGTCCGATCACTTATACAGTGTACTGCAATACTACATCATTGAAGTATATTGTAAATCAACTGGATCTGTAAAAGAGCCTGCTGGCGGTAAGCACCTTTAGAGATCCTGTGTGTTAGGTGACACTATCATGTTTGATGGAAGCATTTAAGGGGTTAACACAAGCGATCGATGTGCACCGATCGCAGGTGTCAGCGACATAATGCAGCTGACATCTGATGTGTATGGAGCGGGTTCAGGATTTGTTTCTTCAGTACAAAAGATGAATCCATCTGTGAGGTTTGCACTTACCTGTCACTAGGGGGTTCTGCTTTAGGTAACTGGGGAGCATGAGCCCAAAGAATATAGAGAAACCTAGAACAAATAGATTTCTCGACGAGTTCAGATCCACAAACTGCAGGTTGGAGAGTCCCACAGCAGTGATCATACCTGAGGGGGAGAACACACAGCAAGTGTCAGTGGGTGCTGGAGTGATGGCTTGTACTGGGGTTGTGTATCACCCATCGCTAACTCACCAAATAAGGTGCAGAACAGGGCACCAAGGACCGGATCAGGCAGAGAGGCAAAGAGGGCACTGAACTTCCCAATCATACCCAGCAGCAACATAAAAGCAGCACCGTACTGAATAACTCTGCGACTGGCAACCTGCAAAGAAACACAACGCGACTGCGTCAGTGCGATCCTCTATACATATATCCATAGGATATGATCTTTATCACCCTACAACCTCCTCTACTGTGCAATCTAACATAAAAGGACATCATAGTATCACTACAAGAGCAGATTCATTGCCCAGCAATAATTTAGCAGGTCCTCAGTGATCAGTGACAAGGGATAGAGAATAAGCTTTATATCCCTGGGGTTCTGCAAAGTTCTGCAAATGAAACTCCAAAGTAGCCGTGCTCCATTCACTTCTATGGGCTACTACAAGTCACTATTTGGTAGCCTCATAGAAGTGAATGGACCGCAGCAGGACACGTTTACTGGTGCCACTTTTTCTCATGTTTAAGGACCTTTTATACTATAAAAATGTCTGCAAAAACACAATTGTTGTGGTTGTTCATGCGGCCTTACTGTTGGCAATCTCTCCCAGGTGATCATATCACCTTTTCAGATTTTGCACACTGAAAACATATTGCCGTTTGCCTTTAAAAAAAAAAATCTTCCTTGCTATTTACAGAGATCATCTGTCACTAGACTGATCCTACAAAAATAGGGCATGTAGTGAATAAGCAGAGCACAGCGGGTGCTCCGGGGTGTCAGGAGGAGGTTATGTAACCAGCACTCATCTAGTACAGGAGTCTGATAGGCACATGCTCCTAGGAGGGAGGTCGCTAGTTTATCGTGTGCACCCGCTAGATATTAGGTCATTAGGGCATGTGAGGATACATTAATGTAAAAAAGGGCCAATAGGTGGCACTATAACCATATCAATGGAAAGATCTGCAATATTCTTCAGCAGCATTAAGTAGGTATGAGAACTCTGAATCCCATAGTTGTTTGTCAGCATCATCAGATAAAGGGTTAAGCTAATATACCACATGCCATGTGTGGCAGAGGGCGAGGAACAATATGATGGCCACCAGTAAGGAACAATGAAGCTTCGGCTGCACATCTATCTAATAGCGGGGAGCGTAAATAAAGAGCTCCCTTTATGGGGTCCACATGCTTCATCAGGCAACATGGACAAGAGTTGTACGGCCACTTAATGATTCAAAAGAAAAAAAATAATAATGTATTTTATTACCTTGGTTATTCCCAGAACACCAATGTTGGGACTGGAAGATGTGGATCCATTTCCAGTACCGAACATTCCGTCCAGCACACAAGACAGACCTTCTATGAAAATCCCCCTGTCATGTATACAATGGTTCATTAGAAGACGGCACATACATATACATAGATATTCCGCTTTATATACACCGATTCGTCTCATCTCTTACATTCACCAAGTCCAGAAAAGTATGAAAACCACCTAAGGCTACATGCACACAGCACGTATGTATCAGCGCACTGGGGGGGGAGAGGGATGATCGCTGCTCAACCCCCAGGATGGAGCCTGTTCTGTCTTCTTTGCGGCAGCTGCACACGTTACAGCGCCAGTGCACTATAGCTGTCTATGGGGATGTATATCCAGCCGCATGTCCCCACAATGGTCACGTGAATGAGGCCTAAGGGTGCGTTCACACTTGGCGTTCTGATGCATGTGTTTTAGACGCACTTGTCAGAACACGCGTCTGAAAATGCCTGAATTTTCATGTTACTATGCATTTGGCTGAATAGTAGAACGCCATTTGTGAACGCAACCTGTAGAAAAGGAGTGGGTCTGATGTGGGTCCGAGGCCATAGATATTCCAAACATCTCTATAAGGACATGGGGTTTATGGGGCCTGAGAATGAGGCCTGAAAGTACCAATTCCCCAGATTGTTCCGTATAAAGGAAGTGCTTCTGCATAATCTATTACCTTCTATGGAACATTATGGGATAGTAATCTCCTGCAGTCCCCCAAAAACTTGATTGGAGCCAAAAATTTGGTAACCTGTCAGGAGGATTAAGGGCCACAAACCCCCAGCAACCGTGACTGGTGCACAATGATAACCTTCTGTATTCTGGAAGATTCAGTATTTAGTAGAAATAGATCTTTGAACGCTGTATTCAGATGACCTGTATTGAGTCATGGGGGTAGAGAAGAGTCACGCTGGGAGGTCTCCTTTTGGCTTAACTTAGGTTCCATAGTCCTGGTACATTATTACAGACATGGTGGCAGCTGCTGAAGATATCTTATGGATATGTGCTTGTCCTATGGGTATTGGTCGGAAGGGGGTCAGTTCACTGTGACTCTTCTCCCTCCCCCCCCCCCCCTCCATGACTTTCCAAGCACAGCTATATTTGTATAATACTGAATTTCTTGGAACATAGAATGACATCTTTGTGATCCTGTCACTGTACTATAGAATAGGTTGCAGATGGCTTTGGGGCCTAAATCCTGATCCACACTTCACTCATGTGTAACACTTGCAGACTCCTGTTATTGTTATTTTCGGGATCCCAACTTTCATACCCCCAGACTCCAATTCCCTCACTCCTATTGTTTCATATGACTATTTTATTACTCTCTAATGTCTTATTCTGTCTGCCTATGTACCCCATGATTTGTATTGTGCTACAGATTATGACGGCGCTATTATTTTATACTGTAAAATCCCCTTTAAGGCTTGGTTGGGGACAGGAAAATAAACTCTGCTATTTTCCATGGTTTTGGCTGGCCATTGTAAAGCTGGTCCAAAAACCAATGACGTAAAAGACCCTTTAGAATATTGTTTGAGGCCCGTTATATACACACAGGAGGTCTTATATATAATATAAGTATAGTCCTATAGTAGAACGTCCTTCATCTCCAAGCCAAAAGTTCCTGGAAAAATGGAAATTGCCATAGCAGCAAAATAGGGACAAGGTCCATAGTAACAAAACATTGCACACAACACACACATACAAGTAAAAGAAATTATTAACCTATTGATGGCATGTATTGGAGGAGGTGGAGCACAAGACAGCCGGGCACAGGCATAGTAATCGCCAATAGACTCAATGATACTGGCAACTACAGCACTCAGCATCCCAATGACCCCCGCAGCGGACACTGTAGGGAGACCCCACTGAACTACAAGAGAACACAAGGAAGATCTGTTAGCAACACAACAGTATAAGGATAAGGTTACAGTCTAAGCAAGATAAAGCCATAAAACAGTTTCCATGTGATCGCATTACTACCAGGTGTAACACAGGGCTGGCTCCAATCCCAGTGACCTTGTTTGTGAAGCAATAGTGGTTACCACTGCAATATATTGCAATTTTATAGTAATTATTTTTCTCTCTCTGACCTACAAATGAGTCAGGACTTAGGTTAGCATTTAACAGATTATAAATGGTGAATAGCCTAGCACGATGTTGACTCATATAACAGAACGCAGCGTTAAAGAAAGGATTTTAAAGGAATTCTACCATTTGTTTTCATGCATTGTGAACCAAACATACCATGAGAATGCTGTAGCGACACTGATGCAGAAACATTTTTTGTTTAATCCCTGATCCGAGTGGTTTTGCTCAAAAAACTATTATAAAATTCAGGACCTTGGAAAGCTGGGTGCATAACATTCCGTGAGTCCCAGCAATTTAAAAACATCCTGAAAGCAAGTTAGAGCCTCCCCCCATACATCTACTGCAAGGAAATTCTCCCTACTGGTCCAGAAAGCCATTACATGATATGAATAACTCCCTTTCCCTCTTCACCCCCTAATCCTCCGGTCTTCCTTTTTCTAGGTTCATTCTGTCGGTTGGTTGTTTGTATACATGTTAATCCTGTGTGCCCCCACCCGGAGACCATAAAAGCACCCAGCCAGACAACATCATCCCAAACGATTAACAGGGTGATGGAAATGAGCGTTTGCATGTCTCTCCACTTCTTTTGGCATCTATGATCCATGTACACCTGCTAAAATCCCTGGATCTCTATCGGGATCTTGCACCAAGACAAGGTTAGACAGGGATAGTAATGATGACTCTTACACCCTGTATACATGTTACTTCTCTACCAGACTTGAGACAATAAATGTATGTAGAATTTTCTTAAAGCCGAAGGGGCTTCATGTAACCTCTCTGTTCCAGTAGCTCTGTAATATTTGTCAAAAAAAACTATTATTTCTTTTTTCTTCCTATGTTATTTCTCCACATGTTGGGGGGGGGGGGTGGTTCTGTTTTTGTATAGGTTATATACATTATTAAAAAAACAATAAAAGGATCAAACATAAACACAATACTTTCACATACAAAGGAGCTGTCCAGACAAGACTAATCAACCTGAGCTGGATGACTCAGCAGCGGGAGGATGGTTCAGCGATTGATTACTTCTGCCTGTCAGTGATTACTTCATTCTCTGGAGCAGTGGATAATTCGGTAAGGAAAAGCTCCAGAGCAGCCACAGGAGCAAGAGAGCCTCATTATCATAATTTTAGAATAGTTTTTTTCAGCAAAACCACTCAGTTCAGGGATAGTTCAAGATAGTTTTCTGCATCAGTGGCGCTACAGCATTCTCAAAGTATGTTTCATACCGCATAATGTTCCTAATGCATAAAAGCAAATGGTAGATTTTAAGAAGTAGCAGGATACAAGTACATGGGTGCAGACTCTGTGTACCTGATACACATGTATGATCCGTGCCCAAATCTGTGACGAATCTCCATGTAATTCATACAAATTCTCTGCGGATTATGGGTTGGATTCAGATGTGGATTACACAAAGGAGCAGATCCACTGGAAATCAACACCCTAAAATTGACATTCTGGTTGTCAATTTTCAATGCGTAAATTTTGTGAAGTATTTGTGGCATTAGCTTGATTTCATATAGGAAAAAAGTGGTGATGGTTTTACGTTCCATAGCAGGTGGCCCTGATTAACATGGCCATACCCGAAATTTGGTGCTATATCCCATCCTATGTAATATATGGAAGGGTATGGTTCCCCAGAGCAGGGGTAAGTATTACATAACAGAGGAGTTTTATTTGTGACCCTCCACTGTGACCCTCCACTGTGACCCTCCACTGTGACCCCCATGTGTCCTTACAGAGAACAGTCAGGGGACAACCCCTTTAAGGCTCATCAGCGATCACAGCAGGAAGTTAAATGCTAACCAGGTCCTTTGTCATTTCATTGTAACTTTATGCTCCAAAAGGTTTCTTTCCCTTTTATTCTAAACCATGCAAATAAAAAGTGACTTCAATGTTAGTCCATTAAATCAACTACATAATATGGTAACCCTGCAAAAAGAGCATCCACCCCAAAAACTGGAATACAATAGAAGCCTTTGAGTCATCCTGCGGTTAGTCTGTTCCCATATATTATCTGTTTTCAGGTAAGCGGGGTGACAACCAATTAGGCTGCAATCAAAAGTTGCCATATAGTCTTCCAGGGTCATTAGTTAGTAACTATACCTGATCAACTCAAGAACAAACCTACACAACATATCTTGTTTGTAACAAAAGATGAACAGATCCGTTAAAAAGTCCATAATTTCAACAGACTTATTGGTTTCCTTCTGTTTGCATCACTTCTGTTATCGGAGACACAAAAATTGCTCTGCAGCGTCTACGTTTTCGCTTGGAAGTGGTGCAAACGGATCTGAACGGATGCCATTAAAAGTTCTATGAAATCATCTGTTACTGTTAGACTGTTTTAGTACTTCAAGTGCGATTTTCGGAAGGCAGGTGTGAACTGGGCCAGAGTCAGTTCTCAAGTTTCATTTGCATTGAAGTCAGAACAGGTATATTTTATACTATTAAGACCAGTTACACACAACCGTGTGCAGCCCGTGTATATGTGCTGCATGGTGGCACAATCCCATGGGGTGCACACAGAGCAGAGGACGGGGGTCCCTGCATTATATAGAAATATAATGCAGGGAAGTTCCCTCTGCCGGCTGAACAGTTGAGCCGGCACTGTATTAACAATTACAGTTCTGGCGAAACTGTCAGACAAAGGGAACATCTTTGCATTATATTTCTATATAATGCAGGGACCCCCGTTTGTGTGTAACCAGTCCAACACCTGCAGAGGAGGATCAAAAATGGTTTCCCAGGTGAAGCCAGAAGAGGCGAAACCTAGGTCGGGCAAGGTGTTCTGGTGGCCAAAGGACTTGTTGATTTCATTTGTCGCTTTTACACATTAAAGCTTCTTTTTACTCTATACCCAAAGGATTTCCACACGTCTTTGCCCGATTCTTATTAGAACCCATTGCAGGAGCCCAGACACAGGAGTGAATTGGCCCCGGCGGTGGTGCCGCACCATTGTGCACGGAATTTCTTTTGGATTGGAACTCTCCTCTCTCAACAGCGTTGGGACATGGTGCTTTCAAAGTAGGATCCTTCACAAACTGGTAGTACTGTACTGACAAAATGTACTTTTTGGTTTTGGAGAGTGAAACCACTTGCCATTTGCTCCTATGTTGTACTTGCTTTGGGAACACTATTCTTATTTTATCATTTTTCATACTGATGATTTATCCTTTGAGGAAGTCATCAGTTTCATTCAGCAGGGGCCCAAGAAGCCCCATAAGTTATATAGAAGCAAAAGGCTCCACCCACAGAATAGTCGCCATGACAAGGGGAGAAGCAAGAGAAGGATTTTAATGGCAGGTATTTTTTGTACAATGGCCCCATAGAAGTTTATTGTCACCCAAGTCACCTAAAAAAAGAATACACTAAAAACAGGCCAAATGGTATTTATAACAACCGAAGTTAAAAACTCAGAAACCTTTTATGTCATTTCCAGGCCAGATGCTTTTTGAGGGTTAACACTTCTGTACACAGACTTTGAACAAATTTCATTTCAAGTACAACTTTTTCTTTTCACATTTTTTTTTCTACTTGTAGTGACCAAAACAACATATTAAGGGAATATACAAGGTTACCTTGAGGTCTACAAGAATCGTTGTCATATCATGATGCGTCCTGAAACCAGCGTTCGAAAACACAAGATATGCAAGCCCCTGTGTACACTGCTCTAATGGAGCGATAGCCACAAGCGCTGATATTTAGGCTGTAACGGCAAAAGTACAAGGTGATTTCTACAAGGCTTAGCCTAAGCGTTCTCCAGTACAATCCCAGAACAGCCAGTGGGGGGCAGTAACAAACACGGCAACATTATTACTACTACCGCCCCTTTTTTGTTGTCGGTGGGGTCTGAACACACACAATATTTGGCAGAGCAGTGTACACAGAAGAGTGCGGTCTAGTGGATGGGCACAGGCTTAAAGGGCTTGTCCTAAAATAAGACATTTTCATTTATCAACTAGATAGGCAATACATTTCAGATCATTGGGTGGATGCCATCGATTATAAGTCGTGTTTCCTATAGTGTAATGGCCTGCAATGATGCTTGTTGCCCCTCAGTTGACAGCCTAGGGGACTGGCGATAGCAGTCGGGCACTATAGTCCGTAATAGCACGACAGCATGGCATCACGGCATATTAAGTATCTTTAAAGGATTGATGTGCCCCTTACTTACCATCATTGATCAGTCCCCTAGTGACTTAAAGAAGCAACACGCAAACACAACCATCACTTTTCAAATGGGGCACAACGGACCCCCCATTTTTATGATCGCTTTGCGGACCCCACCCCCAGTGATTAGACATTTATCACCTTTCCTGTAGATACAATATAAGTTAATATTGTAAGACAAGCCCTTTAACCCCGTGCCAGTTGTCAGTGGTTATTAGGGTACAGGTTAAGGGGGCTACTCTTATATTGTACAAATTAAATATTTTCACTTTGTATTACATGTATTAGGCTTTGTTCACATTCACGTCACTAAGGCTTCTATTGGAAGTATAGTTCCTTACAGATGCCACTGTAAAAGCAATTCTGGAGATGTATTGCCCATGTAGTGGATTAGAGAGGATCCTTACTTTTATTTACAAAAAAAAATTTAAAAAAAAGGGAAAAGTATGTAAAAAGGGCATATGGCACTTGCCCTATGGAGGTTTCCTGGAACATCCAACACATGACATGTGAACAGAGCCTTATACAAACACTGCGGCTTTAACATTAAAATGTGCATTTTATAAGTAGAAATTAAAATTTGCAGTGGATTCCCTCATGGCATTACCCAATGTAAGATGTGCAAGTAAAGTATGCAGATTTTACATGGGGCTTGTGCTTGGAGCACACTTATGCCATGTGTGAATGCCACCTTAAAGTGAGGCTCTGTATTTGTCTTTATACAGTAGACAGCCAGGATGATTTCACTTATCACTAGGCTTAGAAATTCTGACCATCTGCTTTATCATCAGATTTCCTCCCATTTGCACAGTATGAGCAGATAAATTTTATTCATTTGATAAAAAAATAATATCAGTAAAGTTCGGAAAAGATGTCAGATAAGTGAAATCCCAGGTAACTCTGACACTGCATAAGCCTCCAAAGTTTCCTTCTTTACACAATGCCATTTTGGGGAAAGCCCCACAACTCTTTGTATAGTCTGCGCCAGGTGATACCTGGGCCAGGTGTAGTAACTACATGCAGAGAGCATTTCCTATACAGGTTCCCAGGCAGCTTATCATCATCATAAAACTTATGACATGTGAAAAGAGAATAGTGGTCGTTTACAACTACGTCAAAAGGCGCAAGTCAAACTTTGAGGGCCTATACAGTGCCAAGAGTCATTTTACAGGTCCAATATAGAGCCACGTTCTTATAAAAATAGATGAGCAAATTAGGCGAAGTCTATGTAAAGAAATGTAACTGTTCATGATACTGTATAGAACCATACTTACACGGGTAGGGAACTTTAAACCAAGGGGCAACAGCCAACACCCCTTGCCTGGCATCTGTGCGGGCATAAAACCCATACTTGCTACTATCTGGTGGGAAAACATCGGTCACAGTGAAGATGAAGCAGAGCAGCCAGGACACAAGGATAGCCATGATTATCTGTATTAGAAGGAGGGAAACAAATATTTAGTTCAACCCTTGCAGCTGAATTTAATATGCGTAGCCTTCCCTAGTAATCAGCTCTTTACCAGGGTAGGGGGGACATGTCAAGCAGCCTGCATCAGAAATCTCATTGCAAATCACAGGGGTTAATGATTTCCGATTTACTCTCTCCAGGAATGTGCTTTTTAGCTGGTGACAGGTTCCAATAGCCCATACTATGCCGATTTAAATAATTCCTGGGTCAGAATTCTGAATCATTTCAGTACTTGATGTAAGCTTAATTCACATTACTTGCCTGCAGCAGGTGGTAAGCCCCAGCTAAGGGGCAGTTGCAGCTTGTGTCTCCTCATACTTTCTTCCACCACTCCAAACCATCCCCCTTCCTCCCCTGCCTGCTCAATGTACATGACAGGAAGTGGGGAGGGAGCTGGATGAGAGGAGACGGAGACACAGGCACACACAGGCTGCAGCTGTCCCCTACCCGGAGACTCACCACACTGGCAGGGAGCCAGGTAATGTGAATGAAACTGATATAAACTACTGAAATGATTCAGATTTCTGACAAAGGCATTTTTTATAATCTGCATTATAAAAAAAAAAAAAATCACCAGCTAAAAGGACATTCCTGGTGACAGGTTCTCAAACAAGATTAACGGGTTGTACCAACTTTGTAAGTTATCCCCTGTCCATATGGGATAGAGGACAACAAGCTGGTGAGGGCTCCAACTGCTTGGATCCTCAGGGATCACAAGAAAGAACCCCCAGCTATCTGAAAAATAGAGGTCTAGTTCTCACTAATGGTTGGAGCTGCAGTACAAGCATCAAAAATTGCTGAAAACAGCACTCTGGTATCTCTGGTACTCCCATTCACTGTCTATTTGAGTGCCAGAAATAGCTGAGCTATGTGCTCTGCAATTTCCGTCACTCCCAAACTATTAAATAGAACCCTACTCCATCAAGTAGTGAGTACAAGACCCCACCTTCCCCATTCTCTGATTTCCTGGGTGTCCTGTTCTTGTGATCAGTAGAAGTCCCAGCAGTCAGACCCTAATCAATAAGCTTCTTATCCCCTCAATGTAGTGGCAAGCCTGCATGCTCTTCCTTCTGCTCCACCTATTAGGGAGAACAGGACCCCCTTTCTCTGGACTGCTGGGGGTACCGTTCTTATGATGGGTCAGTCCCTCACAGATCAGCTTATACCCTATTCTGTGGGAATAGTAAAGAACTTGCAAAGTTAGTGCAACCCCTTTAAATTGTTATTAGAATGGTCTGTGCCCCCTCTGGTTTATGGGATCAGGCTCAACTTTAACAGGGGGGGGTAATAATAGAGTTGACTTGCAATATGGTCATGGATTTCTGCAACTTACAGGAAACATCTTAAAGAGCTGTAACTTATAGGCCGTCCAACCCTTCTTGGACTTGTAGATGGGAAGAGGCAGCTTGACATTTCGGGCGTATTGAGAGAAAAGAAGGACCAGGAAAATGGTTCTGAAAGGAGAAGAGAAGAGAAACGTCATGTTAGGACATGGACACAAAGCTTTAGGAGTGGTCAACCTTCCATATTATGTCTTCTACAGAGTAATGTTTCCTACAAGTCAACAAAGAAACAGAAGACGAGATTTGGAGACAATATTAACATTAGTAATTTTCCTTGGCACAAGCCTCGGCTTCATCACAAGACTCAAAAGAACTGAGAAAACATTTTTCTGGCAAACTTGTAAAAAATGACATTTAAGAAAAGGATTATATTGTGTATTTAATTCCGTGCTGTACGCATTGGGGATTAATGCAGTAATTCTTATCCTACTGGGAAAGGATATTATTTTTGTCCTATTTATTGCTTCCAAGTACCTTATATAACCACCAAGTGTTCTGCATCATCTGACCCGGTGGATGTTTTGCACAAGAAGTTCGCAAAAATGTAAAGAACAAAATCAATCAAGATAAAGATAATATTGCAAACGGGATTATGGAGAGGCTCCAGACTCTCCCTGTTGGCAGATATTGGGGGAATGTAGGGTCACGCAAGTTGGATTTCAGTTTATCAGGTCATCTTGTTCTCAGGGAGATAACTGACAGCAGATAATGCTCCCCCCTCAGGACACATGCAGACTTACAGAGGGTATACTTATCAGAACACGCGACCATAGCGGAGAACAATCTCTCCAGACCCCTGCTTTGCTTAGCCTAGTGTGCACGTGTTAACAATTAGAAAAAGGGAGCAACTGCACCCTCTCCATGGCTGGCAATACACGTTAGATGGCTGTAGCATCACCATAATCAATAGGTTTTGCCAATATACATGTTAGGCTATATTCACACGATGTGTGCCAGCCGTACAGAAGGGCTGCTCACCACCACCCCTCTCCACAGTGATAGATGGTGCATGGCGCCGTATTCCAGGTACTGATAGGACATGTCCTATCTTTCTCCCGGCTATGGAACAGCACAGTGCCACACATGTGCGGCATCGTGCCTTTCCCATACGGCGCTGAGCACCCATTGCCGTCTATAGGGGATGTATAAACGGCCTATATACATCCCCCATACGGTTGTGTGAATATAGCCATACTGCATACAGTCAGAAGAGAATACAGATCACAGAGAGGAGCGAAATGATTGTCCTCTCCCTATACCGAGGACACACATACAATGTACTTACAGCATAGCAATGCCCCAGTGTTTGCCCGCTCTCTCCCCGGCAGCCTGGAATCCTGATAGTCCAATAAGAGACACAGTAGGAGTTATGGTCAGAGGTCCAATGTATCTCAACAAAGCTCCAGGAAGACCAAGAAAGCCGATGACCACTTCTATGAGTGAGGACATGATGATAGCGCCTTGTATCTACAAGAGAAAGCAATAGTGATCTCTTTGTTTAACTGGCAACAAATTACAGATGGACCCAGCAAAATTTGGGATCATAAAATCCAAACCAGTCTATAAAGTTCGACCTTATGGGTGACTGAGTGCAGTAGGAAAACCTACGGTATTTTACCAATCTTATACAGTTTTCATTTACCATAACATACAGCTAGGTCAAAGGTAGAAATAACCAGGTGGGAAACAACTAGATGGGGACCCTGGGATCTAATCCCACCACGGTAATCATTCTCATAGAGTCTAGAGGTTCTCCCCATGTTTGGGTGGATTCCCATAAGATACTTCACCACTAGAGATACCGTGTTTCCCCAAACATATGACAGTTTTTTATATTAAAATTTTGCTTCGAAAAAGGCACCAGGTGTTATTTTCGTGGATGTCTTATTGTTCCAGGAAAACAAAAATTCACATTTATTGGTATTTATAAACAAAAAGCACTCTTCGCAGATGATTTACTGCTATACATCTCCCAGCCCAGAATCTCCCTCCCCTCTCTCCTCAAGGAATTCGAGACCTATAGTCACTTGAGTAACTTTAAAATTAATTACAACAAATCCGAGGCTCTGAACGTCTCTCTCCCTGCTGACGAGGTCCAATCCATTAAGGAACACTTTCCCTTCCGATGGTGCCCTTCTTCCATCAAGTATTTAGGGATCCGGGTTCTCTCAGACCTAACCAAATTGTATAGCCTCAATTATTTACATCTGCTGGAGCGTACCATGAAAGACCTAGCGGCTTATGACAGGAAGAACCTTTCCTGGTTCGGCCGGATCAACGCCATTAAGATGGACATATTGCCCCGCTTTCTCTACTTATTTCAAGGAGTCCCTCTAGTCCCCCCTGCCACATTCTTCAAGTCAATCAGAACAGCGCTACTGCGCTTCATTTGGGGCGCTTCCCGGCCTCGGATCGGTTGGAGATACTTGATACGCCCCAAGTCTGCTGGTGGCATGGGGCTCCCAGACTTTAAGCTATACCACCAGGCATCCATCCTAACACGTTTGATAGACTGGCACTATCACATAGCCTCCAAACAGTGGGTCTACCTGGAGCAATACAGCTCAACGATACCTATCAAACCGCTTCCCTGGGTTTCCTCCCAGAATGTTGAAATAGAACCCCTGACTTTGTTCTTGGCCCAAACCTTGAAACTCTGGCGTTCCCTCACTCAACGCTCGATATTATCCAGGGCTTTAAGCCCACTCACACCCTTCTTCAGAAACCCGGATTTCCCCCCGGCCCTCTACAGACTTAACTTCCTAGGACACTCTGCACATGAGGACATACGTATGTACAATATAGTGGGTGAGGACCCAATCCCGACATATAATGAACTAGCAGACCTGTCTGCTTCGGCGAACATCCCATGGCTCGAGAGTGCTCAACTAGGCTCTTTCCTTAGACAACCAGGTAACGCAGCAGCTTTCAATGCCCCTCTCACGCCCTTTGAGGACCTCTTCCGTTCAGCATCCCCTCCGGAACATTGCATATCCCAAATATACGCTCTCCTGATAAAAGAGTCCGACACTTCAACCCTACCCTATGTGACAAACTGGGAAAGAGATCTGGGAGTCTCTATCTCCCCTGAAGGTTGAGAAAAGTCTTTTTTATATACCCACAAACTGTCAGTAGCATGCTCCGCTCAAGAAAGAAATTACAAGATCCTGTCCAGGTGGTACAGAGTCCCTGCCTTCCTACATTCTATTTACCCCTCAACCCCAGACACGTGCTGGAGATGTGGACTGGACAGGGGCGACTTTCTACATATATGGTGGTCATGCCGTGGAATCTCTCCTTTTTGGGAACAAGTACGTAAAGCTACAAGTGACCTCACAGGTAACGTAGTCACTTTGACCCCGGAGGTGGCCCTCCTTTCCATCTTACCTGGGTCAGTAAAGAAACAAAAAAATAACTTGTTGAGATTCTCGCTCATTGCAGCCCGAACGGTCATCTCTAGGAGGTGGCGTTCACCTGTGTCTCCTTCCATCTCAGATTGGGCCCAAGAACTACAACACCTCTTTAGAATGGAGGAGATGGTGGCAGACACCTCGGGTTCCTCGAAAAAATTCCTAAAGCTTTGGCAACCTTGGCTGACATTCCGGGAATCCCAGGGATACAGAGATATTTTGGCCCAAACCCAAGTCTAGAGCGACTTGGAACGTCCTCCCCAAATGCCCTCTATTGCTAGCTATCCTCAGTTCATCCCTGTACATGGCCCGTCTCGCCATGCTCTGCCCCAAGCAGACATCCCACAGGACTCATGAGGTGTCTCTGATCACGTGAACTGATATTGGACACGAACATTTTCCTACCAACCAAATAAGAAACCACAAGCTCTTATTCTTTTGGTCTAGTTTATATCTTCTTTCTACTTCTATGCAAAATAATTGTCATTGCTGCTTACGGTTATGATAAATAAAATTGATTGAACATATAAACAAAAAGAAACATATCTGTAAGACAATTATGACAATTTCTGTAACATCCTTAAAACTCTCCATTTCTATTAGAATCATTGGCCCCAATCTATCATATCTACATACAGCGCTTTCTTTCAATGAGCCCCTCTTGTCCGGGTATCTGCTTAAAGGGCATTTGCATCGCAACAGTCACGGATTTCATCCCATGAATTCAAAAAATATTACCTCGCGTATCCTCGGCTGCCATATGTGCTCCGTTCCATTAGCAAAGGATATCTCTACAGAAAACAAACAAATCAAATCAAGATATCATAAAACTTATAAAATAATTTTTGAGCACCCTGATCCTTTCCTCCGGTTTCCTCCCACACTCCAAAAACATACTGGTAGGTTGTTTAGATTGTGAGCCCCACAGGGACACGGAACAATTTGTCATGCTTTGTGCAGCGCTGCGTAATCTGTAGGCGCTATATAAATAAAGAATTATTATATATTATCATTATCCTGACAATATTTGGGCCGGGATCCAGCATTGTCCTAAGGAGCCACAGTACCGTTCTTAGGATAGTTGAGGGGGTCCAAGAAGTTGGGGCACTAGTTATAAAGGGATGGGAAATTCTAATGTACCCATATATAAGGTTATTTCCAGATGCAGAGTAAGAACTTGGCTTAATCTTCCGTCTACATTGATGAAAAAGCTGATATAAAACACAAGATCCCCATCACATACTAACAATAACCACAACTGCTACAGAAATTCTGCTACTCTCTAATATTGCAATATTCCAAAACCTAACTTTAGAATTTCAATTTCAACCATAGCAAGGACACTATATTTTATTATCACCTGACAAGAAGATCTCCCGATACAAAACAGATTGATAACTAATGATTATCAATAACAGTAAGAAACTCGTCATAAAACCAATCAAATATTTCAGAAATGCAAGGATCTTTTTGTGCAAAAAAAAAAAAAAAAAAAAAATTGAAATAAATTGAAACAAAAATGCTTCGAAGAACAAAGGAATGATTTTGCTGTCATGTGTCCTGTGCACCAGCAGGGGGTGATCTACACTAAAGAATCTCAAATACAGTGAACACCAAATCCTCAAAAGCAACGAACATGCAAAATCCAGAAACTCATAGATTTGCTTATGTCCTCACTGAAAATTTCCATTGATGATAGCACCAGGCATGTCTGATAGTAACATCTGATTTCTGACCTTCTTCCAGTTATCTCCCTGGTGTTCCAGAGAGGTTATGGAAGGTTACGAGATAACGGTGACCTCTCCAAGGTAAAGATTACCCATCATGGACTCCATTAACGGCTTATGGGAAAGTACTAGAAAATCCATAGTCATGTTTCAGTTGTTTAAAGAGGTATTTTCAACTCCCATCCAAATCATGTGACGCTATTTCCAAAGTCCCCAAATTCAATGTGGGTTACAAATACAGAGTAAAGCCAGGTCCACAAACCGGATAGGAAATTTAGGTGGTCCTATCCCCTTCTGTCAGTGGATGAAAAGTTTAAGCCTAAGTGATTATTGCTGCATTTTTACATGCAGATAAACATTATAATAAAAATAATAAAAAAAACTCAAAATTCCAGAACTCTAAAAAAGAAGGCAATTCAAGCCTCAAAAAGTATAGTAAAAAGTTTTTATTTATGCATTTTGTAGTATATGTGTAAAGTAAAATAATATCTACTACTTTACAATATATCAATATTGGACTATACCCAATTTTTTTTAATGAGAGGGCTATAATGGAGTTGTGAGCGCTTCTACAAATGTTTGGGGAATACCTCTGTAAGCATACATCAGAGATTTCTGGAAAATACCAATGCTAAAGTTATGACCAGCTGCCAGTTACAGAAGTTTATGGTCTATACAATCTTCAATTTATTAAGGGAAATCTACCCCTTTGAGAAAAAAAAAAAAAAACACCTAATAATACTCACCTCTGCTCCTCTTCTTCTAGATCTGGTTGCTGTCCTCCACTAGTCTTAAGGTGAGTATTTCTAGGTGTTTTTTTTTTCTCACTTTTTTCAGTTTTATTTCGGCCACAAAATGTTCAAAATTTGCTTAAAGGGGTTTATATTTTTCCTTGTTATTCCCTATCCACAGGATGAGGCAAATCAATCCAATCTGTGGTAGTCTGACCACTGGGTCCCCCACTGACCATAAGAATGGGGATCCAGTTCTCACTTACTGTTTGAGCATCAGTTTGAGCATGCGTACTGCCAATACATAGGATCAGTGGAAAGCGCAGCCATAGCTCTCGGGTATTTCCGGCACTCTCATATATTCCCCATTAAAGTGCGGTGCTCAGCAAGGACACTAGCTGAACCAGCTACTCCATTTACAAGTGACAACAGGACCCCCCTTTCTCATGATTGGTAGGGTCACCGCCTTCAGACACCAACAGATCAGATTGTTATTTATTATTAAAATTTGGTGCAGCCCCATTAAAGGACATCTACCACCAAAGTAAAGGACTGAATGCAAACGAGCCTCAGAGGCTCCAAGTCTTATAGATGTCATTTGCATACAGTCTTTCATCCTGGCGGTAGATGTCCTTTAAGCCAATTTTGGCAGTTTTCTGGCTGAAATTAAACTTCATAAATTGAAGATGGTATTGTTATTCCCCATCGACATAAAACTTGTATAAATTCCTTCCTCCATCATACAGCTACAGCTATATAGTCACCAGACGCTCTATGGTCCCGAGTCTCCAGCGGCCATTGTGGGTCCTTGTGTAAACAGCTCAGTTCCTGAGAACGTGACCTCCCGTTCATGGAGTTTCGTCTACTTAACTTTGCGGTTTCCAATACAATTTTGTTTTGCTAAATTCCTTCCCCCTCCATCTGCTTAAACCCAAAGTCTTCAGTGTCAGAGATTATATACATTCTTGCCCTTACAAAAGGTGCCCCTGCTCCCTGAGGAGAAATGGATTAAGAAGCTGCCAGCAAGGAAAGTAATCCCGGGAGAGTCTCACGCCAGTTCTTTCCACTGCTCTGCCCTCCTGGTCTGGTGCCGTCCGCAAACACAAAAGACCGCAGCAGGGTGTGACTAGGGGCGAGTGATATCAGATGGCCCAAATCTGCCGCATATTTACCTGTAGTATTACATTTCCACTTCTCAAGAGATAGGATGGCACGGGCTGGAGCCAGGAAAGCAAACGCACTTGCCTGGAACAAGGGTAACCTGGAGAGAAAAGCGAAAATGCAGATGACTTATCTGTACGTGTAAGGACAAGGGGGCGCTAACCGTGGCTGGACGCTACCATAGCGGATATAGAAAGATTATACAAAACGGAAAGAGCCCTTATACTTTGAAATCTCCCTGCGATTTTCCAAAAATGCACAATTTTTTCCCTAGCCTGCAGACCACGGCCTTCCATAGAAGTCAATGCGTCCAGAAACGTATATGTCGATACAATACTGAGGGCGTTATTTTGCGGATGAGAATTACCCCAAATGACCCTAAATCTATAGTACGTTATTAGAAATTTATTAAACCTAGGCCCTTTCTATGTTTACGAGTCCGGTCCGACTGAGGGAAGGCAACCAACCGATTGGGAGGGCGGCCCACACTTCCGCCTGCTTATAGAACCAAGCCAGCCATTTTCTAACCCTTTCTGTGCTGTATATTTAGAAAAATATAAAAAGGAAATTAAATTTGAAAATGCCTGCATTTATTGAACAACCCACACATTTCGTAAATTTGTATTACTTTGTCCCTTGAATCACTTGCTCTATGAGGCTATACTTCTGGAATGGCCTAATGGAAAGATGCTACAGGCAGCCATGGGGTCCCTCAAAAGGACCCCTGAGCTGCATGACATATCTCAAGTACCCGCCGTAAAAAGTTGATCCGCCAAGCATTAAGGGGTTAATGAATGTAGTTTCTTTCATATCATGTTTGTTTCACAAAGCCAAAACTTTTAAAAAGATAGAAGAAGTCATTATTTTGGATCGTGTTGGATCGTGCTGTGGAGCTGGATTTGGTATGATTACGACAAGCCGTAATTCCTCCAGGTGAGCTGACTTTCCTTCCAATTCTTGTACAAAGCCAAAATGTTCTGAATGGGCCTTAGGGAGTAAAATGGTTGTTGTTGCTTGTAGAAACCAATCAGAACTCGGCTTAAGAAACTCCACTGTGTTTTAAGAGCTGATAGCTGCGCTATGATTGGTTGACAAGAACAACAAGACAATTTACTGCTTTGTGCCATATCTGTGAGGTATGTGAAGATCTGTGTGCTAAAGTTTTGGTTTAAAAAAAGAAAACAAATAAAATTTTAGGGTTAGACTCACCTGCAACCGAAAGTGGTCTGAAGCAAAGTAGTGATTCCTACACAGAAGAAAATGGTCCCAATTAGCTGACTGGTAGCCCACTGGTCAAAGCCAACGCACATGGCCTCTGCAAGCAGGAATGGCACAGCTACCGTCCCACTGAAGCAGGTCAGGTAATGCTGAAACACAGAGATACAAACATCAGCTCGCTACACAGCCATACATATTTTAAGAGTCACCAAATTTTGCAGCATTGAATTACCCACCCCCTCAGGCAGAGTAAGAAATGTCCTTCGTAGAATTTTCAGTCATGTGAAATCTCACAAATGTATCTATTTCGAAAAAAAAAAATAATCACCTCCACATCAATATGAATATGAGCTGAGAAGAGTCAATTTTTTCTCAAGATAAGTCACTTTTAACGGGTGTAGGGACAGTGTCTCTTTAGACACCCTTAACTTTGGTTGTACGGCACCCAGAAACAGGTTTCTGGTGTCATGTTAAAGGTAACAATCCCATCTTTGAGGATGCTTGTGGTTCTGTGATCTATGTGAGCTGCAGATACAAATCTAGTTCCCGTCTATTTCTTTAAAGAGGACCTGTCACCTAAAATTTCGGCACTAGGAGCTGCTTCTAGTGCTTGAACAAACGCCGCAGTGTTAGAAGGATAGCGCTACCGGAAACCTCCGGTAACGTTATCCAACACTGGGGTGGGGTACAAAGGCGTTGCCTCTTCCCTGGACTGCCCCGCTCGCTCCATAGGCCGGCGGTGACTGCCACACGTCATGCGGCAGTCACCGCCCCTAACCCCGCCCCCTCCTCATGAATACATGATTACATTCTTCTTAGTAAGCAGCTCCTAGTGCCGAAATTTCAGGTGCCTAGTGCCAAAATCTTTAAGGCTATATTCACACTAACGTATGGAGGACGTATATATACGGCCGACGTATATATACGGCCGATATACGTCCTCCATAGACGGCAATGGGTGCACGGCGCCCTATGGGAGCAGTGCAGTGCAGCACATGTGCGGCACCGTACCGCTCCGTACCCGGGAAAAAGATAGGACCTTTCCTATCTTTACCCGTAGTACGGCGCCGCACGCCATTACTTCCTATGGAGAGGGGCGGGGGTGAGCTGCGCTCATCCCCAGCGCCGATGTGTGCCTGCCGTACTACGGTACGGCGGGCATACATCGTGTGAATGTAGCCTTACTGCCTATTTCTCTGGTTCTGTAGCTCACAGAACCACAAACATAGATGAAATTCTTATTTCTAAATATGACACCTTAAGCATTTCCTTGGTTTTACAGAACTAAAAAGAGAGGAGTCTAAAGTGACATTCCCCCCCTGCAGCCTCTAAACTTGACTCATCTCAGGCAAAACACGACTCTGGAGATTTTGTCTTATAGGTTATGGTTAGATTTCACATACAAGGGGGGAGTGCTAGAAAGGATATTTCATACCCTACCTGAAGAGGTTTAATGGTGTAAAAAAAACTGGTGATAAATTCCCTTTAAGAAGGATGAACAGTGGTGTCATAAAATTCAGCATAAACATTGTAAACCATGCTGCGGCCCTTTCCTTTACCTCAGGAAAGGATATAAAAAAAAAAGACCTATTTAAAGCATTGAGGTACACGCAGTAATACTAGGACAGCTGTCAATCATGTATGTGTGGGCGGGGCAATCAGGACTCTTATTGTGTCTTCCAGGAGTCCTGTCAAGATTTACTCTGCTCTTTACATTGTTCTCCAAATAAACAGGTATAAAAGGTCAAAGTTTCATACACTGGTCACAGGGGGTGGATGCGATGCCTACCCTGACTCATTAAAGAAGCTTTATCTGGCCTAAGAACTATGTACACAGGTTACAGAGGATAATGCGGCATGTTACTGAACACGCGCCAAGACAAGCATAGTAAACCAAGATGTTGATAACTCAGCTGCCCGACCCGCTCAATAATAAGCATTAAAAGTACAGGTGCGGCCTAGTAATGGCAGCATTGCATCACTCGCCTCTCATTACATCCTATAGTACAGTAATCTGTTACCAGGACACAAGTCACACACAAAGACGTTGTGAAACCAGATGTCACAACTCTTACACTTCCCCATCAGCTCCGCTTCAGTTTCTTCGTATTTATTATTTCAGAATACCTACCGGAGAATCCCTTAATCTGGATTAGTACACTAGTGCCTCTCCTCACGGGGCATCTCAGGATATTGTAGTGTGTGGATTATAAGTGTGACTAGAGTAATAGCTATACATGTCATATAATGTAGTAGGCCGCTACACAATGGCGTGGTAAGTACACTGCGTGATGAACAATGGAAAATTGCCTTAAAGTATAAGAGAAACATGATCCCCCCCTTCAAGGGCTCCCCCTACCTACAGTATCTGTAGATAGAGAGAAGCAGCCCCAATGGTCCGTTTCAGGTTCGACCACCTAACAGGAAATCTTAGCAAAGGCTCTGATGTGCCAAAGAGGACACCATTAACGTAAATGAAGCAGAGCAGCTGCAGTACCACATACAGCCTGTGCACAGGTGAGGCACAATTTCTAGAAAAAAATAGCCATGTTTTATTCTTTATAGGGAAACTCATTTACTTGTCTATGAAACAAGACCCATGGCACCTATGAGACGCAAGGGTGCAGTCACATGATCGTGTTTGGAAACGCAACGCAAACAGAAAGTAGAAGGGGCTTGTGCCGATCACAATGCTGTCCCCGCTGAAACGCAGGCGACTGCTATCGAGCATCATTCTAGTTGTCCTTGGCAACCAATCAGAGCTCAGTTTTCATTTTCCCAAAGCTGTTTAGAAAATGAAAGCTAAGTTCTGATTGGTTTCCATGGGCAACTAGAACAGTTTTACCTCAGACACTTCTGACAAATCTCCCCCAATATGTTTTGTATGTAAACAACGAAAAACATGTGGTGCTTGTTACCATCTGGATGAGTTTCAGTGAAACCGTAGATGAAATCGGCACAAGCCCCTCCAATTTCCAATTGAATTTGATACACAATACAAGGGGAATGTGTGACCATTCTCTAAATTAAAGGGGTATTCCGGTGAAAACATGTTATCCCCCATCTACAGGGGCATAACCTGGTCATCAGATGGGGTCCAAGCAGTAGCGGATTATAATATAGGCTGTAGCACGCGGCCCATGGCCACCCAAACCACCAACAAATTTTATACTGAGAAGGACTTTATCCTCATATATCTGTTTATACTCTTGATACACATGTACACATGAGCCATTTCAGGAACTTTGAAGGTCCTCAAGAAGCTTGATTCTAGTACCATGTGTAGGAAGTGACTACAGACTAGTAGGGGCTATAATATTCATACATTCGAGGGCCCAGGGCAGTCTTAATCCGCCCCTGGTCACGAGAATGTGGATTTGAACAGTGGAGCTGGCCGCACTTGTGCCTACAGCCCTATTCATCTCTATGGAGCTGACAGAAGTTCTGCATCGCCATTAGTACTGTGGGGGGATAGGATCCAAGAGACTTCAAGGGGTATTCCAGGTATCAGCGTAATTTATAAACAAATGGGACCTTAAAATTAAGTTAAATTTAATTCGTTATTATTTAAAATTTTGCTCCCCTTAGCAGAAAAATCCTATTGACTTCCAATGTAATGAAAAATTAAAATGCTACTGGCCCTCTAATCAGTCTGTCGATTTTCTCAACAAACAGAAGATGGCCGCTGGTCACATGCCCACATCACATGTCTGGGCAGGTCATGTGATCACTACTACGTTTGGCTGTTGTTGGTTGGTTGCAGTGCATCAGTATGGCCGGTGTTGTGGTGATGGCAGTTACACACATCATTACTATGGTAACAGAGCAGGACAGTCTGTTACATCATCACTGGGAGCAGAGTATAAGAGGGAGGAGGAGTTACTGAGAACTAAAGGATCATGCGACTTGTAGTTTTCCGGTGACGGCCATCTTAGTGATAACTCCACCTACTTTAGAGAGGCCATAAAATTTTGTGAATCATAAAATCGAACTATTTAATCTCCATTTTGTGACTAATGACAATGAGTTTTGTTCTATTAATTTATTTATATGATCATGGGGTTTTTGTATCGGGCGTTCATATTCCAGGAATACCCCTTTAAGTTCTCATGATCTGTGGGGGGGGATCCACAATGAACAACAAGTTAAAGAGGAAAACTTGGATATTACTGGAGTACCCCTTTAATGCTATAAAATGGGCCACTGTTTGGACCCTTAGTCTTCAATACTTTTTGTTCTGGCTGTTACTCTCCCATATGTCAGTCACCCCCCCCCCCTTTAAAAAAAATAGTAATAAATCAAACATACGCTTTATTTGACTGTAATCTGCAAGCTTTTATTGAATCCAGAAAAATTGCCTAAATTGATGGTCGCATTTCCTTTTGCCCAACCATATTAAGCTCATTTAAAAAATCATTATTTTTACTCCTCTCATGTACAGCCCAAATGTAAGTAAGGACAATACCCAACGAGCGCAATAATAGTGATTTACGTAATGATCGCCCACCAGGAGAAAGACATTTTCTTTATTTTCATTCTTGATACATTATCCACAGGGTGAGTCACTCTCCAGAGTGAGGATTACATACACATGAATACAGAGGGCACGGAAAGACCGAAACGCGTAGATACACCGAATATACATAACCCCCCCGCACACACACACACTCCACAATATTACAGCTATATTATTATCATCACAGGAAGTCTGCAGATATTAAGAAATGTTCCAGTTCTCATGAATAACATTGCTTCACTTCAGTGAATATTTGCAAATATGTCATTGGAACGAGCGATTGCACATTATACAGAGAGGATTCTTTACTGTAAGAGCAGCCACTAGAAAACTCCACCACAGGAGCTAGTGATGGGTCACACAGGGGCTCAATGTATCATAGATAATTATGATACTCAGGGATTGTGTCCTGTCCAGTCAATGTGGTCACATACGGTCATGGACCGAACGCATTGGGCCAGTTATAGCAAAACGAAAGTAATCCGTACTATGCGCAGATTGCCTCACGAATGTGCAGGGTGCCTCAGACTTTTCACCATTGGTGCACGGTCTTGAAATATCTGGTGCACCCTGCAATGCTATGGCAGCGTGCACCAACTTTAACATTTCACAATTCTGTCGAGTCGCTATAATAAATGTGTCCCCCTTTAGGTTCGGCCATCTGGCTCCGTGATGGTTCAGCGAGACAAGACCGTGCACCTTTAATCCACCGTGAGCTAGCGCCCATTTTTGCAGTTAACTAAAGGCCAACATTTACAGTCACGTGCATGAGACTTGTGGTATTTCCCCATTAGCCCTAGGTCTTCTCTGTCCAGAGCCACAGCAGAAGTAGTACTCCCCAGCTTTACTGAGTATGTGCCGTAGGTGTACTATGCCGGCTACAATGTAGGATTTTTGGGTTGTCCGATTTCCCAAATTGCCCTGATGGAAAAATTATCACCATTAGGCTAAACCAAGCCCATTGTGCACAGTCTGTGAATCCTTGACGGTTTGGTGGCCAGATTTCACATACTGAACACTGTGCTGGGATTCCAAATTATATATGATGCAAGGAGCCCCTGTGTAATTGGCCCAACAGCGCAGTACTGAAAGCGTGATTAAAGTTGAGCTCTGTTGTTCCTTGCATCATATATCAATAAGAGTCTTAGACTCCTGTCCGTGGAACAGTGTTCAGTCTCTGAAATGTGTCGGTGCGGGATTCATGGAATGATCACATTTGTGTAGTTTTAGCCCTACGCTAATGACAGCGCTGGAAGTGGTCTGGACTTGTATATTTACATATAGGTTTAATTTACCCATATTTTTTCCATTAATTCTCTCCATGCCTCTTCCTTTGGTCAATTTCAATCTAATTTACATATTCAGATTTCTCAGTAATCACTCCATGTTCCAATTCCATAACATTATATTTGCATATGTGTTTCACACCACTACCAGCAGTGTAATTTGATTATTAGGCCCGGAGAGACTTCCTATCGAGATGCTTTTTTCCACAGCGGGAACGATTGCTAGAATATAAGCAGCCGCTTCCCCTCATGATAGGATAACAAGTCACATCACGTCTGTGCTAGTTATACTAACGAGGTAGTTATCCTAATAATTACAGATGAGCAGACCCGAACTTTATTTAGCAGCTCCTCCTATCCCAGACATGGTGCATGATTGGCTGCAGAGGAGGACGGCAAACGCAAAGTCCGTGTCCGCTCATCTCTACTAATAACGAAAGGAATTTTCAGGCTTTAACATATTGAGAAATGGACCTCACTATGAGATTGGTGGAGGTCCAGCACCCCCAGATATCAACTCATAAACAGAGAAAGATACAGGAGGCAGACAGTGACGTTCTCTGTGTAGTGGTGGTGACAGGTTACTGCACATCAGCTCCTATTCATCAGACCGACTCGTTTCGGCAGCTACAAAGAGGAATAATTTATGGAAAAGTCAGGGAATGAGCCTGGGAAGTAGTAAGCAAAGAGGTCAGTCTGTACGTCATGGTGATGCCCAATATTGGGCAGACTAAGTATAGACGCAGGGAAATAATCAGATAAAGAAGATGCTATCAGTACTCCCAGCCTGATCCACAATGACACACATCTCTGAGTCAGCCACGTCAGGATTCATCTTCCTGATACAAAGGCTTCAGGGAAGATCTAATCCGAAGGCTGGAAACTTCTCCAGAGCTCAGTATTAACCAGTATGGTCCTCCAGCTACTACAACGTCCTCATACAGGCGCCATTATAGAACAGGAACAAAAAATGAACTTACTATTAGTTTTATTTGATTCCCAAAATGTCTTAAAGATATTCATTTTTCATGCAAGAAACTAAAAGAGAAGCTTCACCTGCAGAGTAGTAATGAAGAATGTGAAAGGAGATATGGGGCAAGTGATGACAGCTTAAAAGGGGTTTTGCCACGAAGACAAGTCAGTTCTGAGACCCCCGTAGATCGCGAGAACGAGGGGTCCGACTGACCCTTTGCCACTCCTCAGACTAATGTAGCAGACGGCCGCACATGACCGTTCTGCTCCATTAATCTCTATGGGGCTGACGGAGATCGGTGAGTGCGGTGCTCGGTGATCTTCGTCAGCTCCATAGAGATTAATGGAGCAGAATGGTCATGTGCGGCTGTCTGCTCCATTAGTCTGAGGAGCGGGGAGGGGGTCGGTCAGACCTCTAGTTCTCGCCATCTGCAGGGGGTCTCAGTACTGAGACCCCCACTGATCAGCAAGTTAGAGCGACACAGGAAGCTGGAGCCTATTACTTCCACTTTAGGTTTCCAAGCCTGACCACAATTTCCAGGAGGTCATGGAGTCCGCTTTATCGAATGAATGGCCTCCTCAATACAGAATATGGAACGGATGTCCCGTGTCTCAGGTTGCCGGTCATTGGATGAAGCGGGTCAAGTAACCACCATCCATTAACTTCGGATCAATCACAAGGTCTATAAACAGAAGTACTGATACAATGTGGGAAGCGGGAGCAGATTGAGTATTATTTCTCTTTTTTTTTTAATACCCTGTTCCCCTGGAGGTTTCTCCATCTTCACTGAAAACCCCCATTAATGGTTCCAAATGATTCATTACCTGAAGAAATTGGGATTTAAATGTAAAATCTGGAGCCAAAACCTCCAGCTACGATATATCATGTATATTATGCGTTAATTGCGTCTTATATGGCAGGGGGGTCTTCAGGTAACCATGTGCACCACAGCCTAAGACGGCTGGGACAGCCATAGCCACATCTTCTGAAGGACTACTCCGGAACAACATACCTTCCATAAGTACAGCGTCTGATTTACCTAAAACACAACCCATGGGGCAGGGAGGGAAGCAAAAAGTGGTGGGATGCAGCTGATTTGCTCAAAGTTTTTTTCCTCACCTTGTATACTCGTTATCCACGGCCTCCTTCCTTCTACAATCAACTTTTAAAATTATATTAATGAGCCTTAAAGGTTCTGGGGGTGTTACCAGAGTCCCCGCTATGCTGTAGGTTCCCAACCTGTTACACTGTCTCCTCCTCTACACTTCCCCTTCCCTCTGCCTGATGCAATCTCACACAATGGGAGGGAGGTGGGAAGTGCACAATGTAACAACCTGCGAAGCTACAGCACATAGGAGTTCTGATAACAGCCCCCAGAACCTTTATGACTCATTAGCATAATTTTTAAACCTGGTATTAAGCGAAAGGAGGCCAGGGATAATATATATATATCTATATATATAAGAAGATAACCACAGTCACAGTGCCTGGATCTATCATTTAATGTCCCTGGTTTATCATGCTTGATATTTTTTCTTTAATGGTTACCCCTTATCCATGTCACAACCTGCCCATCTATCAATAAGGATCAGTAGGGGTCCCACTGATCAGTGATCAGAGATTGTTATGTCTCCTAGCAATCAAACGTGGGACAATCTCTTTCATCTGTATTGCCGTTCTCAGGATGCAATTACAGTTTAAGGCCCCCTTCCAGCGCTCACCCCTCCACCTCCAAACACTTGCCGGTCCAGGCATAGTATCCATTCGTGTGAAGGGGGACTAAAGCTATGACAGAAAGAGGAGCTATAGTCTGCATACTACCATTCGGAGCTATACATTAAGGGCGTCCCCTTGAGATATAACTTTGCCCAGTGCGTCATAAGTGAATGTTGGGAAGGTCCTACCTGCAAGCCTAGGAAAATACAGAGGTACCAGGGAGGGACGTCTTCCACGGTGTAGATCATGTCCATCCGCTGCCGGTCCAGGCTGCCCATGCTATCCAGGGTCTCCGCCAATGAACTCTGCAACAGACAAGAAGATGTGATAAGGAGACTTATAGGATCCATAACGTCCGGAAGGCTGAGGACTGGACTGACCGTCCCAATACTCCTCTACCAGAACCGGAGAGAAAAAATATATCAAATGTATAAGCAAAAAGGTAAACATGGATCAGCAGGAAGATAAATATGTTTGGTAAATGTTTGACATCAGCGAGCAAACTCCTGCCTCTTCCAAGAAGCCAATGACTCAGCATCCGATAGTTTAGCACATTATCTCCAAACCCCGTTATTAGAGACCTCGCTGGCTCCCCGCGCCTGTGCCCTCATGCCTGACATTGGCAGACCCCAAACAACCTTGTCTGACGAGATTAAGACATTCTGTACTGATAACACGATTTCCAGGCGGCTCTGACACCTTCCTGCACAATCCACGCATAGAGGAAACCAGAGGGGACTGGGGGGAGACCACAATGTGAGAAGAAAGCCGAACACTGCCCCAAAAATACATGCAACTCAATTCAAGGATTGAAGACATTGGGCCATGACTTATTTGCACAGTAATAGCAGTGATAGTGATGATACGGGTGCCCAGAGGATGTCATGACCATAGACTTCATGTGGCAACATTCCCCACAGGCCCTGAATGACAGAGGATCTTCTGGCAAAGGAAATCTACCATTAAAATCCATCATGATAAACCAGGGACACTTACTCCTAGATTCAGGCACTGTGACTCTGGTAATGTTCTTTTATTTCTTATCCATGGTCTCCTTCCTTCTAAAAGCAACTTTTAAAATTATGCTAATGACTCTGAATGGCTCTGTGGGGGGGGGGGGGCACGAGCCCCTCTGTGCTGTAGCTTCACAGGCTGTTACACAGTGCACTGTGTGAGATTACATCAGGCAGATGAAGAGTGGAGTGCTGAGGGAGCAGTGTAGCATCCTGTGAAGCTAAAGTACATAGGGGCTCTGGTAACACCCCCCAGAGCACTTTGGGCTCATTCGCATGATTTTAAAAGCTGACGTTAGAAGAAAGGAGGCCGTTGATAACAAATATAAGAAGATTATCACAGTCACAGTGTCTGTTCTAGGAGTAAGTGTACCTGGTTTATCATGCTGGATTTAGATTTCCTTTAATTGAACATAGTCAACAGATTTTATCCCTTTAAATTAGCAGTGCCCTCAGGTAGAGTATGAAATGTCCTTTCTAGAATTCCCTCTGACGTCAAATCTCACCTTGTTACCTATACAAAAAAAACTCCTCCATAGTCATGTGAAAATGAGCAGAGAAGAGTCACATTTGCTTGGGATGAATCAAGTTTAGAGGCTGCCAAGGGAGTGTCTATTTAGACATGCCAATCATCAGTTCTATAGTACCTTCAAATATGTTTTTATTGTCATTTTAAAGATAGGAATCTCATCTTTCAGGTCATACCAGGCTTGTAGTTCTGTGAGCTACAGAAATAGATATACATGCAGCTACAGACATAGTTGAAAGGGTGAGCGGCAGGTACCACTACACAACTCTGCTAGTATTCATGTTAAAATTATGCAGAAATATTATATACATGTCTAGTAAAAAGTGATGCCATCCTTTTACATAATTCTTATAAAAACAGCATTTCCCGAGTTTTTTCCATCAGACGAGGCACCGCAGGATCCTCCGAGGTCATGAACGAGTTTTCCTACAAAGTTCTCAGAACTATTTAAAAAGAGGATTAATGTCAGATTTTCGGACTTGCATGCATGTCATGTATTAATACAGAAACCGGGTTTGGACATCTGCCTAACTAAGACAGTGACCTTAAACTTTACAATCTGGTCAAAGACTGCGCAGATTAAAACAATCCTTGAGCCTGCCAAATTGACCAGCCACTTGCCAGATCTGAAATGTGCACTAAATCCCGTATTGTGGGGATCAGGTGCTTTCAGACGCGGAAGGGAAATATAATCTCCAAAGAATTCCAGAAGACAAAACCCCCCAAGGCTGCGGAGCTCCTGCATGGCACCCCCTAAAGGTGATAATGGAGGCGCAGCATCAGGGTGACAACTGCTGAACCAGAGCCGGCTTATGTGTATTGCCCCATAAATCAGTGGTCCCCAAATATGGACTGGGACACTAAGCCCTGGGCCACAGACACACAGAGAGGCCTGGAGATGCAGAGGAGCCACACTGCACCAGAATAGCAGTGCTGGTGCCATGTACCCCTGGCAGTGATGGCAGTCAGCAGTATGCAGCATATAAGGCTGCGTTGGTCAGGTTTTGCCCCCCCATTTCAGTTCACCTTCTGTTGTTATTCCCTGTTATGGTCTCCTAAAATGGAGAGTGTAATGGGAACCCCCAGCAGTTTACCAGCAAGTACCCCATACTTGTACCCAGTAAAACTGCTGGCTCCCCATACTTGTACCCAGTAAAACTGCTGGCTTCCCAGACTTGTACCCAGTAAAACTACTGGCTCCCCATACTTGTACCCTGTAAACTGCTGGCTCCCCATACTTGTACCCAGTAAAACTGCTGCTCCCCATACTTGTACCCAGTAAACTGCTGGCTCCCCATACTTGTACCCTGTAAACTGCTGGCTCCCCATACTTGTACCCAGTAAAACTGCTGGCTCCCCATACTTGTACCCTGTAAACTGCTGGCTCCCCATACTTGTACCCTGTAAACTGTCTGGCTCCCCATACTTGTACCCAGTAAACTGCTGGCTCCCCATACTTGTACCCAGTAAAACTGCTGGCTCCCCATACTTGTACCCTGTAAACTGCTGGCTCCCCATACTGTACCCATGTAAACTGCTGGCTCCCCATACTTGTACCCAGTAAACTGCTGGCTCCCCATACTTGTACCCAGTAAACTGCTGGCTCCCCATACTTGTACCCAGTAAAACTGCTGGCTCCCCATACTCCCAGTGTACCCTTCAGAGTCCTCCTACCCATGTGCCATCCAGAGATCCCAGCATAACAGTGCTGGGGACAGGAGATAACTTGAAAATTTGGGACAACTCCTGTATAAGGAACCTATCAGCAGATACTCACCAATGAAACCTCTACCAATATGGTGTCAAGCAGCTGAACACCTTTTCAGATCATGGCCCAATGATGTGGAATCATCCAGAAAATCTCACCTAAGATGCAGTAAATTGGATGTATAAAGTCACAGAGAAGTGGAGAATTTATCACTGAAGTTAAGCTCTCCCTGACTTAGGGTTGCTCCATACCCTGTGATTGCCACAATTCATCAGACATCAGCAAAGTCTTATAGTGATGTCCCTGGACAAAGCAATTACAGTGAGGAGGGGAGAGCTTGACTTCAGTGATAAATTCTTCTGCCTCTAGGACTTGATAGAACCAGTTTACACCTCACTTCAGATTTTCTGGATGATGCCACCACACTGGGCCATAAAAGAAACACAAGATATTCATCTGCTTGACAACATACTGGCAGTGGTGTATGAGGTCAGTCTCTGCGGACAGGTAAAGAAAAAGTTAAGGTATAGAATAGGTTAACAATGTTTGGTGTTTTAGCAATTCTTCTTTTCAACCCTTGTGAAAAAAAGACAGAACAAAAAAAAAAAAAAAAGAAAATGTATGAAGGGCAGAAGCAGCTTTGGTGCAGTGAATAGATGAAGCACTTTCCGGGCCATGGCGTGTTCCTGCCTCGGGCACCTCGTGCTGGGAGAATGGAAAGGCCAATGTGTAAGATGAAGAAGGAGACAGAGAAAGATGATCATAGAGCAGAAACCTCACATGACCGACAGGACAAGGAAGTGTAAGTGCAAACTACCAAAGAATGAAAACCCTCCAAAAAAGTGTAAATCCAGCAATTGTTCCTCACCCTAAGAGGTCATAGGTCACGCTTAGGTTTTTTTCTGCTGGCCCCAGCTCCCCTCTGTGCGTCTTCCCAGCCATTCAGCAGAGCCGTGAGGGGTAACTTCCCTCAGGACACAACTTCTATAAAAGGAACTTGTGTCTTACTGATTAACCCCTCCAGTCTTGTCCATAGATAATCTTAAACGATCTGTTTTTTCCTATACAGGCAGTCCCCGGGTTACATATAAGATAGGTTCCATAGGTTTGTTCTTAAGTTGAATTTGTATGCAAGTCAGAACTGTGTATTTTATAATTGTAGATCCAGACAAATTTTTTTGCCCCAGTGACAATTGGAGTTTCAAAAATTTTTTGGTGTAATGGGACCAAGGATTATCAATAAAGCTTCATTACAGACACCTTACAGCTGATCATTGCAGCCTGGGACTACAGTAACATCCAGAGAGCTTCACCAGAGGTCACAGGGGGCCGAGGGATCCGTCTGTAACTAGGGGTCGTCTGTAAGTTGGGTGTCCTTAATTAGGGGACCGCCTGTCTGTCTGGCTGTGCCAATACACATATTGTATATCCTGATCCATCTCTTACCGCTGAGCTTTAACAAGATATATTATCATTCACAGCCAGTGATAACAGAAGAAAATTATACTGTCAATTTCATCCAAAGTGACTGCTCAAACAAGCCGGGGGCTAAGGAGTGATGACAAACATGACTGCTGATATAGGGAATAACATCCAGACACAAGACAACGCAATGTGACAGCTCTATAGGGTAGAGACATGGTAATATGTAAGGAAAAGCAAACACTGATCACTGAAGACGTGTTACACCCGGGGGGGAAGCATTATACGGTGGGATCAAGTATTTGGGGCGCTTGGTGGAATCCATTTATTCCTCTGCTGATCATCTGAAGACTTTGTGATACTGTAGACAAGCCCCTGGCACTTCTGCACATCTTAAAAACTATACAATAATTATTACAGGGCACCGTGTATGTTGACTATTTAATCCCAATATATGAGAGGGGGGCGGAATCTGTTTTTTTTCCTATATGCAAATGAACTACTAAGAGCAGTGGGGGAGGAGCCGTGTCTGCTGGTGCACCCGTTTTATGCTTAATCAGTTTCCCAGATCCAGCCACCAGCCGCCTCTTTGCGTGATGAATGACACCCCTTGAAGAAAAGTTTTGTAGAAGGAAGAAAATGGGTAAACCAACAGAAGTAGACCCATTTGTGGTGAACCAAGAAGCTAATTTGCATAAAGATAAAAACTGAATTCTCTCTGTAATAAATGCTAATACGTTTTCCAGGATGGGATAAGGAAAACCATGCTTCTTTTGCTACCTTTTAAGGCAACCCTTTATCATCAAGGATGACCTTCAGGAAGCCTAATGACATGATATGGGATTAAGGCCAAACTAGTAAATCTATTCCAGAAGGAACAGATTCCCAACTATACACAGCACTGTTTTTCAACATGGTTGGGTCTCTTCAGTACAGCGTAGGGCACTGGTTTAGCCAAGTGAGAGGCTTTTTACTAGGGTCAAGAAGTAATCATGTCATCAGGCTTCCTGAAAGTCATGCTTGATGTTAATGTTAAGGGGCCTGACTTCCCTAATGGAGCATCAATGGCTATAAGTCTCCACATGTCTACAAGGTGGACTTAAATGGCAAGATCTCTGCAAGGAGAATTCTTACTTTTCTTAGGAAAACAGAAAAAGTTGATCTGGAAAGACTATAAAGTGGCATATGCGATACTGGTTTAACTTGTCGGCGGATTTTGTGGGGTCTAGACTCCCTTTGAGCACCAGATATATGTTGCCATTGACGTCTATACGTAAAAAAAAGCCCTACCTTCTCAGCGATTGCACTCTCCGTTGTATAAATCGCCATCAGTTCTGTGTCTTCTGTATCTTGATCCACGCTGGGTGTAGCTCCTCCATTGATTACCACCTACAAGGAGCAAACAATGGTTATATAGTAGATGAGGTATACAGTGGGAGTAGATGTTCCTATAGGGACTATCATTGATAACAGTTGGACATGGATGATGGATACTGAGGGCGCTCTACCATCATAACACAGGAAGGTCCCAGAGAAGAAAGATGGAAGTCATGACCTCCTATGTCCTACCCCTCTCCTACAGACCCTGCACTGAACATAAAGCAAACGATGGGTCATAAATACATATGACCCCATCAGTGAGACCTGAGAGCAGTACCAAAAGGGCAACATCTATGTATAAACCATCATTGTCTGGATTTCCCCAGTACATATATATAGTATATAGCAGCACAGCTTCTTTATTTGCTCTGCCTCACCTCCTGCTATTATTATTCCATATAGAATACAATACATTCAGATTACAAGGGTATTTAATGGCATCACTGGGGGCAGATCTATCCCACAGTATAAACGCTCCATCATTTCTCTCCCTTCAGAATTGCCCTTTGGAAATGTAACATTTACACACAGAAGCTAATATTTGTTCTGGAACTGTATAAAAGTCCTGTCCGTACAGATCCACTATTTCTGTACTTTTCTCATATTCTTATCAGACTCTAAAAAAGGGGAACTTGACAGATTTCTCATTTCTCCCCAACTATTATACCAGAAGAAAAGCCTTGGGAGAGGTCATTAATCTTCTCTGCCCGAAACGTTAACCTTTACTACACAAAAGCGTTATATAAAGTTTAAATAGCAACTATCAGATGTACATAGAAAAGCTAGAACAACATGAATGTGATACGTTATCATGGGTATGAATGGCCTGTACCCTAGTTTAGCCAAACTTGTCCTTCTTTACTGCCCTGGAATACAAACCTAGGCTCACACATGTTTAGGGCTTATTCACTGGAAAGTGCTCTGCCCAGGAAACAAGGAGCAGTGCCTTGGTCCTAACATAATTTAGGGGACGGGAGAACAAGTTTCATAGCCATTTCGGATGCGAGGAGCCCCTACTATGCCATAATGGAAAGATTAGGATGCAGGGACTCCTTCCATCATGAAGAACTAGGATGCTAGGACTCCCATCTCCGGAGAAATGTTCAGACTGCAGACTACAGTGTGCAATATCCACTTGTTTGTGGACACTGCCAATGTCCATTCTGTGCCTGCAGGTGCCACAAATCCGTGCAGCAAAAAGACCTGCGAATAAAGTACAGGCAGTCCTCGGGTTACGTACAAGATAGGTTCAATAGGTTTGTTCTTAAATTGAATTTATATGTAGGAAACCAGACAAAAAATGTATTTTTGCCCCAGTGACATTTGGAGTTTCAAAATTTTTTGCTGTAATGGGACCAAGGATTATCAATAAAGCTTCATTACAGACACCTTACAGTTGATTATTGCAGCCTGGGACTATAGTAAAGCATCCAGAGAGCTTTACCACGATATGATATCCATCCCAGCCTTATTAAAACATAGACCTTATGATGCTCTAGTGATGTAACTTCCACTGTGCCAGGTCTTTAATGCTCCGTGTGCGCCTCTGTCTCTTCTCACCAGCTTTTTTCTGGGGCTGCAGGAGGGCTGAACATGTCCCTATAGTCCCCCCCCCCCTTCTTTCATTCTTACTTCTCTCTTCACATGTTCAGCTAAAGTAAACATGCATAGGAATAGCTGGCAGCATCTAAAGAACATTGTTATAGTATAGTTTTGGTATATGGCCACTTTTATACTTCCAGCTAGTTTAGACTAAGGCTACATGTACACGGGCGCTGGTGTTTTGCCATGTTCTAGCTGTCGTTTCGGTGGGTAGCATGTACCCATATACTTCTATGGGCCGATATACATGGCCATGGTTTCCACAATCCCAAAGGGGAGTTCGTAGCCTCAGTAATTACAAAAATGATCAAATAACCTCAAAAATATTTCTGTAACTAAAAGCCATTAGTAGGGTCTGGAGTAGGAGATCATAAATCTGTCCTCGTGCAGGACCCCAGGCCGGGTACATGATCTTTAGTGTCACTTCCAGGACTTGTCCCAGCACAGATCACTACGGTAAAGTTTTGGTAACTTTAATAAAACAAATAACTGGGAATTGGCCGTATCAGCTGTTATCATTGGCACCAGGATGTAGCGTTTGCACATGGCTAGAGATACGCTGCAGGTTTCTGGCCTGACTGCACAGAGTCAAATATCCAGAACATGACAGAATAACAAAAGTCCATCCGGATACTTGTCACCCAGTCATGCGGATGAGGAGCTCTGCATTGTGCTGGGCAAGGTATACAACATTGGGCAGCAGATAAGAAAGTGCCCGCGCCATGGAGGAAGATGATGGAGAGTCACGAGACGTCCGCGGCCGCCTGAGTCACATCGTCTTCTACCGAGTGATGACTTCATGTGACTCAGCACAATCACATCAAGGAGACGCAGGAGCAATCTACAAGGAAACCGGAGCTTTCTATACAATGTAATACAATACAAAGGCCTCATTCATTGCAAGAGGATCGTCTGTAGATACATGTATTTATTACTGAATAACCGAGGGAGATTTATCTAAACTGGTTCAGGTGTTATCAGGTTCAAAATGGTCTTTATAAAATCACATCTGCAACTCGATTGGTTAGAATCATAAACTACTCCAATTGCCTGCAGAAAGCCCAGCTCCTCCTGCTCTAGAACATTCTGGTTTCAGATACAATCCTAAATTAAATCTGCCCAGCTCCTCCTGCTCTATAACATGCTGCCTGCAGATAGGACACTTTGTGCAATCTGCTCAGCTCCTCCTGCTCTACAACATGCTGCCTGCCGATAGGACACTATGTGCAATCTGCTCAGCTCCTCCTGCTCTACAACATGCTGCCTGCCGATAGGACACTATGTGCAATCTGCTCAGCTCCCCCTGCTCTATAACATGCTGCCTGCAGATAGGTCACTTTGTACAATATGCTCAGCTCCTCCAGATCCACAACCTGCTTGCTGCCTGCCGATAGGACACCATGTACAATCTGCTCAGCTCCCCCTGCTATATAACAGATTTCCTGCAGATAGCACAGTATGCACAATATTCCCAGATCCTCCTGCTCTATAACATGCTGCTTGCAGATAGGACAGTCCAATCTGCTCAGCTTCTCCCGCTCTGTAGGCTTCCTGCAGATGACACAGTATGCACAATATTATCCTGCTCTATAACATGCTGCCTAAAACTTTTTTTGTTTAATATAGATTTTCAGAACCATTTCCATTCAGCTGGATTCCCGCCTAACAATCTTTTCCTCCATTCCGCATAATTATACTCTACACTAGGACTCTCCATGTAGTTGGAATAATTGTCTACATGCCTAATTTAGAAATTCTGAGAGGACCAGTCCAGGATAAGTTGTATAAATCTTGTCGGGTTATCTGATATAAGCTGTGATGCAGACTGCGAGGCTCCTTTCATTCCATGTTACTTTATCCTTATCTCTGTTTTCCAACAAATTCTCTGAACCTTCACCCAACAAACTTCAGTAAACAGCGGTGTGATATCACCAGTGTCCCTGATCATAGCCAAAGCTGAACTTTCCTCCTCCGAGATACAACCGACATCCATACAGTGACTATATAATGGAAATTCACAGCTCTGCACCCATAAACTCATTACATAGTGTGAAGGCAGCCTTGGACCTTGGAGACATCCGACCAAACGCACATTGTGCAGACCGCGATCCTCCTCATCCCCCACTATATGCTTTTTGGGTTTACTAGCCAAATTGTACAGATGGGTTGTCACCAAAGGACACACTAACTTTTTTTTTCCAGAAAGGGTAAAAATACTCCTCTTACTATTGTTGAGGAGTAATTTTAGCCGAGGAGGAGAATGAAAATGTTCGGATATATATAAGGTCCCGCCGGGATCACATAGCACGCCGGGAGCATGACGAGGAGCAGCCGTATGTCTCCCCTGGGGCCGGCGCTCACGTAGCTCCCACAGATCGCTGCATCCTGCTGAGTGGTCCGGCGCGGGCTGCAATTGCGCTAATGACATTTCCCTCTTTTGCAGCGCACGCCGGTCTGCTCAGCCTGCGCGCTACAGGGAATAATTGCCAAGCAGAACTTTACACTTGGCAATTATTTTGTGGGGTAATGGCACCTCATCAGGACGCGTGGCGAGGCGTTAATGCGATCTCTGGTTGGCACTGTCCCAGAGATCAAGGAATTGGACCAGGCTATCATAGTTTGGGGGTGGGCTGACCTGTGCGGCTAGATCTACTGCTAAGCCACAGCCAGGGGGTGCACTGCAACGGACAGGAGTAAGCCACAGCCAGGGGGGGGGGGGGGGGGCACAGCCAGGGGGGGCAGCGGACAGGAGTAAGCCACAGCCAGGGGGGCAGCGGACAGGAGTAAGCCACAGCCAGGGGGGGCACTGCGCCGGACAGCAGTAAGCCACAGCCAGGGGGGAGCAGCGGACAGGAAGTTGCCATATTCCCAATGGTTGTTGAAGAAGCAAGACTATAGGTTCTAGGCATACAATGAAAATTAGTCATGCTCCTCCCCTCAGGCCCTGTACAATGTATTATTCAAGCTTGGACTGGAGTTTTCCTTTAAATATGAGAATATATGTATTAATGCTGTAGATGGCAGAGAAATGATTCACCATCTATTAATGGCCTCGGCTCTCGGCACAGTACAGCACATTATTGCCTCTCTATGAGCACAGGAACGTTCTGGTGTATAATGTCACATCTCAGGATACAAGTAGGTGGGATTCGGGAAGAGAGGAGGCTGGAGGAGTGCGGAATATTCTCCCCAAACCGTAAAGAATGCTACTTTAATGAGCGGCAAAGGAGGAAGTTTCCATGGTAACCAGACAGTTGGATAAAAGCAGCGGATCTGGGACACGAGGCGGATAATTAAGAGTTCTATTAAAAAAAAAAGAGGGTAAAAATAAGATTTGAGATATCAGCGCTCCGTGTTGTGTAGACTCAGATAACCTTTCATGAGCGCCATCCAACAACACAAATTAAAGGAGAAATAAATTGCTTTTCTATTCCCACACCCAGTACATTGCACAGAGAATCACTAGTCGCAGCAATCAGGCTCCGCAGATGGAACGAGGACAGAAGTCAAGGGGTCCTAATAACATCGGCACAACTATCACATACTGTTCTGAAAGTTATCACATCATATGAAAATCACCCTGTGCGGGTCTGATCTGCGAGTCTGGCATACTCATAAATCTGCAGCATGAGGGAGGGGGGAATGAGGGACCAGATTCCTCTTCAGCCAGTCACACACAACCAACATCTGTCTCAAGCCCCACGTTCTCCCCCTCCCTCAGGAATTCTCTTCGGCCAAATACACAGCCAACGTCTGCCTCAACTCCCTCGTTCCTCCCTCAGGAATTCTCTTAAGCAAGTCATCCACAGTCAACTTCTTCCTCTACTCCCTCATCCCCCCTCCCTCACACAACCAAAGTCACGCTCAAACTGTATTTTTGGCAAATAATCGGAAAGCATAGGTTGAAAAATTTGACTCAAAACATAGTCCATGATCTTCCATGAGTCACAGGAAGCCTTTTGCAGAGATACACGCACTTTTACACTCAGCTTTATAAATTAGATTTGGATACCCTTTCTATCTGGTCCCCTTTAGGCCAACAAGCGCTGACGAAAAGGGAAACGTCAGAAGAGGCGAGAGATCCTCTATAATGGTAATCTAGATCAGCAGTTTTGACCGTACAAGGCTGCAGACAGTGGTAGGTATAGGCCCTGGAGATCAGAGTGACCATAACTTGGTGTGCTTTGTTAGGATGTGAAAATGTATTTATATAGCAGGATTGTAGTTGGACCTTGAGCACTGTGGTGCACTGGTGTGTGAGATCTCTTCAATGAACACAGCACAGTCCCTCCCCTCTGCTCTGAGTCCCTGCTGTAGAATTCAACCAGAAGTTGAAGCACAGGGCACAGGGAAGGTGCCAAGCTGTGGGATCTACAGTGCATCTTTCACAGTCCTGCTGCTACTAAAACACACACAAATGCATCATCACCAGGGACAACACCAAACACTGGCTGTTCTTCTTGTATGGTCCAAACTGCTGACCGATTCCCATTCCCTTTAAGTAAAAATAGTCATTAAAACAAAAGCATCTGGGGGAGTGAGGGGGGGGGGGGGGGTTATCAATGTGATATAACACACACAAGTAGTAGTTGTAATGCTGAGGTTTCCATAAATAACATGCTATATATGTATATCCGGGAGGTCAGTGCCGTCACATACAATCCTATTAAGATCTTCACTCACGGACAACGTTCACTTCCTATGTACATTCCAAAGACGCTTTGTGCCAAGTAATTCCCAACTTCAAAAGGAAAAACTACAAGCTTCACACACAATAAGCGCTGCCTTATCAGATACAAGTTACTTCTGCCCTGGCATAGAGGTTATTGAGGTTACCAGTGTTGATAACTCATAGATAAAGAGCTGTTTCCGGCAGGGCTATAAACATCATAGAAGTGCCGGCACTTGGAGATTGCCACCTGTAGTACACGGGTAAGACAGGTGACGAATCCTACAAGTAACAGGTAACCCCAGTGCTGAGGGCAGGACATATGTGATATTCTGCATGGCCCAGAGCCTAGACACAAAGCCCTATTAATGAAGACATTATGGAAACTTCTCCCAAGTTGGGCCACGGGCCGATGATCTGCCTGTGCCGTGTAGAACTTCTCAGGTAGAGATTAACACTAATTTCAATTGAAAATGGTCGGTCGCACGGACATGACCACACACAATAGACCACAATGGTGACTGTGATCTAGCTGCCGTTTGAGTATAACTCGAATCCCTCATTTACGTTTGTGTGTGTTAGGCCTAAGGTAGTAGGTAAAAAAGGGTAAAGCTGTGTGCCTATGTCTTATATTGTGGTACTTGGGGCCCTGGTGGGTTTGTATTACAAGAATGTTCCAGATATTGGCGACACTTGCCCCCCCACAAATATGTATTTGTTACTGTAACGTGTTCTTTGATATTTTCTGACAGGAAAGTTTAGTCTCTTGTAACCATGTACCTATTGTAGGGTTATACATGATCTTGAAATGTGTTATTCTATTGGGTAGTATGTATTATAAGAATTTACTACATTCACTGGCCGTACCATAGTATGGCGGGCATACATCGGCGCCGGGGAGAGGATGAGGGGAGAGCACCGCTCCATAGAGTTACATAGGTCCCGGCACCGTATACAGAATGTTGCAGTGCCGCGCGTGTGCTGTGCTCCCGTACGGCGCAGTGAAGCCATTGCGATGTATGGGGGACGTGTGAATGTAGCCTTATTCTGTCCTCACGGATGGAAATCTATGGGGGTCAAAGCAGAGAGATCAGAGAATTAAGGATTGGGCAGTTGGAATTGAACATTTCTGATCCATTTAGCTCTACATGGAGAAAGCTACAGTCAGAGGTGTTAAGCAGCAGCGTAGGTGGGATACTTTCAGCTGAGTCCTGAGCCAATGCTATACAATGTGTATGGCTCAGATTCTAATGAACACTATCAATGACAAAATCTCATAAACGGATCACAGCAAGACACGTCTGGCCATAACCATGCTTAACCTACAGTAAGACTGGCAATTTTACTAGGGAAGTGACTCATTACAACAAAGCTGTTTAAAGGACAGGATTGTATTTTAGATTTATGAGAGATGCAAGTAAAGTTAATGGCAACAAGCAAATAAAACTCGAAAAAAATTCCTGTTTTATAATGATTACGTGCAGAACAACCGAGAGGAATCTGAAGAGTTTTTGTAAACAGACAAATGTTAATGTCTGGTTAGTAAAGTTCTCCCATCATGTAGCTATTATGGGATGAGTTATAGATCGCCTCTATAAACTGCAGGTTGTAGATCATAGTGTAAATACCAGCCTAGGCCTAAGTCCTAAAGCCTGTACTGAAACTGTCTGCGTACATGAAGTATTTACTGGACTGCACCTTGAATCATTGGACTGAGCTCAGCATGTCGGTTCAGGTCACTGATTCTAATGACAACTCCTCAATGCGCAAGGAACAAGTTTGTCGGAACAAACTTGCCCATGTGACATGCAACAGGCTCTCCAGCTACGAACCAGTCAGCGATAACAAGTTACTCATAAAGGATCCACTCGCACAGTGGTAAGGAGGAGCCCCTGGTCCTTACCGGGAGAGTGAAGAAGGCGCTGTGTTTTGGTTCCTCCTCATACTTCCCATCGGTTGAGTTTGTGGATTCCATCGCCTTAGATGAGGGATTCCGGCCAATGCCCATCGCTGGAGCAGTGTCCACTTCTGTCTTGCCTCGGCTACGCCTGGCTTCAAGGGAATTTCTGACAATGAAGTCTTCCTGTATTAGTGGCCTCAGGGATCAGAGAGATGGGTCTGCCACCCTGAGCATCCGGACTGACAAGATCTGAATGGACGGTCTTCAACGATACCTGGAGGTGTGAAAAAAAAAAAAAAGTGGTCGTTAAACATCAAAGCTGAAGTAAGGAAGTAGTGCTGGGAAGAGACAGAACGTGAAAGGCTGGATGATACACCATAAACTGAGCTACTATCCTTATACAAAGCAACGGATTCGGAATTTAGAACCTTGTGACTTCATAAAGAATCAGTCTGCTTGTTCCCAGTCAGTCGGTGACTACTCTACGTTTCCATTACCTCCTTCTCTACAGAAATTCTGGTAACTGTATTAATGGCTTGTCCTCGAAAGTCTCTTGAGGGCTGACAGTTCCAGCACTAAACAAGTGAATATTTGGAAGCTGCAACTTTTATCCCGTAAAGAAAAAGGAAAAATATTTTATTTTTCAGCCATAACTTTTTGCAGTATTTCTATTAGCTCAGCACTGCCTACTTCATCGCTTGTAGTCAATGGACAGGATCAGAGTCTCCGCCGCTCCCTGCAGGGTAGCCATCAATCACCATCATGTACAGGCAAGTTAGGATATGGGAAATGGTTCTTTTTAGTACATGATAATGTTTGGAGGGACTACGCAGATCACTTCTAGGGTTAATGGAGATGAGGATGTGGTAATGACAAACCAGATTAATGTGACTATATATCTGACATGCGCTGGTAATAGGGTTCTGGCTGCTAAGGAGTTAAGACCCCTACTGAAGAGGAAGGATATTGATCTGAGTTATCGATTGCTCAGAAATGATTTACCACCGCTGTAATCACTACTTAATAGATTATAGATTAACGGCATGCAGTCTTCAGGAAAATGCCAAAAAATCCTTTATTTTATGAACTCATCTCTTTCTCCAGGCCGAGAGTAATGAGAGGAGACTGAAAAGAGAATGAGCTCAGACCCTTACATAAAGGCGATTCGGGTGTTGCCCGAACTACATAGAATCACACAAAAGAATGACAATAATCCCACTTTAATCTCAAGTGAGCATTAAGATGTTCATACATGTTGTGAGGGTGAGGTTTCATTGCGATTACTCAATCCTTTACCTTACCAGTTATTAACCCCAATATCACTGAAATGGAGTGGGATTCTTGGGTCCCACCAGAAAAAAAAATTAGGACTCAACCCCTAGGAAGTTCTCCATAGCCTTCAATCTTGACCTCTGGAACCAGATAGCGATTCTATGGTAGTCAAACCCAACTCTAAAAATGTGCCCACCTTATCAACTCCTACAGTCTAGCTATGGGACTGGTGAACATAGCCGGGTCTTGTCTACTGGAGTTCTTGGAACACATAGAATCAGAGCCAAGATTCTTCATTAAACAGCCTGGAGCTAGGCTTAGGCAATCCTCTGCCAAAACTAATACATACAAGCCGTGCCAGGAGCTCAGTACAGCGGGTGAATGCCAATGTGCCCTGTCCACTCTCATGGTTGGAGAGTGAACATTTCAGTTTGCAACATTTTCTGGTTGTCAATAAAGCTCCTTCATCAAGTTTGTCCAAAAATAGGCAATCACTTCTTCGTGATAGCCCATCTGTAAGCTACAGACATACCCCCTCTTTGGTGGCCATCTTACAGAGCTAATAGGCAAGATGAATGAGGAAACGTAGACACCAAAAGTACAAGAGATTGCCACTGCAACGTTGTCTATACTCGCCTATACTCTTCCGGGAGGAAGGATGAACAATGCTGCTCCCAGGGAAATGTGTCGTTGGCCAAGCAAGTCAAGTAGATAAATACAGCTGAATGTTTTCGCCTTCTACATAATACACATGGTAGAGTGAGAGGCCAAGTTTTTCTGGATTACAGTAAGTGACGGATGGATCTACAGGATTATCAGCCATCCATGATTAGGTAAATTCCAAGGCCAGCTTAACTCATACATGGGCAGCTTATATATTCCAAAGCCTTTACCAAGCGGCAAAAAGTACCTCAGTGACCCATACGTAGAGCCTTGCCTTACCACAGAGACATATGCATTATAGGTCACCATATGGTAGCAGGTAATGTATCCTTATTCTTGTCCATCGAAAGTAGAATATTCCCCAAATTCAATTTCTACCCCTGAGCAAGTCCTGAGGAAATTGCTAAACAGACCCTCAAGACTGTAGGACCTCATTACGGTCATATAATCAATGGGGGAGATTTATCAAAAGTGTCTGAGATCAGAATTGTTGTAGTTGCCCATTGAAACCAATCAGAGCTCAGCGTTCATATCCCCACAGCAAGTTATTAAATGCTAGCTGGGTGCTGATTGGTTTCCATGGGCCACTAGGGTAGTTTTACATCAGACACTTCTGATAAATCTCCCCCAATGTCACTATAAACATAAAGGTAATAGGAACATGGCAGATAATCAATTACATTACCAACATTTTGGTACCTGGGTTGAGTTCTGAAAGTTTTATAACTTTTCTCTTCAAATCCTACATAAAAGATTCCCCTATATTTTAAGGCTAAAATGTGATATTTTTTATCTTATCTTATGTACCATTAGTTGAGTAATTGAAAAAAACAAGATTATACAAAACATCATTGTCTGCAGAATTACAGTAAGATGACTAGGAATGAGTTGGATGGTCTTTATCAGTCATAGGACAAAACGTTATAGAGAATAACAATATTCGGAGCGTCTTGTGACCGCAGCACTTGACAACAAAGTACTCAATTATACGAACATTGCAGAATACGCAAACAACAACTTAGGTAACCAAGAGCGGGAACTTATCCAACACATTCCCCAGGACTTCTGCTTTATAGACGGCCATACACATTACAAAGAACCATTCAGCCACCATTAGGCTAACATAGCTAGCTTCTTTTTTTTTATGTTAGATTTTTATGAACAGGGGTCATCCTATTACACAAACCAACCAGGATTTGACAAGTGCAATCAACAAGCACAAAGTTGAATGAAAAGTTCAACCCATTTGGTGCATACAGTTCATCTGTGTAACATCACCCTTGCCTTACTGCAGATACTAGTGACTGTCTCTATACCGTCTCTAACATCTCTCTACCGTCTCTTCTTAAAACTTAATCTTTCTAACTGAACTCCTTGTCTCTCCATCTACTAAACGACCCAACCCTGACCTCTCCATCTCGGTCTGTGGGATCACTATAGCACAAGGCAGCAGGCCCGCGGTTTTAGAGTTGTGCTGGACCCTGACCTCTCCTTTGCACCATATACCGTATTTTTCGGCCTATAAGGCGCACCGGACTATAAGGCGCACCTCTAATAAATGCCTGCTAAGACATCTAGGTTCATATATAAGGCGCACTGGAGTATAAGGCGCAGGATCAAATGCAGTACCTAAAAATGACCAGCAGGTGGCAGACCTGTGCACAGTTCTAGCCAGCTACACTTCCCGGGAAACTTGTCTTCAGCGTGTCAGAGAGCTCTGATCTCAGAGGTATGGGCTGCTGGGGGTTAATGCAGGGTGATGCAGCAGGGGTTAAGTGGTCTCCCTCTGCCCCTTCTCCTTCCCTCCTCAACGAGGGTGTTATTCCTGTGGGGTTCCCTGTGACTCCTTCTCTTTCGCCTGTTACAGGGCTGGCAGGTATGGGGGATTTCTTACTGATGATGATGATTGCCTTGTGGTCAGCACTATGGCAGCTCCAGTCTCTCCGTGCTAGGCGAGGGCAGGATGGGCACAATGTTAGTTGTGGTGCCAGGGCACTTCAGGAGCTAGGGACCCTTTGTACAGTGTGGGAAGGTGCAGGATGGAGCTATTAAACACTGGTAAATGTACAGTACATCTTGTCTGTAGTACATTTCTGTATAAGTTCATATATAAGGCGCACTGGCCTATAAGGCGCACCTATGATTTCTGAGAAAATTAATGGATTTTTGGTGCGCCTTATAGGCCGAAAAATACGGTATTCAATCCCTTGCTCGCTCTTACTGTGTGCATCTCAGAAACATCTCCAGAATGATCCCATTTCTTACAATAAAAACCCATAAAATGGTAATCGTCTCACTTTCGTCTAGACCAGTGGTTCTCAACCTGTGGGTCGTGACCCCAGCAGGGGTCGAACGACCAAAACACAGGGGTCGCCTAAAGCCTTTGGAGCCTCAATTTTATTCTGTTTTCACTGCAAATCGCATGGTTTGGGGTCACCACAACATGAGTAACTGTATTGCGGGGTCACAGCATAACACTGGTCTAGACTAATCTAACTCCCTACTAATTGGTCTTCCACTCACTAAACTCTCTCCTCTACAATCTATTCTCAATGTAGCAGCCAGGCTTGTCTTTCAGACCAACGCTACACGGATGCCTCCAGTTTGTGCCAATCACTGCACTGGCTGCCTGTCTCCTTCCGAATCAAGTTTAAAATAATCACCCTCACCCACAAAGCTCTGCACATTGCTGCACCTCCCTATCTCTCTTCTTTCATCTCAGTCTATTATCCAACCTGTGCTCTTTGACCTGCCAATGATCTTAGATTATTCTTTACCTTAATTTAATCCTCTTATTCACATCTCCAGGACTTCTCTGGAACTGCACCAATTCTCTGAAATGTACTACCTCAGACTATAAGACTAATACCCAACCTCCAAAAAGTTTTAAACATGTGCTGAAAACTTCTCTCTTTAGGTAGGCCTATCACATTCCCTACCTGCATGAATCTTTAACCCATCCTATATCCTCCTCCCATTCGTTATGCAGCAAACACCAGATACCAAGTCCCATTAACCCTGGACTTTGTATACAAGATGCGGCTGTTGGCTGGTTCAAGCAGCAGCATTTTTATATATTAGATAATTTTATTCCGTTCCCTTACAAAGAATAGCTGGACCATTATACAAGCTCTTATACCTCTAGTGTCACCCCCTCATCCTCATAGACTGTAAGCTCTTGCGTCACCTCCTCATCCTCATAGACTGTAAGCTCTTGTGTCACCTCCTCATCCTCATAGACTGTAAGCTCTTGTGTCACCCCCTCATCCTCATAGACTGTAAGCTCTTGTGTCACCCCCTCATCCTCATAGACTGTAAGCTCTTGTGTCACCCCCTCATCCTCATAGACTGTAAGCTCTTGTGTCACCCCCTCATCCTCATAGACTGTAAGCTCTTGTGTCACCCCCTCATCCTCATAGACTGTAAGCTCTTGTGTCACCCCCTTATCCTCATAGACTGTAAGCTCTTGTGAGCTGGACCCTCACTCCTATTGTTCCATATGACTGTTTGCACTCTGTAATGTAGTATTATATGATTGGTAAAGTGCTCCGGAATATGATGGCGCTATATAAATAAATATTATTATAAATCACACGGTCTGCGGCCAGTTTCGAAGCCAAAGATCATAACCATCCCAGTGGATGGAAGGTAGAAGTGATCCCATAAAATTATTGTTACAGTGTAATAGTGTATATAACCTAATGAAAACCATTAAGCCTCAAATCTCGCCCAGATAAAGTAAAGCAAACTGTGATATGGCACTGCTGATATTTGGGGTGTATCCCATCCAATGAATCAACAGTAAGCACACTAGATCAACACTACACGCTAAGGGTTAATGGCAAGTACAAACAAGCAGCATCATTTCCCTGTTCCTGCGCTCTGGGAGGGGGGCTATTCTGGCTTCTCCCACACTATAAAAACAGGCTAAAGTCAATAGGCTGGGGGGCTACATGGAGGATATAGTGGGGGCAGCGCCGGATTCTAGGAACATCTTATTACGTCAATAAGAGCATGAAAAATAGATGCAAAACATTGCGTTACTTGTTCTTGATCGCTTGCGTTTAGGTCTTAAAATCATCTTCTGCGATCAGGAGCAGCGTGTGACGTATGCCATTGGGGGGGGGGGGGCGGTCAATTACAAGGATGCCCATTTGTGAGAGCTCCACATAGACAACCAACGTCTCAATAGGGGTTATCCTCTATTGCAATGTAAAGGGGGTCTTTGAGTTATATTCACGTTGCATAAAACACATTTGGGGAAACCCATATTTTATTTTTGCCAAAAAACAAATTGGCCAAATCACAGACCGAGCCTTGGATTTTTGCTGCAGTCACAGCTGGGGGGCTACGTGCTGGTTCCTTTTTTTTCAATGGGGCCAGTAAGTGTGTCCATCAAGCTCTTAAACTTCAGATAGAAAAAAAAAAAAAAGAACCTGTCTCCATTGGGGGAATCGGGATGAAAACAATTATGTGTGAACATAACCTTAGGCGCCCTTTACATGTTCCAGTTTAGAGAGTTTTCTCTCTTACGTAGTTATTGTTACTCATTCATAACCGGGATAGTTTCCTCTTCCTTGAGCACACTAGACATAGTACAGTTCCCTACTTAAGAACACTCAACTTACATACCACCCCTAGTTACAAACGGACCTCTGGATATTGGTAATTTATTGTACTTTAGTCCTAGGCTACAATGATCAGCTGTAACAGTTATCACAGGCGTCTGTAATGAAGCTTTAGTGTTAATCCTGATTCTGATGACAACCCAACATTTTTAAAATCCATTTGTCACAGAGACCAAAAAAGTTCTGTCTGGACCTACAATGATAAAATATACAGTTCCGACTTACATACAAACTCAACTTAAGAACAAACCTACAGACCCTATCTTGTATGTAACCCGGGGACTGCCTGTATAGTATAAAAGGAATAGTAGAAAAGGAATCTGAATGTAAGGGGTGGGGTTTATAATTAAGCTCCTCCCATCCATCTGCAACTAACTAGATTCCGAGTACTAACCAGATACAGTCATATTCATATCATCTGATCGTCCGACCTCTTGTCTTTCTACTCTATCACATTCTTTTTTAGGGTCAGTATCCCTTTAAAGGAAATCGACCATAAAAATCTAGCATGATAAACCAGGGACACTTACTCATAGATCCACACACTGTGACTGTGGTAATCTTCTTCTAATTGTTATCCATGGCCTCCTTCCTTTAAAAAGCAACGTTTAAAATAATGCTAATGAGTCCAAAGGATTCAATGGCTGTTACACTGAGCACTTCCCCCTCCCACGGTGAGAGATTACATTAAGCAGAGGGAATTGCTGAGGGAACGGGGAGACCTTAACAGCCTATCAATCTGCAGTACAGAGGGGCTCTGGTAACACCTCCAGAGCATTCCTGGCTCATAAGCATAATGTTAATATTTGATTTTAGAAGGAAGGAGGATATGGTTAGGAAAGATTACCACAGTCCCGGTGCCTGGATCTATGAGGAAGTGTCCCTGATTTATCATGATGGATTTTGATGGTAGATTTCCCTTTAGACTAGGAAGTTACAAATTTTACTATGAAAAGGAGTTTTTCAAAACCAGTTTTGCTGGTATCTGGTTCTTGCTTAATTAAAATTAGTTTTAAATGTTTATTTTCCAAAAAATAAGCCCCATCTATCTGACACCTTCAATCTCATTAGTGATGCAAGTGTCCAGCACTGCAGGGGTTAAATCTGCAAGACAGACCCAGGTCCTGTGCACACACAGTGGTCAATGTATAAGGTTGTGTGTTTTGGGGGAGCGACAGGTGACGGTGTTTGTGTCCCGCTCTACAATAACACTGATGTCACAGACTTTTCACCCCATAATGACGTCAGGCAGAATGACATAGCAGAAAGAGAACCGGTCTGAGAGGTGACATGACACGCGGCTGTAGAGGTATGTAACACATCCCAGGCTTGTTGTGTAAGGAATAGAATGCGACATGTTCTGTAAAGACTGCCACATACAGGGAAAGGGCTCCCAGAACTGAATTACAGATCCAGAAAAGATCAGGACAACAAGAGGTTTTGGGGGGAATTTTAAGGGGTTTTACAGGCCCTTGGAGGGGAGAACAGCGATAAAATAAAACAAAAATAAGGGATACTTGTCCTCATTGGTCCCTCTGTTCCATCACTGTTTGAAGGGGTCTTTTCATTGCACATCAAGTATAGCGCTCTCCATCTTGCAGTGCTCATATCAGGTACTACAACTCAATGCAATTCACATGTATAAGACTAAGGGTGGTGGCACACATGAAATTTTGAACCCGTTTTTGGTCCGTTTTTAAGCAGTCCATCCAAAAACCTATCCGTTTTGGACCAGTTTTAATTAAGATAATTGGTAAAGCCTGTCAAAAACTGATGAGTTTTACGCATGCGTTTTTGGACGGACTCCTTAAAAAACGGACCAAAAATGGGTTCAAAACGCCATGTGTGGCATCACCCTAAGGCCAGGTCTGCTGGCCCCCACGTGATCTGGTCTTCTAGGCAACCCACCTCAAAAACAGGTCACATGCAATAAACAAAACCGTATGCGTCCTGTTTCTTTCTCGTGTTCCCTTAGACTTCTATGGAGAGTCCATGCCACAAAACATTTACCAATTTTTGCTAAATTCACAGTGCGGTGACTAATGTATAGATAACCGGATTTACCATTAAGCTTAATGGGGTCGTTTTTAGATGCAAATTGCACCTTAAAAAAAAAAAAAATTTAAAAAAGCGTTGTGTCCATGAGGTCTAACAGTGATGCTGCCTGTACTGTGATCCGCACATATGACCGGTACACGGATGACACCCATTTGGCACCCGTATTTTTCATGTTCCCATAGACTTCTATGGGAAGGACACATAGACAGGAATACAACCTGCTGTGGTGGGACAGCTTCAGGACCACCAGATAATCGGTTTTGCCCTGGAGAAGTCCTAATCCAATCTTATTAACACTATGGTTTTCTGACAGGACATGCTGGCACTTGTAGTTCCTGAAAGAGCAGAGGAGCGGCTAACAATGGGTTAAGCAGATAAACCTCAGCAGAGGCAGGAGCCTGGTAGTGAGAGAAGGTCTGAACCCAGACTGATCCCCAGATTAACACCAAGATCCCCCTAAGCTCCTTGCGGAGTCTGACAGAGTTAAGTCTTGTGTGTGAAGGTGCACGGATAAGACGCCCCCTCCATCCCGCAGGAGCGCTCCCTACTAATATCCTGTCTATTGTGGAGCTGCACAGGAGGAGACATATGGTGAATCATCACCGGGATGAATCAGTGTCCTAAATATGGCTATTACCTATTTCACAAGTGACAGCTAGCATTAACCCCGTCAGCACAATGACAGGGACCGGTGGGTATGGAGATATGGGGGAGGGATAGCCCCCTATTCCAGCTCATGTTACTACCAATGCAGTTACTAAAACTATATCCTCAGGGATTATTTTTGGTTGCAAATGTATCATATTATCACCAAAAAAAGTAAACACATGAGCTCAGAGGTGCACTGGGGTAGGACAGCCACCACCCATGCATCGACAAGCTCATTTACATAAAGATTAAAAAAAAGCTAAATCTCTCAAAAATAAAAAAAAACTTTTGTAAAACTTAATTTATTAACACTTTGTATGGGTGTTACCTATAATTTTTGGAGTTAATAGACAGCTGGTAGACTTACTTTAAAGTTTGGATCGTAAGATAGACTACTATTGGCTGAGTGTGAAAGGGACTTCCATCCCTCTGCAAGTAATATTAAAGGGCATCTCCCACCAGGATCAAGGACTGCAAATGAGCACGGGGAGGGGGCTCCAGACTCCATAGGTGTTAATGGAACCTGGAGCCCCTCAGACTCATTTGCATACAGTCCTTCATCCTGGTGGTCGATGCCCTTTAAAAGGAAATCTACCATCACAATCCATCATGATAAACCAGGGACCCTTACTAGTAGGTTCAGGCTCCGTGACTCTGATAATCTTCTTATATTTGTTATCCATGGCCTCCTTCCTTTTAAAATCAACTTTTAAAACTATGCTAATGGGTCTGGAGGGCTCCTGAGGTCTTACCAGCACCCCTCCATGCTGCAGCCGCACAGGCTGTTACATTCCCCCATAGTGTTAGTTTTCCCTACATTACATTCAGGAACATGAGGAATCACTTCACATCATGGAATTATACGAAGACATATAAAGACGCAAGGCAAATTATGCCGCCATGTGGTTGCCATCTATGGAAGAGCACTAAACACATTGGGGGAAATTAACGTACCCATCCCTTGCGCGATCCGGAATGTCAGACCATAATGAAGTCAGCTGCAATTCACTTACATCGTGCGCCTGATTTCCTGAATGTGTCGCTTCCCCGCTCAGGTCCGCCGGAGTTCACCTTCTTCCTCCCGCTATATTTAAGTGCACAATTTTTAAGTTAAATCCCGCACGTATTTCGAATCCATCGGATCGCCGACATAGCGCCCCCCCCCCCAATACCTGTCCCAGTGGCGCAATCCCCAAAAACAGCGGAAAACCCAATGGAAAATGGCCGCGGGACCCTTCGTAAATAAGCCCCATTGTCAATGTGGCTCACTGGCTCCGCAATACACAACTAAACTACATTCCAGAGAGTCCGATAGGCCTGTTCTGTAGCCCAGAGGTCCCCAACCGCCGGTCCGCGGACCAGGACCGGGCCGTTGGAGTTCATCAGCCGGTCCGCGCAGGGGCGGCACCGGCCAGCACTGAGCTCCCGCACTGGACGGGACCAAGTTGCAGCCCTCTGTCCGGCACCTTGCTCCCCGACGCTGCCAGCACCTTGCGCCCCCCCCCCCCCCCCCCTACAACCGCCCCCCCACCCCGCCCGCCCCCGGCCCCCCCCCCCTCCAGGCTCTTGGCTCCCGGCTCCCTCCGCTAACGTCCTCCCTGCTCCCGGCTCTCCGCCCCCCGCTCCCGGCTCTCCGCTCCCTCCGGTTCCTGGCTCTCCGCTCCCTCCGCCCCCCGCTCTCCACTCCCGTCTCAACCGGTCTGTGCTAACGCCCCCCCTCCAGACTCTCGGCTCCCTGCCACTGCTCAAGCTTCCCTACCGCTCCCTCCGCTCTCGGCTCTCCGCTCCCTCTGCCACCCCGCTCCCGGTTCTCGGCTCTTGACCTACCCGCTTCCGGCTCTCCGCTCCCGGCTCCCCTTCCACTCCCGTCTCAACCCGGCTCCGCTAACATCCCCCCCCTCCAGGCTCTCGGCTCCCGGCTCCCCCTGCCCCCGCTTAAGCTCCAGGCTCCCTAGCCTCCCGGCTCTCGGCTCTCAAGACCTACCCGCTCCCGGCTACCTCACCGCGCCACCACCGCTGCAGGACAAGGCACGGAAATTTCCAAGAACACAACAGAGAGGTAAGGTTACTTTATCTTTGCATATATATGTGTAATATGTGTATATGTGTGTAAATATATGTAATATGTGTGTATATATATGTGTGTGTGTATATGTGTGTTTGTATATATGTATATGTGTGTGTGTGTATATATGTATGTGTATGTATGTGTGTATATATGTATGTGTATGTATGTGTATATGTGTATATGCTGTATCTACTGTTTGTTTATGTGTATATATGCTGTATGTATATGCAGCATTTGTGATATTTATCAGGGCTTCTATTTTGTACTACATGGCAGTATTCGGTATGCATTTTATACTACTTGGTGGCACGCTGGATGCATTTTATACTACATGGCGGTATTCTGAATGCATTTTATACTACATGGCTGTATGCTGTATGCATTTTATAGTGCATGGTGATACGCTGTATGCATTTTATACTACTTGGTGGCACACTGGATGCATTTTATACTACATGGCGGTATTCTGTATGCATTTTATACTACATGGCGTAATGCTGTATGCATTTATAGTACACGGTGATACGCATGTATGATGCTGTTATACACTGGCGATTCTGTAGCATTTTATACTACATGGCTGATGATGCCTGTACGCATTTTACTACATGGGATATGCTGTACCGCATTTTTTACTACATGGCGATATGCGTTACGCCTTTTTTACTAACTGGCGATGCTGCTTACGCATGTTTTACTACTACATGGCGATACCTGTAGGCATTTTATCGACATGGCGGTATTCTGCATGCATTTTATACTACATGGCGGTATTCTGCATGCATTTTATACTACATGGTGATACGCTGTACGCATTTTATACTACATGGCGATACGCTGTATGCATTTTATACTACATGGCGATACGCTGTATGCATTTTATACTACATGGCGATACGCTGTATGCATTTTGCATTGCTTTATTTTTACACCAAACCAATATGATGGATCTGGTCCGGACACTCCCTGATATCTTATATTATAAGCTCCACCCCTCCATAACCCCACCCCATATGACCAAAGCCCCGCCCCCACCCCCACCGGGCCATGGAAAACTGGTCTAGCTTAAAGCCGGTCCCTGGTGCAAAAAAGGTTGGGGACCTCTGCTGTAGCCCACAACATCCTGGTCCTACTCTGCCAGATTACACATTTCCCTGCCAAAGGGAAAGCTGGAGAAGACGCTTTACACATGGCCATGCGAGAAGTGGCGCTGCCAGGTACATATGCTGCTGTATATAATTATATCACACGCAGTCTGCTGCGCCGCTCACAGCTACGGATTATAGGCAGGAATAATCCAGAATATAATCTGAACCTATTCAATGTGTGATCTAAAACCCTGGCAAATCCGTAATAAGAATGTGCAGCAATGTAATAGCGCTGATACCCAGTTAAAATAAAATATGAATAAAATTAAAAATAACGTAATAAAAAATATAAAATAGCAATTGTATTATAAATATAATAAATAAAATTATAAAATAATAATAAAAAAGTATATTATAATAAAATGTTAACAACATACATTTTTGAATAAAATGCTAAAAACATTTTTAACAAATAATAATAGTAGTATTACACATTATTAGTAATAAATTGCCGGTTCTGCAGTGGTCCCACAATTTCCTATCTAATGTCAGAAGATGACATCAGTAAGTGCCAAACTCTACGACCCAGCGGCACAAGGAGCAGGAAGAACCAAACAATGAGGAAAAGAAAAAAACTTCTACATTGGAATTTCTCCAAATTATACTGAACTTCCCCCTCTCATAAAACATTTGATGTTGCATTGAGAAGGTAACTTTTTGTACCCCCCTCCCCCCATGTATTTATCTGTGTAGATCCCTGTTAAAAAGTGAAGATCCTGTTTCGAGCAATTGTACTGATGACCTTGTGACTGCAAGGTTAAAGGGGCGCGACAAATTATCCTTCTCCCCTATCCTGTGGGTCACATTGCTGGAGAATAGGTCAACATGCGTGATCACCCCCACAAGACCTCAGTTCCTGTGTCCTTACCATGTGAACACAGACACATTTTTGGAATTTATTTACCCCCCCCCACCACCCTTTTTTTTACATAGTTCATCTTAAGTGAGACATGTTGGGGTAAGTATTAATTACAGGAAACACTGGGGAACAAATAGAAAAAATGTTTGTGGGGTCCGAAGTCTTTCACCTCCCCTTTCCCTATAGCAGCTTTAGTTTATTAGACGTTGATGCAAGGACTACCCAGTTCTTATGGCTACGGCTCTTATAGTTTGTAGAATCCACAGAAACAGAGTTTTTCCATCAAATGGATGAAACCTTATTTTAGAGCCACAACATAATTTGCTGTAATCTGAGACATCTGAAAGAGCAGGGAGACCGTGTAACAGCCTGTAAAGCTGCAACACATAGGGGCTCTGATAATACCCCGCCCCAAAGCACTTCCACCTCCCACAGTGTCAGATTACATCAGACAGAGTGAGGGGTGAAGTGTTAAAGGAAATCTACCATTACTTTTTATGCCCTTGATTTTCAATAAAATATGCTTTAAAAAAAAACTATGCAAATGAGCCTGAGGGGCTCCAGGCTCCATTAACTTCTATGGAGCCCCTCATGCTCAATTTTGAAGCCTTTATTCTTCAAAACAAAGGCACAAAAAGCTTAACCCCTTCACGCTCCGTGGTGGATATATCCGCCACGGAGCGCAGTGACTTAGCGCTCAGTGGCGGATTATCCGCCACGGCGCTTTGCCGGCTCGCTCTGGATCCAGAGCCGACCCCGGCATCGTGAAACACGGGGTGCCGGCTGTAACTAATAGCCGGCACCCAGTGTAACACCCGCGATCGAGTTGTCTCCGATCGCGGGGTGCTTAAACCCTTAAATGTCGCGGTCAGCGCACCCCGGCATCTAACAAGCATCTGGGGGGGTCTTTCCCCCACGACGGCCCCCCGACCCAACCGTTTCGGGGGGCGCCGATCGTTGCTATAGTAACTCTGGGGTCCGATCTGGACCCCAGAGTTACTTGCAAAAAATTGCCAGTAAGATGGCGTCTGTGACGTCATCTTACTGGCACAGTGCCAGCCTATGCAAGTGTATAGGCTGACACTGATAATACTCTGCAATACATGAGTATTGCAGAATATTATCATGAACAAGCAATCAGAGGATTTCTTGTTCATATCCCATGGTATAAAAGTGAAAAAGTAAAAAAAAACATGTTATTCAATAAAAAAATAAAGTCATAAATCACTAAAAATGCCCCAAACTCCCAAAACATATAAAGAGACATATAACTCAAAAAAAGTCTAAATCATAACACAAACCCCACATATATAGTATCACCGCGTCCGTAACAACCCGTAGAATAAAAGTAAATCATTATTGAACCCCCACGATAAACGCCGTAAAAAAAAACTGTTATAAACCCTCCAAAAATTATGATTTTTACCTTTTCAATCCCACAAAAAATGCTATAAAATGCGATCAAAAAACCATATGTACTCAGACATGATACTGGTGCAAAGTACAACATGTCCCGCAAAAAATAAGCCATCAACCAGCTCCGTAGCCAAAAAAGTAACAATGTTATGCCACTTGGAAGACGGCAATACATAAATGATAGATTTTTCCCCACATTAGGGTTTTGTTTGACAAATTTAGTAAAACGTAAGAAAATATATTCATGTCTGGTATCCCCGTAATCGTATCGACCCATAGAATAAAGATAACATGATTATTAGTCTATACGGTGAACACCAAAAAAAAAAAAGTAAAAAATCCAGTACAGAATTGATGCTTTTCTACTCCTGCCCTCAAAAAAAGTTCCTAAATTTTCAACAATAGGTGATACCAACCCCAAAATGGTAACAATGGAAAAAGCATCTCATCCCGCAAAAAAAAATGCCGTCACATGGCCCAAATAACGAAAAAGCGAAAATTTTATAGCCTTCAAAAGGGGCCAATGAGGAAACTAAAATCCTGGCAGCTGCAGGGCGCTCCTTCCCTTCTGCGTCTCGCTGTGCCCCCATAAAACAAGTAACGGCCACATGTGGGGGGTCTTTGTACTCAGGAGAAATTGCAGAACAAATTGTATGGTGGGTTTTCTCTTTTTATATTTTGGAAATGTGTAAATTTTAGTGCTAAATGAACGTATAAGGGAACAATATGACTATTCTAAATTTCACCTCCATTTTGATTCCATTGCTATGAAGATCTCAAGGGGTTAACAATCTTCCATTTTAAGATTTGAAAATGGGTAGATTATATAGGGGGTTTTGATGCTAAATATGTAAAATTTCATTCAAAACTGTATTTATCCCCAAAATAGTCAATTCTGAAAATCCGGAAAAGCGATATTCTATTTGTAAGCCGCGTGACATCAAAATAAATTATCCAGACATTTCAGAAATTATGAAAATGTAAAGTAGACAAATGGGAAATGTTATTCAGCAACTTATTTAGGTGGTAAATCTATCTGCCTGAAAACGCAATGATTTAGAATTTCGAAAATGGCAAATTTTTTGTAAATAAACGCAAAACTTATCTGCCAAAATTTACCACTAAAATGAAGTACAACATGTGGGGAAAAAACAATCTCAGAATCGCTTTGATAAGTAACAGTGTTCAAAAGTTATAACCATATAAAGCGACGCAGGTCAGAATCCAAAAAATCGGGCTGAGCCTTAAGCTACAAAATGGCTGCGTCTTTAAGGGGTTAAAGAAGAGCGGATCCTGACAAAGAGGGCACACACCAGCATGAAAGTGTACTTGGTTTATAATCCATAATCCTGATGGTAGATGTCCTTTAAAGGTAGTAGAAGGAGATACAGTGTAACAGCCTGTGAAGCTGCATAATGGAGGGGGTTGGGATAACATGCCCATAGCAATTCTGAGTGGATTTTAGAAGGAAGGAGGATAACAAATATAAGAAGATTATTATAGTCATGGTGCCTGGATCTATGAGTAAGTGTCCCTGGTTTATCATGATGGATTTCCTTTTTTTTAAAAATGGATAGCACGTGGACGAAAAACATATTTTTCCTTCCACCAATACATACACCAAAGTCTCTATGGTAATGGGCAGCAAACAAGACGATTACATTCTGCCTTTCCTTCTTGATCTACAGTAACATAAAGCAGGGGACAAATGAAAGAGATTAGACTACACAGGGATTGTTTGTTGTCCGTTACCATGGTAATGCATTGTCTGCGTAGTAGCCGCAGAAAGAAAACGATAAGGATTTTTTTTTTTTTTGTTACATTAGAAGCTGCTGCTGTTTCTATGACTTCCTCCATTCATTTTGGAATATCTCAGGGTTACATAGCGGTAAGTCTATTCCTGGATTCTAATTGTTTGCACCTTGAAGTCACCTTAGTGCAAGATTTGTTTTTAGTCCTTCTAATTCTGGTTGTGAGAGGGCGAGAATAGAAGAAAGGTGCGAGTCTATGAGCGGCAGCGTGCGATTCATTTACCAGGGCATCGGTCGGAGGATACGTTGCTGGGAGACCGGGAGGAAACAGGAAGAGTGCGGAGCCATCAGAGCCGGCGCTAGCAGCGGCACATGGGGAGGACTACAGCACAGTGTCATCCAGTATATAAAGCCACCAGTCCAGCAGAACCACCTACCATGGCCAACAACCTTCACACAGCTTCAAGAAAATCTACCATCAAAATTCACCACGATAAACCAGGGACACTTGCTCATAGATCCAGGCACCGTGATTGTGGTAATCTTCTTATATTTGTTATCCATGGCCTCCTTCCTTCTAAAATCATCGTTTAACATTATGCTAATGTGCCAGAAGGGCTCTGCAGGATGTTAACAGAGCCCCTCTGTGCTGTAGCTTCACAGGCTGATACACTGTGATAGTTTCTCTCCCAACCGCACACTGCGAGCTTAAAACTTTCTCTGCTGCAACGAGATTACATCAGGCAGAGGGAGGGGGGTTCTTATGGGTCATTAGCATAATTTTAACAGTAGATTTTAGAATGAATGAGACCATTGATAAAAAATATAGGATTACTACCACAGTTACAGTGCCTGGATCTATGAGTAAGTGTCCCTGGTTTATCATGATAGATTTCCCTACTCTATTCACTGTCAAAAAGTCAACGGGTACATGAAACCAAATATATATATTATATATTACACCCAAGTACTTGGATACAGCCCAGCCCCTAGTGTAACCACGGGCACAGCCCCAACCCAATGCATTAGAAAGCTCATCTGCATAAATATATAAAAACTGAGTTTTCTTAATTAAAAAAAAAAGATAGATAGATAGATAGATAGGGAGATAGATAGATAAGATATGAGATAGATAATGTAAGATGATAGATAGATATGGATAGAGATGAAGATAGATAGATTAGATAGATAGATAGATAGATAGATAGATAGATACTTGCAGAAAGTCAAGCACACACGTTGTTTGCGGAAACACAAGAGTTGGGTGCAACGCTCAATTAGACTGGGCTCCAGGTCTTGTAAGTAGAAAATAGAGGAAAGCAGCACACCAAAAATGATGGCACGTGAAAAACGGGTGAGTTTATTCCATTGTTATCAAAAGTACAAATACAGTACAGAAGCAACGTTTCGACTCCTCAGAGTCTTTGTCAAGCCTAGTGACATAGGTGGAACAGCGGATCTAATATAGCAACACAAATGTGATCACATGATCAAAAAATGATCCACCCTTTAGATTAACATATTTCATCCTAACGTGAATTACAATAAATTGTAAAACATAGTGGAGATTTCAGCTATATGTGCATTATATAATAAAGTGCTAGTGCATTAAATACATTATAAGTATGCATATAAGTAGCAGACATATGGAACAAGTGGCAAAAGTGACGAGTGCTTGTAATGTTATAAAGTGCTAAATCCAGTATATATAAATTAAAAACAGCAGGAATGTGTTCTCACCACACTAATCCAGCGGTCATACACTAGAAAAAACTTGTGGACGGCAGACGCTGACCGATCGCGGGAATGACCGCATGTGGAACGCAAGCGGAGTAAGCACTTACTACGCATGTACAAGGGGAGGAGTAAGGGTTTCCATGGTAACACTGACGTCACAACGGCAACAGAGCGCGTCAACGGATCCACGGTGTATTAACTCAGAATGCGACGTCCTTAAGAGGATCGTGAAGGAGGTGTTAAATTATGCTGAATGATCACTGGCCAGCGGGAGGGTAAGTAAGTAGCTAAAATAGTTAACATTTGAAATTAGTCAGGAGGAAATCTAAGAGGATAAAAGTAGTATTAACCCTGAGTGTCAGGGGAACAATGATAATTGTTCCCTATGACCGAAAACGGTTCACTGCAGGATTGGCAAGGAGAAGTACCTTGGTCCTCGTAAGGGTTGATGCAACCAATGAACCAACTCCCATGGCACATGATGTGATCAAACACAAAACTTCTAAACTAAAAAGGACTTAATAATGTGGCAATGAAGCGTTCAAAAAAAAATCGGTCAAAAAGAGGCGTGCTGGTCGAGACGGGATGATGGACAGGATGTGAGAGCAGTCGAGATCGGCTTCAGAGAAGTAGGGTATTCTATAAAACAAAACAAACAGGTTATTGTAGATATTAGATTATAGGACTATATTAATCAAAAGATAATCACTAAAAACCTATAGACCCATGGAAGATAAGAGAGAACCACCACAGACAAAGAATCACTGAGACATTCAATATTATGTAATTAAAATCTACATGAGACCATTAGGGTCTAAGGGTGTGTAAGGTGTATCCACCACAGTTCTCTTTTTTTGAGGAGACGCTCTCTGTCACCCCTCTCACGTAGTGGGGGCAACATGGTCGTTAGTTGGAACCTTAGGTCCCTCTCTTGATGACCGGCTTCCACAAAATGTTGGGTACCGCAGATCTCGTATACCACTGCGGATGGTTATAACGATGTTGGTTGAACCTAACCTTGAATTCCAAGGTGGTTTCACCGATGTAAATGAGACCGCAAGGGCAAATTAAGCATGTATATCACAAAGCGGCTGTCCACATTCAAATAATGTTTGATCTGGTGGCATACCCCATGAAAAGAAGGAGGAACCCCTATCATTGCTTGCAGTTAATGCAATTTCGGCAAGGGTCATGTCCCTTGTTCAGTTGTCCAAAAATAGCCGTTTGCCGACTTGTGCGTTGTGTGCACTACATCAGATTTAACAAGACGATCTTTCACAGATTGAGATTTCGATACGAAAAAAGGGGGGGATTTTCAAATTCGGGTACATGGCATGGACTACAGATAATTTACTCCAATGTTTCCGAATAATATTGCAATCTTGTTGCTATGTGTATTGAAAGTGGATATAAATGGGATCCTATTGGTGTTGGTATGTTTCACTGTAGTGATAAAAGGGTTGTTCTATCCACCTGGCTGCCTATGAAGGTTATCTGTAGAGTCCTGCGGGGATAACCACGTTGAGAAAATTTTTTGGCCATGGTGTCTAAATTGATATCCACCATCTAGGATCGCTTGTGATTCTCTTCACCTTAGCAGTTGGCTGTTGTAGGGGAGTGTGTATATAGAGTAGGGTGATGATCATCATATCTTAAGAGAGTATTCTATCGTAGGCTGACAATAGAGGTCAGTAGTGATTATCCCTCTGTTTAGAATACACCTGTGTATCCAGAAATTGGATCCTATCTCTCGAGTGCACCAGGGTAAACTTGATGGATGCATCAATGGGTTGAGATAGTGGAGTGGAAGTCCATCAGTTCCATCTCAGTGCAGGTCCAGAGGAGGAAGATGTCGTCTATGTAACGCCACCATCGCAGGCAATGCCGAATGGCGGGAAACATAGACGGCATCCTCCTCCAAGGCCCTCATTACAATGTTGGCGTATGTTGGCGCCATATTAGCGCCCATTGCCACGCCATTAATTGCAGAAAAAAAAATCGTCACCAAATAAAAAGTAGTTATTTTTAAAACAGTTTAGAAAGACCAAAATGAACTGTTGGGGTTTTAGGAGTATATTGTGTAGAGAGTAGTTTCCCGTCGACAGCCCTAATCCCTCGTTGATGTCAACGATGTGTTATAAGATACCACATCAAATGACGCCAAAAGTGTATCTGACGTAATGTTAGGTTCGTCTCCTTGAGTTTATTAAGAATCTGTGGTGTCTCTTATATGGATGATCCAGAGATCGAAAGATCCCGGCAGTAGTTATCCAAAAAGGTGGTGATGTTGCAAAAGATGGAGCCACTGCCCGAAACATCGGGGACCTGGAGGGGAGACAAGGTCTCTTATGTATTTGGGCAAAGATATATAACACAGGGGTGACGGGATGTTGTATGGTGAGATATTTATGTGTGTCATTGTCAATAATATTGACATATTTGGCTGCGTCTAAGATGCCCTTGATTTTCTTGGCGATATCAAATTTGGGGTCAGCGGAGATCCTACGGTAGACCAAGGTGTCAGATAGTTGCCTATGGATTTCCGCAAGGTATGAGCTGGTATCCATGACGACGACAGCCCCGCCCTTATCGGCGGGCTTGATGGTAATGTCGCCGTCATGGGCCAGCTCATTCAGTGCAGAAATCTCCTCACGTGTGATATTAGGGTGGAGAAACCCAACATTAATGGAAGAATTACACAGTGATTGTATATCTCGTTTCACCGCCGTGATGAATGACACAATGTGAGGGGCATCCACATCGGGTGTGAAAGAGCTAACATTATGCAATTTAAGCTGTTTAAGTGATAATTCAGTATTAGGTGCCGAGGCAGACAAAACACTAACAGGCAAATTACGGAAATATTGTTTAAGTTTAACCGTTCTGAAGAAATGTTGCAAATCAATTTCAATTTGGAACCAGTCCGGCTTAGATGTAACACAAAACGATAGTCCCTTAGAAAGGACAGACAGTTGGTGATCAGTAAGTACTTTAGAAGATATATTTACCACTGATTGGGATTCCTTCTCCGGAGGGCCATCGGTGGATGCGTTGGCTTCGGCTTGGAACGTGGAATATTTTCTTGTGCGGTGATGTTTCCGTCCCCCTCTTCGAATTCTAGGTCGGGGTCTTGTGTTATAGGTGTCTCTGGTCCTAAAAAAGTAGTTGCATCTTGATCTGTGGTGGTTTTTTTGGCAGCCATTTTAGGGCTATTTCTTCTAGCATTTTGTGGCCGTCCTTTGTTCCTCTGGGTTGTTCTTTGATGAGGTGGAGAACGATTCCCTTGCCAACCATAGATTTGGCCCAACTTGTAGTCCTCCAGGTCCCGCATCCATTTTTTTCGCTTGGTTTCTTCTTGTTCTTGTTTAAGTTGGGTAATTCTAGTCTGTGTTTGATCGTGATGTTTGGAATATTCATCTTCAGATAATGTCGTTTTCAAATTAGAGTCCGTAGTTGATAACTTGGTTTTTAATATCTCGATCTCTTTTTTAAGGAACTCTATATTAAGCAATATCAAATCGCTGGAATATTTGTTAGAAATCTGTGCAAATTTAGCACAAAATTCAGAGTCCTGCATAAAAAATGTGGGTGCAATTCTTGAGCGCATGCCTCTAGGTATCATATGCGATTTGTAGTACTCACACAGTGTGCCCAGATGTAATTGTAAGGTCATCATTCTTTTGGAGTCATGTTCAAACTTCCGTTTAAGTTCAGATGCGGCTGGGGTGGTAAGAAATGTCACGTCGATGTCTAGGTCCTGTAAGATTCTCTCTCCATCCTCGGAGGAATAGGTAAAAACATGGGAAGAGTCCATTTGTGAAGAGGTAGCCATGTTGATGCAGGCAAAATTGGCAAATGAAAAAATCCGATTGTGCACGCTGAGGCCAAAAAATACTTGCAGAAAGTTCAAGCAGCACACGTTGTTTGCGAAACAAAGAGGTATGGGTGCAACGCTCAATTAGACTGGGCTCCAGGTCTTGTAAGTAGAAAATAGAGGATAAGCAGCACACCAAAATGATGGTCACGTTGAAAAACGGTGAGTTTATTCCATGTTATCAAAAGTACAAATACATGTACAGAAGCAACGTTTCGACTCCTCAGAGTCTTTGTCAAGCCTAGTGACATAGGTGAACAGCGATCTAATATAGCAAACAAATGTGATCACATGATCAAAAATGATCCCACCCCTTTAGATTAACATATTTCATCCTAACGTGAATATACAATAAATTGTAAAACATAGTGGAGATTTCATCATATATGTGCATATATAATAAAGTGCTAGTGCATTATAATACATTATAAGTATGCATATAAGTAGCAGACATTATGGCAACAAGTGGCAACAAGTGACGAGTGCTTGTAATGTTATAAAGTGCTAAATTCCAGTATATATAAATTAAAAACAGCAGGACTGTGTTCTCACCAACCTAATCCAGCGGTCATACACTAGAAAAACTTGTGGACGGCAGACGCTGACCGATCGCGGGAATGACCCGCATGTGGAACGCAAGCGGAGTAAGCACTTACTACGCATGTACAAGGAGGAGTAAGGTGTCCATGGTAACACTGACGTCACAACGGCAACAGAGCGCGTCACCGGGATCCACGGTGTATTACACTCAGAATGCGACGTCCTTAAGAGGATCGTGAAGGAGGTGTTAAATTATGCATGAATGATCACTGGCACAGCGGAGGGTAAGTAAGTAGCTAAAATAGTTAACATTTGCAAACTTAAGTCAGGAGGAAATCTAAGAGGATAAATGAGTATTAACCCCTGAGTGTCAGGGGAAAAATGATAATTGTATCCCTATGACCGAAAACGGTCACTGCAGGATTGTCAAGGAGTAACCTCTGGTCCTTAGTAAGGGTTGATGCAACCAATGATACCAACTCCCATGGCACATGATGTGATCAAACACAAACTCTCATAACCTAAAAAGGACATTAATAATGTGGCAATGAAGCGTTCAAAAAAATTCGGTCAAAAAGAGGCGTTGCTGGTCGAGACGGATGGACAGGATGGTGAGAGCAGTCCGAGATCGGCTTCAGAGTAAGTAGGTTATTCTATAAAACAAAACAAAACAGGTATTGTAGATATTATGATTATAGGATATATTAATCAAAAGATACATCACTAAAAACCTATAGACCCATGGAAGATAGAGAGAACCACCACAGACCAAAGAATCACTGAGACATGTCATATATTATGTAATTTAAAATCTACATTGAGACCATTAGGTCTAAGGGTGTTTGAGGTGTATATCCACCACAGTTCTCTTTTTTTGAGGAGACGCTCTCTGTCACCCCCTCTACGTAGTGGGGGCACATGGTCGATTAGTTGGAACCTTAGGTCCCTCTCTTGATGACCGGCTTCCACAAAATGTTTGGGTACCGGCAGATCTCGTCTACCACTGCGGATGGTATAACGATGTTGGTTGAACCTAACCTTGAATTCCAAGGTGGTTTCACCGATGTAAATGAGACCGCAAGGGCAATTAAGCATGTATATCACAAAGCGGCTGTCACAATTCAAATAATGTTTGATCTGGTGGCATACCCCATTATGAAAGAAGGAGGAACCCCTATTCATTTGCTTGCAGTTAATGCAATTTCGGCAAGGGTATGATCCTCCCAATCCCTCATTACAATGTTGGCGTATGTTGGGCGCCATATTAGCGCCCATTGCCACGCCCATTAATTGCAGAAAAAAAAATCGTCACCAAAAAAATTAGTTATTTTTTATAAACCAGTTCTAGAAGATCCAAAATGAACTGTTGGGGTTTTAGGAGTATATTGTGTAGAGGTAGTTTCGTTCTGACAGCCCTAATCCCTCGTTGATGGTCAATCGATGTGTATAAGGATACCACAATCAATGACGCCAAAATTGTATCTGACGTAATGTTGTTCAGTCTCCTTGAGTTTATTATGAAATCTGTGGTGTCTCTTATAGGAGTCTCCAGAGATCGAAAGATCCGGAGTAGTTTATCCAAAAGGGTGGTGATGTTGCAAAGATGAGCCACTGCCCCGAAACAATCGGGCGACCTGGAGGGGAGACAAGGCTCTTATGTATTTTGGGCAAAGTAGATAAACACAGGTGTGACGGGATTTTTTGGTGAGATAATTTATGTGTGTCATTGTCAATATATTGACATATTTGGCTGCGTCTAAGAATGCCCTTTATTTTCTTTGCGATATCACATTTGGGGTCAGCGGAGATCCTTACTGTAGACCAAGGGTCATCTAAAGTTGCCCTATTGGATTTCCCAAGGTATGAGCCTGGTATCCATACGACGACAGCCCCGCCCTTATCGGCGGGCTTGATGGTAATGTTCGCCGTCATGTTCCACTCATGTCAGTGCGAAATCTCCCTCACGGTGTATTTAGGTGGAGAACCCCAACATTAATGGAAGATATCACAGTGATTGGTATATCTCTGGTTTCAAATAGTTAACAACCGCCGTGATGAATGACACAATGTGAGGTGGCATCCACATCGGTGTTAAAGAGCTAACATTATGCAATTTAAGCTGTGTTTGAAGTGATAATTCAGTATAGGGCGATGTATTCGCCGAAAACACTAACTAACAAATACGGAAATATAGTTTTTATTTTTAACCAGGTTCTTAAGAACAATGTGTCATAATCAATTTCAATTTGGAACCAGTCCGGCTTAGATGTAACACAAACATAGATCCCTTAGAAAGACAGACAGTTGGGGATCATCTAAGTACTTGTAGTAGAAGATATATTACCACTGATTGGGATTCCTTCTCCGAGGGCCACTCTGGTGGTTCTTGGCTTCGGCTTTGGAACGTTGGAATATTTTCTTGTGCGTGATGTTTCCGTCCCCCTCCTTCGAATTCTGGTCGGGGTCTTGGTGTTATAGGTTGTCTCTGGTCCTAAAAAAAGTAGTTGCAATCTTGATCTTGGGTGGTTTTTTTTGGCAGCCATTTTAGGGCTATTTCTTCTAGCATTTTGTGGCCGTCTTTGTTTCCTCTGGGTTGTTCTTTGATGGGTGGAGAACGATTCCTGCCAACCATAGATTTGGCCCAACTTGTAGTCCTCCAGGTCCCGCGAATCCATTTTTTTTTTTCGCTTGGTTTCTTCTTGTTCTTGTTTACGTTGGGTATTCTAGTCTGGTGTTTGAATCGTGATGTTTGGAATTTTCCTCTTCAGATAATGTCGTTTTCAATTAAGTCCGTATTTTATAACTTGGTTTTTTTTACTCTATCCTCTTTTTTAAGGAACTCTATTAAAGTCAATATCAAATCGCTGGAATATTGTTAGAAATCTGTGCAGATGCAACTTCCTTTTTAGTACCCGAGACACCTTAACACTCGACCCCTACCTCGAATTCGAAGAGGGGACGGAAACATCACCTGCACAAGAAAATATTCCACTTCCCCAGCCCCGAAGCCAACCGCAAGTCTACTCACCGGATGGCCCCTCCGGAGAAGGAATCCCAATCAGTGGTAAAGTATATCTTCATAAAGTAATTACTGATCACTCAATAACTGGTCGCTTCCTTGCCTTTCTACCAAATCACGATTGGTGGACCTAACATCGTTTCTGTGTTACACTCTAACGCCCGGACTGGTTCCAAATTGAATTGATTTGCCATCATTTCTTCAGAACGGTTAAACTTAAACAAATTTCCGTAATTTCGCCTGTTGTGTTGTTTGTCTGGCCGCCACCTAATACTGACTTATCACGTGAACAGCTTAATTGCGTAATGTTCCGCTCACTATTCCACACTCGATGTGGATGCCCCTCACATTGTGTCATTCCTCAGCGCGGTGAAACGAGATATACAATCACTGTTTAATTCATTCCATTTAATGTTGGGTTTCTCCACCCTAATATCAAACGTGAGGAGCTTTTTCTGCACTGAATGACTTGGCCCATGGACGGCGACATTACCATCAAGCCCGCCGATAAGGGAGGGGCTGTCGTCGTCATGGCATACAGCTCCTACCTTGCGAATCCAAGCAACTATCTGACACCTTGGGTCTACCGTAGGATCTCCGCTGACCCAAATTTGATATCGTCCAAGAAATCAAGGGCATCTTAACGGCTGACCTGCGTAGAGTGCTCATTTGGTCCTTAGGCATAATTAATAAATTTGGTCTTTATCTGTCTGCTGTAGGGAATGTGGGTGGGGGAGGGAGGAGTGGGTTGTTTTTATTGTTTTGGTCCTTTGTGTAACAGTGTGTTTGTAAAGTGTTGTAAAAAAACAAAAATTACAATAAAAATGTTTTGATCAAAAAAAAAAAATGTTACACTGAGGACCTTATCCCATGAAATCCTTGTAGATCTGTAGGTCCTGAAACCACAGATGTAAGGCCAGGCGAAGGGACACACACCTCATTCACCAAGAAGCTGAGTCTGGTACCATACAGACTGTAGGGGCTATAATATTCATACAACCCAGGGCCAGTCCTAATCTGCCCTGCTCAGCATGCAAGCGGGTGTCATACTATAATAGGCGACAGCCTCTGGTTAATTTTTATTTATTAAAAGACATCTACCCCTCAGGCTCATTAGCAATATTTTAAAGCCTTTTTTTTCTTAAAACAATGGATAGGAAGCTTAAGAAAGAACAGATCCTGCCAGAGGGCACACACCAGTATGTAAGTGTACTAGGTTTACAATCCTTCATCCTGGTGGTAGATGTTCTTTAAATTATTTTACTCTGTTCCTTTATAAAGATGGCTGGACCCTTATACAAGCTTAATACTTCTGTGTCACCCCTTCATCCTCATAGACTGTAAGCTCTTGTGTCACCCCTTCATCCTCATAGACTGTAAGCTCTTGTGTCACCCCCTTCATCCCATAGACTGTAAGCTCTTGTGTCACCCCTTCATCCTCATAGACTGTAAGCTCTGTGTTACCCCCTCATCTCAGAGACTGTAAGCTCTTGTGTCACCCCCCCTCTCATAGACTGTAAGCTCTTGTGTCACTCTCACCCTCATAGACTGTAAGCTTGTGTCACCCCCTCATCCTCATAGACTGTAAGCTCTTGTGTTACCCCCTCATCCTCATAGACTGTAAGCTATTGTGTCACTCCTCACCCTCATAGACTGTAAGCTCTTGTGTCACCCCTCATCCTCATAGACTGTAAGCTCTGTGTCACCCCTCATCCTCATAGACTGTAAGCTCTTGTGATCCCCGTCATCCTCATAGACTGTAAGCTCTTGTGTCACCCCTCATCCTCATAGACTGTAAGCTCTTGTGTCACCCTCATCCTCATAGACTGTAGCTCTTGTGTCATCCGTCATCCTCATAGACGTAAGCTCTTGTGTCACCCCTCATCCTCATAGACTGTAAGCTCTTGTGTCACCCCCTCCCCTCATAGACGTAAGCTCTTGTGTCACCCCCTCCTCATAGACTGTAAGCTTGTGTCACCCCCTTATCTCATAGACTGTAAGCTCGCAGCCCAAATATTGTCAATATATTGACAATGACACACATAAATATCTCCACCAACAACATCCCGTCACCCCTGTGTTTATATACTTTGCCCAAAATACATAAGAGCCTTGTCTCCCCCTCCAGGTCGCCCGATGGTTCGGGCAGTGGCTCCATCTTTTGCAACATCACCACCACCTTTTTGGATAAACTACTCCGGGACTTCTTTCGATCTCTCTGGAGCATCCTATATAAGAGACACACCACAGATTTATTAATAAACTCAAGGAGACTAACCTAACATTACGTCATATACACTTTTGGCGTCATTTGATGTGGTATCCTTATACACATCGATTGACCATCAACGAGGGATTAGGGCTGTCAGAGAACGAAAACTACTCTCTACTACAATATACCTCTAAAACCCAACCAGTTCATTTTGGATTCTTCTAGAACTGGTTTTAAAAAATAACTACTTTTTATTTGGTGCGATTTTTTTCTGCAATTAATGGGCGTGGCAATGGCGCTAATATTGCGCCAACATACGCCAACATTGTAATGAGGGCCTTGGAGAGATGCCGTCTATGTTCCAGCACATTTCAGGCATTGCCTGCGATGGTGGCGTTACATAGACGACATCTTTCCTCCTCTGGACCGGCAACTGAGAAGGAACTGTTGGACTTCCACCTCCTATCTCAACACCATTGATGCATCCATCAAGTTTACCCTGGTGCACTCGAGAGATAGGATCCATTTTCTGTGATACACAGTGATTCTAAACAGAGGGATAATCACTACTGACCTCTATGTCAAGCCTACAGATAGGAATACTCTCTAGATAATGATAGTCATCACCCTAGGGCTTATGATAAGGACACTCCCCTACACAGCCAACTGCTAGGGTGAAGAGAATCACAAGCGATCCTAGATGGTGGATATCAATTTAGACACCATGGCCAAAAAATTTTCTCAACGTTGGTATCCCTCCCCGCAGGACTATACAGGATAAACCTTCTAAGGCAAGCCAGGTGGATAGAACAACCTTTTTATCTCACTACGTGAACTACCAACACCAATAGATCCATTTTTCTTATCCACATTTAATACACATAGCCACAAGATTGCAAATATTAGTATTATTATTCGGAAACATGGAGTAAATTATCTGTAGTCCATGCCATGTACCCGAATTTGAAAAAATCCCCCCCTTTTCGTATCGAAAACTCAATCTTTGTAAAGATCGTCTTTTAAATCTGAGTAGAGGCACACACACGCACAGTCGGCAAACGGCTATTTTTGGACAACTAACAAGGGATCATACCCTTGCCGAAATTGCATTAATTAAGCAATGATAGGGTTCCCCTTCTTTTTCATAATGGGGTATGCCACCAATCAAACATTATTTGAATTGTGACAGCCGCTTTGTGATATACATGCTTAATTGCCCTTGCGGTCTCATTTACACATCGGTGAAAACCACCTTGGAATTCAAGGTTAGGTTCAACCAACATCGTTATACCATCCGCAGTGGTAGACGAGATCTGCCGGTACCCAAACATTTTGTGGAAGCCGGTCATCAGAGAGGGGACCTAAGGTTCCAACTAATCGACCATGTGCCCCCCACTACGTAGAGGGGGTGACGAGAGCGTCTCCTCAAAAAAGAGAACTGTGGTGGATTACATACTAACACCCTAGACCTAATGGTCTCAATGTAGATTTTAAATTACATAATATATGAACATGTCTCAGTGATTCTTTGGTCTGGGTGGTTCTCTCTATCTTCCATGGGTTCTATAGGTTTTTAGTGATGTATCTTTTGATTAATAATCCTATAATCATAATATCTACAATACTTTTTGTTTTGTTTATAATAACCTACTTACTCTGAAGCCGATCTCGGACTGCTCTCACCATCCTCCTCCTCCGTCTCGACCAGCAACGCCTTTTTTTTTGACGAATTTTTTTTGAACGCTTCATTGCCACATTTAATGTCCTTCTTTAGGTTATGAGAGTTTGTGTTTGATCACAATGTGCCATGGGAGTTGGTATCATTGGTTGCATAACCCTTACTAAGGACCGAGGTATTACTCCTTGACAATCCGCAGTGACCGTTTTCGGTCATAGGGATACAATTATCATTTTTCCCCCTGACACTTCGGGGTAATACTCATTTATTTTCCTCTTAGATTTTCCTCCTGACTTAAGTTGGCAAATGTTAACTATTTTAGGCTACTTACTTACCTCCCCCGCTGTGCCAGTGATCATTCATGCATAATTTTAACCACCTCCTTCACATCCTCTTAAGACGTCGCATTCTGAGTGTAATACAAACCGTGGATCCCGGTGACGCGCTCTGTTTGCCGTTGTGACGTCAGTGTTACCATGGACCCCTTACTCCTCCTTGTACATGCGTAGTAATGCTTACTCCGCATGCGTTCCACATGCGGGCCATTCCCAGGATCGGTCAGCGTCTGCCGTCCACAAGTTTTTCTAGTGTATGACCGCTGGATTAGGTTGGTGAGAACACAGTCCTGCTGTTTTTAATTTATATATATGGAATTAGCACTTTATAAACATTACAGCACTCGCACTTTTGCCACTTGTTGCCATAATGTCTGCTACTTATATCATACTTTAATGTATTATAATGCACTGCACTTATTATATATATTGCACAATATGATGAAATCTCCACTATGTTTTACAATTTATTGTATATTCACGTTAGGATGAATATGTTAACTAAAGGGGTGGGATCATTTTTTGATCATGTGATCACATTTGTTGCTATAATAGATCGCTGTTCACCTATGTCACTAGGCTTGACAAAGACTCTGAGGAGTCGAAACGTTGCTTCTGTACATGTATTTGTACTTTGATAACATGGAAAACTCACACCGTTTTTCAACGTGACCATCATTTTTGGTTGTGCTGCTTATCCATATCTTATTTCTAGATAGATAGATAGATAGATAGATAGATAGAACGATGAAGATGTGATCCAACCAAGATGTGACCAGCTGTCACTCCAGCACCTACCTGCACCTCATGTGATGACTGCACTGTGTGCACAAGGGGCGATGAATCATCCCTCATCAGCAGCTTTACTACATTTGGTCAAACATTTTACAATGCTGGACATTCCTTTAACTATTTACATCCCTCAAAGGGGATTTCCCACTAATGACAATTAGGAGACTTGCAGACTCCTGTTCACATGATCCCATTGATCAGATACTAATCCCCTCCTTCTGAATAAAAGCACTAGAGTGCATGCTACACCAGCCCTCCATTAAAGGGGTAGTCCGGTCACCTCAAGTTACAGGGGATAACCAACATCACTAGACTGTAAGCTCTTGTGAGCAGGACCCTCACTCCTATTGTTCCATATGATTGTTGTATCTGTAATATTATTTTTTGTATATGTCCCCCTATGACTTGTAAAGCGTACCAAATATAATAAGCACTATATATAGGATTATTAGTGGGGGGGGTTTGGGGGGTGATGGTACTGAATAGCTGAGCGCAGTAATCCTTCTACTTCTTCCTCAAGCCATAACAGCAATAAAGTGGCAGCTTCCATCCACTCATGTGCAAAGACACCGCAGGTGAAGAAAAACAGATTTAGTCTAACTATAGTCAACCTTCCAACCAAAGCTGGATGTAAACCATCAAACATGAGCAACAGACCATGTGGAGTAGACATGTCATTTGTAAGCAGAAAGGTGGCTCAGTGGTTAGCATTACAGCCTTGCAGCGCTGGGAGTCCTGGTTTTGAAGTCCCAGGTGTCAACTTCTAAAAGAGTTTGCATAGTTTCTCCCCATGTTTTGCGTGGGTTTCCTCTGGGTCCTCCGTTTCCTCTCCACACTCCCAAAACATACTGGTAGGTTGAATTACATTGTGACTTTAAAGCCCCCCATCGTCCGACTTTTTGGCTCTGCCTGTTGAAGCACTGATGTAATCTTGTGCGCTGTATAAAAGGGAATTATTATTATTATTTTATTGGAACAAGACCTCGCCTAGAGAGTTTTATACAACAACTGAGCACGATCCCGCCATCCAGCCTATCCATTAAACAGTCCGCAATTACAACAATCGGTCATGGAAACAGCAGATTAACCACATAATCAAAACACAATAATAGCGGGCTGTGAGCCATGACAATGACATACTACCCATTGAATTTTCTGCGTGGACCTCAGTGCCTAATTGGACAGGAAATACACAGAAATAACCCCCTCCCCCACCGGGGTAACTATTTTGGGCTGCAGTATTGACAGTTTTGGTTCAGATTTTAGTTCATTTAGTTTGGTTCATTTAGTAGACATGTCTGGAGGTGTTTATTTTTACATGACCTGTCCCTCTGTTATTACTCCAGGTAATGCATGTATAAATGGACCACAGGGTGTGCTCCCATACAGACCGGTCCAGTGGGCTCTAGGTACATACGATAGCCGCAATGCATGTGTGGGTATGCGGGGAGGGGGGGGGCATGGTCAACGGTGTGTCGGACGGAGATGCCATCACAGAACTCTGTCCAGCTTGGGCTCTAGGTTGTAAAATACAACCAGCAATAGTGTGTGTATTGGGGGAGGGGGGGGTCGCAATGGCTTCAACATGTGGCTGTGCTCCATACAGACTGTCCAGTGGACCTCTAGGTCATTGATGGCTAACCTATGGCACTTGGTGCCAGAGGGTTGCACTCAGAGCCCTTTCTTGGGCACTCAGGCCCATCACCAAGAGATACCGCCTTCCAGTAGTCTTCCCTGCAGTCCCAGACAGCCATAGGCTTGCTGTGTGCACAGAGCTATATTAAAGTGACGGCCTTCCTACCTGGACCTATTTCCTCTTGCTTTAATTGGTGTCCTCAGGTGCTGGTATCAGAAATAAACGACTGTGACGAGAAGAGTTAAAAATCACAATAGAATTCTGTGTTGGCACCTTCTTTGCGATGAATAAAGCGGGTCCTCTTTGTTGTAGTTTTGGGCGCACTCGGGTCCTCTAAAGAGTCTTGGCCCATCAACTGCTGCCTACGGTCAATACATCCATTTTGCATCGTGTGTGTGTTATGAGGGCGATGGTGGGTGCGGGGCATAGTGATAGTCACAGGCGTGCTCCACATTACAGTACTGGTCCAGTTTTGACCTAGGTACCATACAATCCATGCCTGTGTGTGTATTGGGGGAAGGGGTCGGGGGAGGCAGAGGTCACAGCTGTTGCCCCCATCCAAACTGACTGTCCATTGGGCTCTAGGTACATACAGATTCCATGCATGTGTGTGTATGGGGGAGGGTGGGGTGGCATATGATCACCAGGCCTGTGCCTCCCACCCCCCCCTCATACGACCTGGTCTTCCCAGTGGCCACTCGAGGTGTACATTTACAATCCATGCATATGTGTGTGTATGGGGTGCGGGGGGTGGGGGGGCTTAGTCCACAGCGCTGTGGCTCCCTAACTGACTGGTCCCAGATGGGCCTCTAGGATACACCCCTACAAATCTCAATGTCATTTGTGGGGTATGGGGAGGGTGGGGGCTATGGGCAACAGGTGTTGTTCCCATACCAGACTGGTCAGTGGGTGTCTAGTACATCACATCACATACATGTGGGTATGGGGGAGGGGTGGGTGGGCATGGATCACAAGGGTTGTTTGTTCCCATACAGACTGCTCCCAGTGGCTCTAGGACCTAACATCCATACTGTGTGATGTGGTTGGGGGTGGGAGGGCATGGACCACACAGGGTGTGCCTCCCATACAGACTGGTTTAGGTCCAGGGGCCTCTAAGGTACATAAATCCATGCATGTTGTGTGTATGGGGGGGGGGGGCAATGGTCAACTCGGGTGTGGCCTCCTACAGACCTGGTCCATGGGCTCTAGGTACTACAATTCCATACATGTGTTGTGTATGGGGGAATCAGACATAGCATGTACCAGGTATGTAGTCCTTCTATACTACAGACTTGTAAATAACCTGCCTGCGGGATGAGGGATGACTTAACTCCATAAGATCGGTCCCCTACTCCTCGGGACCACACCCAATGAGCGGAGAAGGATCCCAACGGTTAATTGAACCTTATGGTAGTCCAGGGAGCGCAGCTGCAAATCACCAGAGGGACTGTCATCCCATTTTTATTTCTTCCCATGCTGGGGGTCGACCCCTGGGATCAGGTGGTAACAAGTTGACTACAGGCAGTCCCCCGGGTTACATACAAGGATCAAAGGGTTCCGGTAGGTTTGTTCTTGGGTAATTGAATTTGTATGTAAGTCCGAAACGTGTAATCTTTTTATAAGTGAATTTCTGAGACAATTTTTTTTTCTTTTGCCCATTGACAATGGAGTTATCAAAATTTTTTTGTGTATTAATTGGACCAAGAATTATCAATAAGCTTTCATTTAACAGACACTTTACAAGGTGAAATCAGGGGTTGGCAGTTCCTGTGGACTATAGTAAAAAAACATCCAGAGAGCCAAACACAGAGATCACAGGCAGTGGGGCATCGGTGTCTCTGAATGGTGTGTTGCTGTATGGTCCGGGGTGTCCCTTAAGTACGGGGACCCGCCTGTATTCTGGAAGAAGACAGTTCCCTATACTTTCCTATGAGAGAAGTCTCTATAGATCTATGTACTCTTCACCTCCACAAGATACTATAAAAACCCATATGTACGTGATCGAATACTAACAGGTCACACCTCCATAATCGCTTCGTGACACCTGTCACCCCATACCTCCCTGGCCTCGGGGGTCCTGTGAATTAGGGGGTTCACCAATCAATCCCTTTTCTCTGCCATCCTCAGGATCACACAGAAGGGGGAGTCGCAAACACATCAGTCATGGTTATATATTTGGTCTTTTTTCTAGGGAGATCGAGTAGACGCAGCCAAATATGTCAATATTATTGACAATGACACACATAAATATCTCACCATACAACATCCCGTCACCCCTGTGTTATATACTTTGCCCAAAATACATAAGAGCCTTGTCTCCCCTCCAGGTCGCCCGATTGTTTCGGGCAGTGGCTCCATCTTTTGCAACATCACCACCTTTTTGGATAAACTACTCCGGGATCTTTCGATCTCTGGAGCATCCTATATAAGAGACACCACAGATTTCATTAATAAACTCAAGGAGACTGAACCTAACATTACGTCAGATACACTTTTGGCGTCATTTGATGTGGTATCCTTATACACATCGATTGACCATCAACGAGGGATTAGGGCTGTCAGACGGAAACTACTCTCTACACAATATACTCCTAAAACCCAACAGTTCATTTTGGATCTTCTAGAACTGGTTTTAAAAAATAACTACTTTTTATTTGGTGACGATTTTTTTCTGCAATTAATGGGCGTGGCAATGGGCGCTAATATGGCGCCAACATACGCCAACATTGTAATGAGGGCCTTGGAGGAGGATGCCGTCTATGTTTCCAGCCATTTCAGGCATTGCCTGCGATGGTGGCGTTACATAGACGACATCTTCCTCCTCTGGACCGGCACTGAGATGGAACTGATGGACTTCCACTCCTATCTCAACACCATTGATGCATCCATCAAGTTTACCCTGGTGCACTCGAGAGATAGGATCCAATTTCTGGATACACAGGTGATTCTAAACAGAGGGATAATCACTACTGACCTCTATGTCAAGCCTACAGATAGGAATACTCTCTTAAGATATGAGAGTCATCACCCTAGGGCTATGATAAGGACACTCCCCTACAGCCAACTGCTAAGGGTGAAGAGAATCACAAGCGATCCTAGGATGGTGGATATCAATTTAGACACCATGGCCAAAAAATTTTCTCAACGTGGGTATCCCCGCAGGACTATACAGGATAACCTTCATAAGGCAAGCCAGGTGGATAGAACAACCCTTTTATCCACTACAGTGAAACATACCAACACCAATAGGATCCCATTTATATCCACATTCAATACACATAGCAACAAGATTGCAAATATTATTCGGAAACATTGGAGTAAATTATCTGGTAGTCCATGCCATGTACCCGAATTTGAAAATCCCCCCCTTTTTTCGTATCGAAAATCTCAATCTGTGAAAGATCGTCTTGTTAAATCTGATGTAGGCACACAACGCACAAGTCGGCAAACGGCTATTTTTGGACAACTGAACAAGGGATCATACCCTTGCCGAAATTGCATTAACTGCAAGCAAATGAATAGGGGGAACTATGAGGAAGTCAGTACCATCTATTCGCCGCATATCTGGGCAGTTTGTGATCTTAAGAAGATCTGTAGTAATAATTAAGGCTATCATTCCATCTGGTCACTGCTTATGTCAATTCCCCCCTTTATAGCTACACACACATGTATGGATGTATGTTGTACCTAGAGCCACTGGACCAGTCTGTATGGAGCACACTCGTGACCCATGCCCCCCTCCCCCCATACACACCCATGCATGGATTGTATGTACCTAGAGCCCACTGGACCAAGATCTGTATGGGAGCACACCTGTGGTCCATGCCCCCCACCCCTCCCCCATACACACATGTATGGATGTATGTACCTAGAGCCACTGGACCAGTCTGTATGGGAACCACACCTGTGACCCATGCCCCCACCCCTCCCCCATACACAATGTAGTGATTGATAGTACCTAGAACCACTTGACCCGTCTGTATGGGAACACACCCTGTGACCCATGCCCCCACCCCCCCCATACCAACACATGCATGGATTGTATGTAACCTAGAGGCCCACTGGACCAGTCTTGTATGGGAGCACAGCCTGTGACTACTATGCCCCCCCACCCCTCCCATACAACACACCATGACATGGATTGTATGTACCTAGAGTCCACTGGAGACAGTCTGTAGGGGAGCACAGCCTGTGACCTATGCCCCCACCCCTCCCCATACACCACACATGCATGGATGTATGTACCTAGAGCCCACGGACACAAGTCTGTATGGGGAGCACAGCCTGTGACCTAGCCCCCCCACCCTCCCCCATACACCACACATGCAGGATTGTATGTACCTAGGAGTCACTGGACCAGTCTTAATGGGACACAGCCTTGTGACCTATGCCCCCACACCACCTCCCCCATACACACAACATGCATGGTTGTATCTACCTAGAGCAGTGATGGCAAACCTTTTTAGAGACGAGTGCTGCCCAAACTACAACAAAGACCGTTATTATCGCAAAGTGCCAACACAGAAATTCTATTTGTGATTTATACTCTTCTCGTCACAGTTTTCATTGATACCAGCACCTGAGGCACAAATAAAGCAGAGAAAGTAGTCCCAGGTAGTATTAGCTGTCACTTATATATAGCTCTGTGCCACAGCAAGTCCTGGGTTGGTGACTGCCGGAAGATACCTGGAGTCCTATCTCTGGTGATGATGCCTGAGTGCCACAGAAAGGGCTGTTGAGTGCCCTTTGGCACCAGTGCCAAGGTTAGCCATCACTGATCCTAGAGTCCACTGGACAGTCTGTATGTGGGCACAGCCGTGTGAACCCCTGCCCCCCACCCTCCCCCATACACAAACATGCATGGATTTGTAGAATACCTAGAGCCACTGGACCAGTCTGTATGGGAGCACACCCTGTACCCATGCCCCACACCCCCTCCCCATACCACACACATGCCGGATTGTATGTACACTAGAGCCCACTGGACGGTCTGTTCGGAGAGGGCACACCCCTGTGTCCATTTATACATGCATACCTGGAGTAAACAGAGGGATCAGGTCATGTAAAATAATAAACACTACTCCGACCATGTTACTAAATGAACCAAACTAAATGAACTAAAATCTGAACCAAAACTGTCAATACTGCAGCCCAAAATAGTTACCCCGGTGGGGGAGGGGGTTATTTCTGTGTATTTCCTGTCATTAGCCCTGAGGTCACGCAGGCATCAATGGGTAGTATTCATTGTCATGGCTCACGCCGCTATTCTTGTGTTTTATTATGTGGTAAATCTGCTGTTTCCCATGCGTGTAATGGATCAGGATGGAGCGGATCGTGCTCAGTTGTTGTATAACTTCTCTAGGTCTAGGTCTTGTTCCACTAATAATAATAATAATAATTCCTTTTATACAGCGCACACAGATTACCTAGTGCTTCACAGAGCTTGCCAAATCAGTCCCTGTCCCCAATGGGGCTCACAATGTAATCAACCTACCAGTATGTTTTGGAGTGTGAGAGGAAACCGGAGGACCCAGAGGAAACCCACGCAAACATGGGGAGAACATGCAAACTCTTTTCAGAAGTTGACCCTGGGACTTGAACCCAGGACCCCAGCGCTGCAAGGCTGTAATGCTAACCACTGAGCCACCTTTCTGCTTACAAATGACATGTCTACTCCACATGGTCTGTTGCTCATGTTTGATGGTTTACATCCAGCTTTGGTTGGAAGGTTGACTATAGTTAGACTAAATCTGCTTTTTCTTCACCTGCGGTCCTTTGCACATGAGATGGATGGAGCTGCCACTTTATTTGCTGTCTATGGCTCTGATGGAAGTAGAAGGATACTGCGCTCAGCTATCAGTCCATCACCCCCCCCCCCCCACTAATAATCCTTATATAGTGCTATTATATTTTGTAGCGCTTTACAAGTCATAGGGGACATATACAAATATAATATTACAGATTACAAACAATCATATGGAACAATAGGAGTGAGGGTCCTGCTCACAAGAGCTTACAGTCTAGTGATGTTGGTTATCCCCTGTAACTGATGGTTAGGGACCGGTCTACACCTTTAATGGAGGTCTGGTGTAGCATAGCACTACTAGTGCTTTTATTCAGAAGGAGGGGATTAGTATCTGATCAATGGGATCATGTGAACAGGAGTCTGCAAGTCTCCTAATTGTCATTAGTGGGAAATCCCCTTGAGGGATTGTAAATAGTTAAGGAATGTACCGCATTGTAAAATGTTTGACCAATGTAGTTAAAGCTGCTGATAGGGGAGGGAATGATTCATCGCCCCTTGTGCACACAGGGCATGTCATACACATGAGGTGCAGGGTAGGTGCTGGGTAGTGACAGTGGTCACATCTTGGTTGGATCTACATCTATTCATTCTATATCTATCTTTATCTATCTATCTATCTAGAAATAGAGGATAAGCAGCACACCAAAATGATGGTCACGTTGAAAAACGGTGCAGGTTTGGTGGTTTATTCCATGTTATAAAGTACAAATAACATGTACAGAAGCAACGTTTCGACTCTCAGTCTTTGTCAAGCCTAGTGACATAGGTGAACAGCGATCTTATATGCAAACAAATGTGATCACATGATCAAAAAATGATCCACCCCTTTAGATTAAATTTCATCCTAACGTGAATATACAAAAATTGTAAAACATAGTGGAGATTTCATCTTAGTGGTAATATAAATAGTGCTATGCATATAATACATATAGAAGTATGGCATAAGTAGCAGTACATTATGGCAACAAGATGGCAACAAGTGGACGAGTGCTTGTAAGGTTATAAAGTGCTAATTCCAGATATATATAAATTACACGCAGGACTGTGTTCTCACCAACCTAATCCAGCGGTCAAAACTAGAAAAAACTATGGTGACGGCAGACGCTGACCGTCGCTGGGAATAGACCGCGTCATGTGGAGACGCTGGAGTGTAGTAAGCATTACTACGTCCTGTAACAAGGAGGAGTAAGGTGTCCTGAGTAACACTGACGTCACAACGCGCAACAGAGCGTTCACCGGGGATCCACGGGTTGTGTATTACACTCAGAATGCGACCGTCCTTAAGAGGATTCGTGAGGAGGTGTTTAAATTATGCATGAATGATCATCTGGCACAGGAGGGGTAAGTAAGTAGCTAAAATAGTTAACATTTGCAAACTTAAGTCAGGAGGAAAATCTTAAGAGGACGAAAGGTATTAACCCCTGAGTGTCAGGGGAAAAATGATAATTGTATCCCTATGACCGAAAACGGTCACTGCAGGATTGTCAAGGAGTAACCTCTGGTCCTTAGTATAGGGTTGATGCAACCAATGATACCAACTCCCATGGCAATGATGTGATCAAACACCAAACTCCATAAACCTAAAAGGACATTAATAAGTGGGCAATGAAGCGTTCAAAAAAATGTCGGTCAAAAAGAGGCGTTGCTGGTCGACGAGAGGATGGAGAAGGATGTGTGAGAGCAGTCCGAGATCGGCTTCAGAGTGTAAGAGGGTTATTCTATAAAAAACAAAACAGGTATTGTAGATATTATGATTATAGGATTATATAATCAAAAGATACATCACTAAAAAACTATAGACCCATGGAAGATAGAGAGAACCCACCACGACCAAAGAATCACTGAGACATGTTCATATATTATGAGATTAAAATCTACATTGAGACCATTAGGTCTAAGGTGTTGAGTGTATATCCCACCACAGTCTCTTTTTTGAGGAGACGCTCTCTGTCACCCCCTCTACGTAGTGGGGGCCACATGGTCGATAGTTGGAACCTTAGGCCCTCTCTTGATGACCGGCTCCACAAAATGTTTTTGGGTACCGGCAGATTCGTCTATCACCACTGCGGATGGTATAACGATGTTGGTTGAACAACCTTGAATTCCAAGGTGGTTCACCGATGTTAAATGAGACCGCAAGGGCATTAAGCATGTATATCACAAAGCGGCTGTCACAATTCAAATAAGTTTGATTGGTGGCATACCCCATTATGAAAGAAGGGGAACCCCTAATGCTCCCATACAGACTGGTCCAGTGGGCTCTAGGTACATACAATCCATACATGTGTGTATGGGGGAGGGGTGGGGGGCATGGACCACAGGGTGTGCTCCCATACAGACTGGTCCAGTGGGCTCTAGGTACATACAATCCATGCATGGGTGTGTATGGGGGGGGGGGGGGGCATGGGTCACAGGGTGTGCTCCCATACAGACTGGTCCAGTGGGCTCTAGGTACATACAATCCATGCATGTGTGGGTATGGGGGAGGGGTGGGGGGCATGGGTCACAGGCTGTGCTCCCATACAGACTGGTCGCGGACTGCAGACTCCTGTTCACATGATCCCATTGATCAGCTACTAATCCCCTCCTTCTGAAAAAAGCACTGAGTGATGTACCACCAGACTCCATTAAAGGGGTTAGACGGTCACCTCCACGTTACAGGGATAACACAACATCACTAGACTGTAAGCTCTGTGAGCAGGACCCTCACTCCTATTGTTCCATCGGATTGTTTGTAATCGGTAATATTATATTGTATATGTTAAACTATGACTTGTAAAGCGCACAAAATCATAATAGCACATATAAGGTATTAGTGGGGGGGGGGGGGTGATGGCCTGTAGCCTGAGCGCAGTTATCCTTCTCATTCCATAGAGCCAATAGACAGCAATAAGTGGCAGCTCCATCAATTATGTGCAAAGGACCAGAGGTGAAGAAAAAGCAGAATTTAGTCTAAACTATAGTACCACCTTCCAACCAAAGCTGGATTAAACCCTCAACATTAGCACAGAACAGACCATGTGGAGTAGACATGTCATTTGTAAGCAAAGGTGTGGCTCATATGGTAGCATTACAGCCTTGCAGCGCTGGGGTTCCTGGGTTTCAAGTCAGGGTCAACTTCTGAAAAGAGTTTGCAATGTTCTCCTCCCATGTTTGCGTGGTTTCCTCTGGTCCTCCGTTTCTCCTCACCACTCCAACCAAAATACTGGGTAGGTTGATTACATTGTGAGCCCCATTGGGGACAAGGGATGATTTGGCAAAGCTCTGTGAAGCACAGGTAATCTGTGTGCCGCTGTATACAAAGGAATTATTATTTTATATTAGTGGACCAAGCCATAGACACTAAGAGTTATACAAAACTAGCGCACAATCCGCTCCATCCTGATCCATTACAGAGCATGGGAAACAGCAGATTTAACCACATAATAAAACCATAATAGCGGGTGAGCCATGACAATGGACTAAACTACCCATTGATGCCTGCTGACCTCAGGCTAATGACAGGAAAGTACACAGAAATAACCCACCCCCCCACCGGGGGCACGGGTAACTATTTGTGGCTGAAGTATTGACGTTTTGGTTCGATTTTAGTCATTAGTTTGGTTCAATTTAGTAGACGCATGTCGTGAGGTGTTTATTTTTACATGAACCTGGTCCTTTTATACTCCAGTAATGCATTATAAATGTACATCACGGTGTGCTCCCATACAACCTGTCCAGTTGGGGCTCTAGGACATACAATCCATGATGGTGGTGTATGGGGAGGGGTGGGGGCATGGGTCACAGGTGTGCTCCATACAGACTGTCCAGTGGGCTCTCGAGTACATACAATCCATGATGTTGGGTGTTGGGGGAGGGGTGGGGGGCACTGGGTCACAGGCTTGTTCCATAAGAATGGTCGGTAGGCCTCAGTAGGGCTACTCATGGCTACTTGCAGGATGGGGCACTCGAGCACTGTGAAGTGACTGCCTTTGTGGGCATCAGGCATCACCAAGATGACTCCAGATCATCTCTCTGCAGTGCCTCCACAGCCCAGACTTGTCTGTGCACAAGCTATATTAAAGTGCACGGAATGTGAACCTGGGTTATTTCTCTGCTTTAATTGGTGTCCTCAGGTGCTGGTATCAATAAAATGTGACAGAGAAGAGTATAAATCCAACAAATAGATTCTCTGGTTGGCACTTTGCGATATAAAAGCGGGTCTTGTGTAGTTTGGGACCGGGGTCTCTAAAAAGTTTGCCATCACTGCGCTAGGTAGATACAACCATGTCATGTGTGTGTATGGGGGGTGAGTTGGGTGGGGGCATGGTCACAGGCTGCGTGCTCCATTAAAGACGGCCAGTGGACTACCTAGGTACATTACAATCCTGCACTGTGTGGTATGGGGGAGGGGTGGGGGGGGCATAGGTCCAGGACTAAGGCTGTGCTCCCATACAGACTGGTCCAGTGGGCTCTAGGTACATACAACCATGCTGTGTGTGTATTGGGAGGGGGTGGGGCATAGGTACCCCAGGCTGTTGCTCCCCTACAGACTGGTCAGTGTGGACTCTAGGTACATCACAATCCATGCACTGGGTTGTATGGGGGGGGGATGGCGTGGGGGGGCATAGGTCACAGGTGGTGCTCCCATACGACGGTCCATGGGCTCTAGGTACCATACAATCACCTGCATGTGGGTATGGGGGCGGGGTGGGGCATGGGTCACAGGGGTGTGCTCCCATACAGACTGGTCCAGTGGGCTCTAGGTACATACAATCCATGCATGTGTGGGTATGGGGGAGGGGTGGGGGGCATGGGTCACAGGGTGTGTTCCCATACAGACTGGTCAAGTGGGTTCTAGGTACATACAATCCATACATGTGTGTATGGGGGAGGGGTGGGGGGCATGGGTCACAGGGTGTGTTCCCATACAGACTGGTCCAGTGGGCTCTAGGTACATACAATCCATACATGTGTGTGTATGGGGGGAATCAGACATAGCAGTGACCAGGTATGTAGCCTTCTATACTACAGATCTTATAACCTGCCTGCGGGATGAGGGATGACTTACTCATAGATGCGGGTCCCTCTACTGGGACCACCAATGATATGGAGAAGGATCCCACGTTAATGAACCTTATGGTAGTCCAGGGAGCGCAGCTGCAATCACAGAGGGACTGTCAGTCCCATTTTATTCCCAATGCTGGGGGTCCGACCCCTGGGATCAGGTGTAACCAAGTGACTACAGGCAGTCCCCGGGTTACATACAAGATAGGGTCCGGAGGTTTGTTCTTAAGTTGAATTTGTATGTAAGTCGAAACTGTATATTTTATAATGGAAGTTCTAGACAATTTTTTTTCTTTTGCCCCAGTGACAATTGGAGTTTCAAAATTTTTGGTGTAATTGGACCAAGAATTATCAATAAAGCTTCATTACAGACACTTTACAGGTGATCAGTGCAGTCTGGGACTATAGTAAAGCATCCAGAGAGCTTCACCAGAGATCACAGTGGGCAGAGGGGTCCGTCTGTAACTATGGGTTGTCTGTAAGTCGGGTGTCCTTAAGTAGGGGACCGCCTGTATTCTGGAAGAAGAACATTCCTATACTTTCCTATGAGAGAAGTTCTCTATAGATCTGATACTCTTCACTCCACAAGACTATATCCCTATGTACGTGATCAATACTAACAGGTCACACATCATGAATCAGTCATGTGACACCTGTCACCCATCCCTGGCCTCGGGGGTCCTGTGAATGAGTGGGTGAAATCCTTTCTCCAGGATCGGGAGGGGATTGCAAGCATCAGTCATGGTTATTCTATTTTTTCTTAGCTATCAAAAAAATTCTAAATTTCCCAGGAAACACTTTCACGTAGGCCATTCACATCAGAGAATCCCAGAAATATTTACATGGTCACTAAACATTTAATAAATCAACTTAAAATCTAACTCAAACAAACTTCATAACGTATCTATGCAAATTACTTCCTACTCCACTTACTTTGGCTCTCACCCTCCACCATCTTTCCTTATAATTTGTGCTCAGAATATTTCTTATGAATGTTATTTTACAAGCAAGACAAAAGCTCACAATAGTGTCAGGTTATATAGAAGTCTATGGAGGAGGGAGGGGGAGCAGCTAGGTCTGCACCAACCAGCACAGAGAGAACTGAAACCTAAAGACACAGACTATACAGGGGAAATGGAGACTACAAGTCACATAATGCCCAGGACAATGTAGACACAATGATTTCTGCATTAGTTGAATGGTGAGGTGGGCTTATCATGTATGGGGGTGTTCATGGTTTCCCTCAACATCAAGAATCAATACGATGGGGCTGCTGGATTACAACATGCCCAATCATTTTGAGAAATGGCTTCTAATGGAGGAAGAGCTTGTCAGTCTGTTCAAATGGGTCAAAATAGTAAGTGGACAGCAGAGACAGGAGGGGTAGCTGCTGTCCAGCAGATAATTCACACAGATACAATAAGGAAGTATCTTACAGTCTTTTATATTCTCATATACTACCAGGACTGCAGGGGGAGAGACACAAACCATCAGATTCTATATCTGGGCTACTAGTCCTGGGGATGGGATAGGATTTGTCTATGTAACATCAACCAGAAAATATGTCTGTAGTATGGAGCATCAATGACAAAAGAAACATCTGTATCCATCAATCTCATCTATATATCCATCCATCCATACATCACACTCTCTCATATCTCTGTATCTATCCATTTCTTTTCATATTTATCTCTCACTCATATCCATTTCATATGCAGGCAGACGCCTACTTAAGAACACTCGACCCCAAGTTACAAACGGACCTCTGGATGTTGGTAATTTACTGTACTTTAGCACCAGGCTACAATAAACAGCTATTACAGTTATTAAAGGCGTATGCAATGAAGCTTTATTATTAATCCTGGTTCTTATGACAATCCAACATTTTTAAAATCCAATTGGCACAGAGACCAAAAATAATTCTGTCTGGAGTTACAATTATAAAATATACAGTTCCGACTTACATACAAATTCAACTTAAGAACAAACCTACAGAACCTATCTTGTACATAACCTGGGGACTGCCTGTATATATATATATAATAAAGTAAAAAGCGGGCAGCACTCCGTGGTTCAAATTTCAAAATAAAAGGTGAACTTTATTGAACAAGTGGCGACGTTTCGCTGTGTGACACCTTCATCAAGCTTGATGAAGGTTGTTGAACACACACCCAAAACGTCGCCACTTGTCATAAAGTTCACCTTTATTTTGAATTGAACCACGGGTGCTGCCCGCTTTTACTTATTTATCTACAAGAGGATCAAGCCAGAACCTTTGGGGCGTGCACCCCTCCTTATTAGGAGTCCATAAGATGTGCGTGACTTGGATTTTATAATATATAGATAGATATAGATAGATTATATATCTATATATCTATACACACACACCATTCAGATATAACACATATAATCAATAGATATATATATATATATATATATATATATATTCTATATCTCATCTTTTTATCACTCTCTCACTTTCTCATATCCATATATCTCGCTCTCACATCACTCCATCTAATATACATCCATGCATCTCTCATGTCCATCTCTATCCACTCCTCTCTCTCATATCTCTGTATTTCCCTATCCATCTCTGTCTCAGCTATAGAGATATGAGAACGGGATGCATATATATCCATCTATCTTTCTTATTTATGCATCTCTCTCTCTATACATATTTATAATATATTACCCTCTCATATCCATCTCTTTCTCTCATATCTATCCCATGCCTATCTTCCTTCTCTGATATATATCTATCCCAGTGGGTATGGGGGAGGTTGGGGGGGCATGGGTCACGGGTGTGTTCCAATACAGACTGGTCAATGGGGTCTAGGTACATAACAATCCATACATTGTGTATGGGGGAGGGGTGGGGGGCATGGGGTCACAGGGTGTGTTCACCATACAGACGGTCAGTGGGCTCTGTTTACATACAACCAACATGTGTGGTATGGGGAGGGGGGGGGCATGGACCACATGGTGATGACCTCCATCAGACGGTTCCCAGTGGGCTTAGGTACATACAATCCTGCAGGGTGTGGATGGGGGGGGGGGGCTGGGTCCCCGGGGGTGATCCCATACAGACTGTCATGCGGCTCTAGGACTCAAATCCATACATGTGGTGTAGGGGGAATCAGACATAGCAGTGACCAGGTATGTAGCCTTCTATACTACAGATCTTTAAACTGCTGCGGGATGAGGGATGACTTACTCATAGATGCGGGTCCCTCTACGGGACCACCAATGATATGAGAAGGATCCACGTTAATGACCTTATGGTAGTCCAGGAGCGCAGCTGCAATCACAGAGGGGACTGTCGTCCCATTTATTCCAAGCTGGGGTGTCAGAACCTGGGATCAGGTGTAACCAGTGACTAGGCAGTCCCCGGGTTACATACAAGATAGGGTCGGGGTGTTTTTAAGTTGAATTTGTATGTAGTCGAAACTGTATATTTATAATGGAAGTTCTAGACAATTTTTTTTTTTGCCCCGTGACAATTGGAGTTTAAAGTTTGGTGTAATTGGACCAGAATTATCAATAAAGCTCTTACAGACACTTTACAGGTGATCACGTGCAGTCTGGGACTTATAGTAAAGCACCAGAGAGCTTCACCAGAGATCACGGGGCAGAGGGGGTCCCGTCTGTAACTATGGGGTGTCTGTAAGTCGGGTGTCCTAAGTAGGGGACCGCTGGATTCTGGAAGAAGAACATCCTATACTTTCCTATGAGAGAAGTTCTTATAGATCTGATACTCTTCACTCACAAGGACTATATCCTATGTACGTGATCAATACTAACAGGTCAACCATCATGAATCAGTCATGTGACACCTTTCACCCATCCCTGGACTCGGGGGTCATGTGAATGAGTGGGTGAAATCTTCTCCAGGATCGGGAGGGGATTGCAAGCATAGAGTCATGGTGTATTCTATTTTTTCTTAGCTATCAAAAAAATTCTAAATTTCCCAGGAAACACTTCACGTAGGCCATTCCATCAGAGAATCCCAGAAATATTACATGGTCACTAAACATTTAAAAATAACTTAAAATCTAACTCAACAAACTTCAAACGTTATGGCAAATTACTTCCTACTCCACTTACTTTGGCTCCACCCTCCACCATCTTTCCTTATATTTGTGCTCAGATATTTTATGAGTTATTTTACAAGCAAAGACAAAAGCTCACAATAGTGTCAGGTATATAGAAGTCTATGGGGAGGGGGAGGGGGAGCAGCTAGGTCTGCACCAACCAGCACAGAGAGAACTGAAAAACCTAAAGACACAGACTATACAGGGGAAATGGAGACACAAGTCACATAATGCCCAGGACAATGTAGAAACAATGATCTGCATTAGTTGAATGGGGGTGGGCTTTCATGTATGGGGGTGTTCATGGTTTCCCTCAACATCAAGAATCAATACGATGGGGCTGCTGGATGACAAAATGCCCAATCATTTTGAGAAATGGCTTCTAATGGAGGAAGAGCTGTCAGTCTGTCAAATGGGTCAAAATAGTAGTGGAAGAGCAGAGACAGGAGGGGTAGCTGCTGTCCAGCAGATAATTCACACAGTACCATACAGGAAGTATCTTACGTCTTTTATTCTACTTTACTACCAGGACTGGCAGGGGGAGACACAACCATCAGATTCTATATGGGCTAATAGTCCTGGGGAGGATAGGATTTGTCTATGTAACCATCACAGAAAATATGTCTGTAGTATGGAGCATCATGACAAAAGAAACATCTGTATCCATCAACATCATCTATATATCCATCCATACCATACTCAATTCTCATATCTCGTATCTATCCATTTCTTTCATATTTATCTCTCACTATATCCATTTCATATGCAGGCAGCGCCTATTAAGAACACTCGACCCCAAGTTAACAAACGGACCTCTGGATGTTGGAATTTACTGTACTTTAGCACCAGGCTACAATAAACAGCTATACAAGTTATTTAAGGCGTATGACAATGAAGCTTATTATTAATCTGGTTCTTATGACAATCCAACATTTTTAAAATCAATTGGCACAGAGACCAAAAATAATTCTGTCTGGAGTTACAATTATAAAATATACAGTTCGACTTACATACAATTAACTAAGAACAAACCTACAGAACCTATCTTGTACATAACCTGGGACGCCTGTATATAATATAAATAAAAAACAAGCGGGCAGCACTCCGTGGGTCAAATTCAAAATAAAAGGTGAAACTTTATGAACAAGTGGCGACGTTGCGTGTGTGACACCTTCATCAGATTGATGAAGGTTGTTGAACACACACCCAAAACGTCGCCACTTTCATAAAGTTCACCCTTTATTTTGAATTGAACCACGGGTGCTGCCCGCTTTTACTTATTTATCTACAAGAGGATCAAGCCAGAACCTTTGGGGGCTGCACCCCTCCTTATTAGGAGTCCATAAGATGTGGTGACTTGGATTTTATAATATATAATAATATAGATAGTATTATATATACATATATATCTATACACACAACACACACACACACATCTCAATATAACACATATAATCAATAATATATATAATATATATATATATATATATATATAACGATTGAGAGGGGAAAGAAAGACAGGAAATATATATATATTATATATATATATAATATATATTTTATCTATTCATCTTTATCACTCTCTCAATCTTCATATCCATATATCTCGTCTCCATCACCATCCTTTATTACATCCATGCATCTTCATGTCCATCTCTATCCACTCCTCTCTCTCATATTTGTATTTCCCTATCCATCTCTGTCTCAGCATAGAGATATGAGAACGGATGACTAATTATCACATCTATCTTTTATTATGATCTCTCTCTCTATACATATTTATAAAATTACCCGTCATAGCCATCTCGCATTTCTCTCATACATGCCCATGCCTATCTTCCTTCTCTGATTATACGTATCCATGCCTACTTACCTTCTCTGATATATATCACCCATGCCCTATCTTCCTTCCTGATATATCTCTATACCCTCGCCTATCGTCCTTCTCTGATATATATTCTATCCCCCCATGCTTTCTTCTCTCTGCATAAATCTATCCCATGTCTACTCTTCCTTCTCTTGATATATATCTAGCCCATTGTCTATCTTCCTTCTCTGATATATATCTATCCCATGCCTATCTTCCTTCTGTGATATATATCCATCTCACATGAATCTTGTACGCTGCAGCTGATAACCTCTTGCTACGTCGCCCCAGAATTAATGGTCAGATGTGGTGGTCATGGGCAGCATGAAGAATATGTAATGACAGTCAAAGTTCATATGTAATCACACACAGACACATATCCCCCCCCCGTGGGTATGGGGGAGGTGGGGGGGCATGGGTCACGGGTGTGTTCCAATACAGACTGGTCAATGGGGTTCTAGGTACATACATCCTACATTGTGTATGGGGGAGGGGTGGGGGGGCATGGTCACAGGGTGTGTTCACCATACAGGACGGTCAGTGGGCTCTAGTTTACATACAATCCAACATGTGTGGTATGGGGAGGGTGGGGGGCTACAGGAACCACAGGGTGGGATGCCATCACAGACTGGCCAGTGGCTAAGGTCATACAATCCATGCATGGGTGTGATGGGGGGGGGGGGCATGGGTCCCGAGGGTTGATCCCATACAGACTGTCATGGGCTCTAGGACTCAAATCCATACATGTGGTGTAGGGGGAATCAGACATAGCAGTGACCAGGTATGTAGCCTTCTATACTACAGATCTTTAAACTGCTGCGGGATGAGGGATGACTTACTCATAGATGCGGGTCCCTCTACGGGACCACCAATGATATGAGAAGGATCCACGTTAATGACCTTATGGTAGTCCAGGAGCGCAGCTGCAATCACAGAGGGGACTGTCGTCCCATTTATTCCAAGCTGGGGTGTCAGAACCTGGGATCAGGTGTAACCAGTGACTAGGCAGTCCCCGGGTTACATACAAGATAGGGTCGGGGTGTTTTTAAGTTGAATTTGTATGTAGTCGAAACTGTATATTTATAATGGAAGTTCTAGACAATTTTTTTTTTTGCCCCGTGACAATTGGAGTTTCAAGTTTGGTGTAATTGGACCAGAATTATCAATAAAGCTCTTACAGACACTTTACAGGTGATCACGTGCAGTCTGGGACTTATAGTAAAGCACCAGAGAGCTTCACCAGAGATCACGTGGGCAGAGGGGGTCCCGTCTGTAACTATGGGGTGTCTGTAAGTCGGGTGTCCTAAGTAGGGGACCGCTGGATTCTGGAAGAAGAACATCCTATACTTTCCTATGAGAGAAGTTCTTATAGATCTGATACTCTTCACTCACAAGGACTATATCCTATGTACGTGATCAATACTAACAGGTCAACCATCATGAATCAGTCATGTGACACCTTTCACCCATCCCTGGACTCGGGGGTCATGTGAATGAGTGGGTGAAATCTTCTCCAGGATCGGGAGGGGATTGCAAGCATAAGTCATGGTGTATTCTATTTTTTCTTAGCTATCAAAAAAATTCTAAATTTCCCAGGAAACACTTCACGTAGGCCATTCCATCAGAGAATCCCAGAAATATTACATGGTCACTAAACATTTAAAAATAACTTAAAATCTAACTCAACAAACTTCAAACGTTATGGCAAATTACTTCCTACTCCACTTACTTTGGCTCCACCCTCCACCATCTTTCCTTATATTTGTGCTCAGATATTTTATGAGTTATTTTACAAGCAAAGACAAAAGCTCACAATAGTGTCAGGTATATAGAAGTCTATGGGGAGGGGGAGGGGGAGCAGCTAGGTCTGCACCAACCAGCACAGAGAGCACTGAAAAACCTAAAGACACAGACTATACAGGGGAAATGGAGACACAAGTCACATAATGCCCAGGACAATGTAGAAACAATGATCTGCATTAGTTGAATGGGGGTGGGCTTTCATGTATGGGGGTGTTCATGGTTTCCCTCAACATCAAGAATCAATACGATGGGGCTGCTGGATGACAAAATGCCCAATCATTTTGAGAAATGGCTTCTAATGGAGGAAGAGCTGTCAGTCTGTCAAATGGGTCAAAATAGTAGTGGAAGAGCAGAGACAGGAGGGGTAGCTGCTGTCCAGCAGATAATTCACACAGTACCATACAGGAAGTATCTTACGTCTTTTATTCTACTTTACTACCAGGACTGGCAGGGGGAGACACAACCATCAGATTCTATATGGGCTAATAGTCCTGGGGAGGATAGGATTTGTCTATGTAACCATCACAGAAAATATGTCTGTAGTATGGAGCATCATGACAAAAGAAACATCTGTATCCATCAACATCATCTATATATCCATCCATACCATACTCAATTCTCATATCTCGTATCTATCCATTTCTTTCATATTTATCTCTCACTATATCCATTTCATATGCAGGCAGCGCCTATTAAGAACACTCGACCCCAAGTTAACAAACGGACCTCTGGATGTTGGAATTTACTGTACTTTAGCACCAGGCTACAATAAACAGCTATACAAGTTATTTAAGGCGTATGACAATGAAGCTTATTATTAATCTGGTTCTTATGACAATCCAACATTTTTAAAATCAATTGGCACAGAGACCAAAAATAATTCTGTCTGGAGTTACAATTATAAAATATACAGTTCGACTTACATACAATTAACTAAGAACAAACCTACAGAACCTATCTTGTACATAACCTGGGACGCCTGTATATAATATAAATAAAAAACAAGCGGGCAGCACTCCGTGGGTCAAATTCAAAATAAAAGGTGAAACTTTATGAACAAGTGGCGACGTTGCGTGTGTGACACCTTCATCAGATTGATGAAGGTTGTTGAACACACACCCAAAACGTCGCCACTTTCATAAAGTTCACCCTTTATTTTGAATTGAACCACGGGTGCTGCCCGCTTTTACTTATTTATCTACAAGAGGATCAAGCCAGAACCTTTGGGGGCTGCACCCCTCCTTATTAGGAGTCCATAAGATGTGGTGACTTGGATTTTATAATATATAATAATATAGATAGTATTATATATACATATATATCTATACACCCACACACACACACACATCTCAATATAACACATATAATCAATAATATATATAATATATATATATATATATATATATAACGATTGAGAGGGGAAAGAAAGACAGGAAATATATATATATTATATATATATATAATATATATTTTATCTATTCATCTTTATCACTCTCTCAATCTTCATATCCATATATCTCGTCTCCATCACCATCCTTTATTACATCCATGCATCTTCATGTCCATCTCTATCCACTCCTCTCTCTCATATTTGTATTTCCCTATCCATCTCTGTCTCAGCATAGAGATATGAGAACGGATGACTAATTATCACATCTATCTTTATATTATGCATCTCTCTCTCTATACATATTTATAAAATTACCCGTCATACCATCTCTCTCTCAATAGTCTCCCATGCCTATCTTCCTCTCTGATATATATCGTATCCATGCCTACCTTATCCTTCTCTGATATATATCTATCCCATGCTCTTCTTCCTTCCTGATATATATCTATACCCATGCCTATTGTCCTTCTCTGATATATATATCTATCCATGTTCTATCTTCCTTCTCTATGTAGATCTATCCCATCTATCCTCATGATTCTATCTGTTCCTTCCTTCTTGATATATATCTATGCCCATTGTCTATCTTCCTTCTCTGTATATCTATCATCTACTCTCTGAATATATCTATCCCATGCCTATATTCCTTATGTGATATATATTCCATCTCACATGAATTTGTACGCTGCAGCTGATAACCTCTTGCTACGTCGCCCCAGAATTAATGGTCAGATGTGGTGGTTCATGGCAGCATGTAGAATTAGTAAATGACAGTCAAAGTTCATATGTAATCACACACAGACACATATCCCCCCCCCTACATACAGAGAGCCCCCAAAACTCATCCTCAGGATAGCACATCTTATGAGCCATGTAGTGATCTCCGGGAGGCCACGAGATCGCAGCAGGTATTACACTCCAACAATGATGCAGGGAAAAGATTGTCCGGAACGTGACACAGCAGTAACGAGTAGTAAAGTCAGGTAGGTAGAAGCCTACGAGCCTATAGATCACACACACATAGTACAATACCATAAGATAAGAGGGAACACGTCCTCTAGGAGCCGGTACCAGATCCAAAAATTCACTACAGAGAACAAAGAGCATGCCCAGACCTCCATCTCCCAGCCCGTCACATACACAAGATAAAACATGGGAAAACATACACCGTGTATGCTGAAGGATAAAGGAGGATACACAGCCCTGAGCCCCAGGAGAAGCAGCGCCATGTGCTGAGCGCAGCCCCCAGCTCCTCACCTTGAAGGCAGGTCAGTGCTCCTGAGGAACACGCTGCGTCTAGTGTGAGGAGGGCTCTGCCATGGCTTCCAGCGTGTCTGTGTCATTATACAATAGCGCTGCATGCTTATTTAACAGGAAGACTCTGCTGCATTGCATAAGTCGGACTGTCCTGACTCCCCTAATGCTAACACTGCAGTCTGACTAGGAGCACAAGAGCGCCACCAAGTGCTGGAGAGCGGGGAGTGCAGCGACCTCAAGGGAATGGCATCTCCAGGCACCTGCCTTTATGTAAAGGGAACATATTCTGTGCCTTATGCAACACTTCTAAATAGACCACCGGGCGCTTTTCATTTCCCCTAATTACAAGATCTCCGTTTGCTGTCTGTGAATGGGAATCTTCTTTTCAATACCCGGAGCCTAAAACTTCCCTGCAGACACGGAAAAACTCCTCACTTTGCTGCAATATCTATTTTGACAATTAAAGGGGTTGTCCCATTTTGGCAAATTAAATGTTATTGTTTGTATAATAAAAAGTTATACAGTTTTGTAATATACTTTCTGCATCAATTCTTCACTCCTTTCTAGATCTCTGCTTGCTGTCATTTTATAGGAAGCTTCTATGTTTACTTCCAGTGGACAGAAATCTGACCATGGTCACACAGGTGCACAGCTCGTTATATCACACAGCTCTGATTACTCTCTGTGATACTAATGAGCCGTGCACCTGTGTGACCATGGTCAGATTTCTGTCTACTAGAAGTAAACAATGAAGCTTCCTAAAGAATGACAGCAAGCAGAGATCTAGAAAGCAGTGAAGAATTGATACAGAAAGTATATTGTAAAAATTGTATAACTTTTTATTATACAAACAATAACATTAAGTTTGCCGAAATGGGAATACCCCTTTAAGCTGATTTGGCAGCACCAATCCTTCCCAAGCTATGGTTTCTGTTACAATGTATCCGTCTGCGTTGAATATTATATAACCAATAGCAAACAAGTTACACTTCATATAAACAGACTATACATCAGTCTTTCTGAAAAAGTTTCCATTCACTGACAAGAACCAGATCAAAACCCTTTGTAAGAAAGTTGCTGAACTTTCCCTTACATTATCGTAAAATCCAGTTCAATGTTAAAGGGAAACCCTCACCCCAGGTAGTTTATAGCTGAGATAACAATACCTTTCTTATGAGGTTACGTCACATGGGAGTCAGATGTTCCGGGGTTACAGAACTACTCATTGCTTCATAAAAGTTATTAGAGCAGCCATTGTCATAGACATTCCTCAGAAGACGCCAACATACGACTTTCACAACTTGTTGTGACTGGACAACCCCTTTAAAAAGGGGTTTATGGCATTACAGTCACACATTAGGGAGGGGGCGCTAAAGAGCGACTTTTAGTACTCCACTTTCAGTAAGTGGGGTGGAAAGTTGTACTAAAGGGACGGAGCAGTAATAATTTTTACAACTTTTCAAGGGTTTTGATAAATTCCAATTGTTTTCCCCTTTTTTTTCATGGAACCAGATGCTCCTTTAATGATAGAAATGTAATACAGAAGGATTTTTCGCTTTTGCATTGCAGGGGAGATTATCTCCAATAATCAAATCATTAAAATTATCCCCAAAACTGTATGTTCCACATTCTCCAGAAGTGTCTCCGGCTGGATAGAGGGCAAATATGGTGTAGCTTCAGTGCGTATAATCAATCATCATATCTACTAGAATATGGATCTATGGATAAGTGTCACTGATTTGTCATGATGGATTTTGATAGTACATTACCTAGAAGGGGTAAAGTTCTCACATTTTAACCGCCTTGTTTTACTCAGTTTTAGCTCCTATCACCCAGTGATGGTCAGTGTAAGATTCCAGAGTGTGGGCGGGGACTCTCTAAGCAGACACTTCATGATTCTTCTAGTGCTGTGAGATGCTGTGTGCTGAAAATCTTGTTACATTATCAGGGTACAAGTTTTATATACACTTCCATTTAGATTCTGCACAGTCTACTAGTATCTGGCACATAGAAAAAGAGAGAGGAGACAGATCAGAGTCACGAGATGGATATAAGACACACTCTCCTCTGCTACGTCACCTATAAAACACGCAGTCAGCACTACTATGTCACCCAGTAATCTGCCAACCACAGTCAGGAGTTTATGGTCGTATCCAGGGGCAACCAAAATATAATCATCAGAACTGGTTGCAATTATATCTGTGAAATGCTGTATTTTTGTTAATAACAGTGAATTAGAGAATATATTTTTTTTTGTGTGAGAATACCCCTTTAAGGCTGTTTTCCAAAGCAATTGAAGAACAGCAGGGAGGATTTTCTCCTGAGCACATGTGTTTACACCTAAGCGCTGGCGATTGGGAGCGAGGAGTACGTGTTTTTCCTTGTTCGCTGGTTGCTCTTTCCCAATCACAAGCATTTACTGTATGTCTCAATACATCTGTAATCGGGAGAAGCTCCTGCGCTTTGGTTGTGTTTCTCAACTTAATTAAAACTTATCTTATACTCAGCGGAATTTAGAGAATTTGGGATGCCCGTTCCCAGGAGAGAGTTTGCCAATGTGAAGTGTTAAGAACTGCGCTAGGTAAGTGGCACCAGGAATCGTCAGCTTGTCCTTACAGAAGCAAAAACCCAATACTAATCTTGAGGCAGCAGAGAGTAATATGCGTGGACTAGAATAGTAAGAGAACGTGTGGTGATACATTGCAAAGAGATAGAGAATTCCTAAAAATAGAAGGTGCATTAGTTATCAGCCACCTGAGGCAGCGGCAAATAATGACATCTGGAGGAGAGCCAGGCGCGAGAGAGATGTATATGGAGGAGTCCGTCATCCAGCGCCTGCATAGGGACCTGGCTTAGATTACATCAGCCATCACACACCTGGGCCACCAGGGCTATAGGAGCAGCACAGGGTTCATGCCCTAGAGGCTCACAATATAGAGGTTGGGCTCTGTCACCAATGAACCCGCTGCCTAGACATCAGCAATCACAAGAAGGCTCTGGGTGTGACCGCAAAATACCTAGAAACCAGGAGGTTTCAGAACATGTCCTCCAGACAAGGGTTCTGATCTTGAAAACTAAGGACACTGTCTGTTTTATCCATTAACGGGGGTCTCCAGGTCCAAACTATTAAAGGGGGTTTGCCACGAACACAATTTAGGCACTATCCACAGGATTGGTGCCTAACTTGCTGATCGGTGGGGGTCTTCCGTCTGCTTCATTACTATGACGGAGCGACAAAGGGTCCGATGGAGGTACCTGGGACCCCTCGTTTTTGTTACCTGTGGGTGGTCTCATCACGGAGATCCCTACTCATCAGCAAGTCAGGCCCTATCCTGTGGATAGAGACTAACTTGTGTTCGTGGAAAACCCCTTTAAGGACCTAGCTGTACTTTTTATTGATTCCTTTATAGATGGTTTGAACACTTTAACACTTGTTGTGGTAAAGCATTTCTTTGTGAATTAAGTTTCTCCAATCAAAACAAATTACATATTAACAATAGATGATCTCCTCCCCCTCCCTGTACAATGATTATTGTAGATGATAACACCTGAACCCATATTACATATACTACGTGACAATAATGATGTCACAGGCTTATCTCCTCCTCCTCCCTGATAATGTCCCTATATAGAAACACTGACCCACCATCCAAATACACATCACTACTGACAAGTAGATGTGTCACAGCTAGCTACTACTCCCCCTCCCTGTAACAATACCTCTATATAGATAACACTGACCCATCAATACATCACACTGACAAAGATGAGTCACATACATCTCCTCCACCCCTCCCCGTATTCATGACCCTCTATAATGAGACCTGACCCAGCATGAATCACTATGACAATAGATGATTAACCAGCTTTCTCCTCCTCCCCTGTACAATGACCCTCTATATTAGATAACACTGACCTCACAGTACACTCACGTACGACAATAGATGATGTCACACCGTTATCTCCTGTATCCTCCTTCCCTGTACAATGACCTCTATGATAGCATAACAACTGACCAACATTGATCACTATGACACTAGATGATTGTCACACAGCTAGCTTCCTCCCCCTCCATTGTACAATGGACCTCTATAGAGATAACACTGACCCATCATTACACTCACTACGAACTACAATAGATGATGTCACAGCTTATCTCTCCCCTCCCTAGTAACAATGACCTCTATATAAATAAACACTGGACCCCATTCGACATACTACTTGACAATAGAATGATGGTCACAGCTTTACTCCTCCCCTCCCGGGACAATGACCCTATATAGATACACTCGACCCAGCATTACATTACGACAAGAGATGATGTCACAGCTTGTCCCTCCTCCTTCTGTAATGGCCTCTATATACTATACACCGACCCGATCCATTACAATCACTACTGACAATAGATGATGTCACAGCTTATCTCCGCCTCTCCCTGTACTAGACCTGTTTAATAGAGTAACCCCATTGCCTCAAGGTTGTAAAGTCATCCCTGTAGATTAGGCCAGGATCTGAAGATGTGGGGCCCATCCAGCGTTTCGCCACCCCAGCCACATAAGTGGGTAAACACATAGCTGCACCCTAGTCCATGTCCCTCGCCATTAGCTGGTGACCACATAACATCCAGACGCACCTGAGTAATTATAATCATTAAACAACCATGTGGAACGGTTTAACCGACCTGATGATGAATGCTTCGCCCGGGACAAGTGTGGCGTCTGCTGCTCCTTGCTGCGGTGTCACTAACCCTTTCAGTACTGCACAAGGTACCTAGTAACAGGGCGCCAAGATGATTCTTTAATGGGGTTGGCTCAACTAACGGATATGGGGAAATTGTACCCGGGTAAGTATATAATGGATGACAACCGGGTAACCATGCTTCGGCTTAGTGACCAACCCCTTTAATTTTTAATCCTTAGCCACAGGATGTGATGGAGGGGCTTGACACTAAAGGACAGGGCCACAAAAAACACTAATGATGCAGCCAGCAGGTCATCTGGGGTCCATTCAAAGTCTATGGGGACTGCTTTAAAGGGCACCTTACCACCACAAATCTACCTATAAAGGAGATTGGTGTGAGGTGGATCAATGGGACGTCTGGATGCCTTTTAAGGGGCAACCTCAGCTCCCCCGCACTGTTTTTTGTAAAACTTGTTTATTCCCCCAATATGTTCATTTACTTATGCGGCTGACTGGCGTGGATAGCCGCATCTGAGGTTTACCGAGGCGGCTACTCCACGCCACGGTAGCCACATTACCCCACACCCGCTCCACTCCCCAGGTCGTGCAGCGCGCAGCGCTCGAGCTGCGCGCCCTCGTCCGCCGATCCTGCCCGTCTGCGCATGCCAGAAAAGCAGGCCCGTCGCCTGCGGGGATCCACTGCGCTAAGCCGGGGCTGCGCAGCGCGGGCCGCTGTTCTGCGATGCGCAGACGCAGGTCGGCGGACGAGGGCGCGCAGCTACGAGCATGCTGCGCCCGAACATGTGATAGGAGGGTTAAGTGGCTACCGGGGCGTGGAGTGTAGCCGGCTCGTGAACCTCAAGTGCGCTACTCCACGCCCCAGAGTCAGCCGCATCAGAAATTACAATAGGTATAAAAGTTTAGTAAAACCAGTGGGGGACGTGAGGATTACCCGTAAAAGGGTATCCTCACGTCCACATTGAATCACCTACCACCCGACTACCTTTATAGGGTAGATTTGTGGTGGTAGGTTTCCTTTAATAGGGGTTGTACAGTATATAAAAAACTGGCCGCTTTATTCATAATGGCTCACCCTTGCCTGGGTAGGTAGTGGGTATTTGCAGCTCAACTAATAAAAGTTCTATACATTTCATCCTCTATAACTGGACGTCAAACCACAGTCATGTGTGGCCGTTTATATGCGAAAAAAAAGCCATGTTTTCCAAGATAGCGAAGATCCCATTAACCATAGTATCTCCAGCTCTTATTACAATCATTATTTATATGGGTCATCAGTTCCCATTTCAGGGCGCTCGTACACCAGGAACTGCCGTACAACTTTGAGAAATGTGTCCCCCATCGCCTGTGTGACGAGATAGAAGTATAATATAAGTCCGATGACCACTCTGGGGCTATATCGAGGCCAAACCCCTATCAAATAGGAAGCTCAAACCCCTACAATGATATAATAACAAACCAAAAACAGAGGCCCGGTCCTTAGCAGATATTCCATCCACCCATCATGTAAATAACCAAATATATCCGCTCTATGGGTCCGGAGTTATACAAAACAAAGCAATTTTTAGGAGTGGAAACGAGTAGCTATAAAAGGACATTGAGTTACTTGGTCATTCAATGGGCACGAGCGCGGCTCCACATTCCTATAGTCAGGTTCCAGACGGACAAGCCGAGCGGGGATAGCGCTTCTACATAATCACTACTGACCCCCCTCGTGTGGAAAATCCCCAATTCTATAACAATCCACACAATGGAGAGACGTATAAGAAGGTCTGAGAGCAGAACTGTTGTAGGTCGCCGAAAGCACACATCAGAGCTCAGCTTTCTTTCCCACATGGTTGGAAAAACAAAGCTGAGCTCTGATTGGTTTCCATTGACAACTAGAACAGTTTACTTCAGACACTTGTGATAAATTCCCCATATAAACCCGACAGTGTGCACACCTTGCCTTACCAACCATTCCCAATGCGGGGGGGGGGGAGATTCTTCGAAATGTTATAACCAAATGGCCGAACGGTTTTACGGTTTCCTTCTAAAACTTTACAAACCAAAAAGGATTTTTTTTTCACGCTACTTATCCAAGTGCAACACAGGCACCTCACAAAAGCTTAATCTATACATTTTAGAGGGTTATTTCCAGGGGGAGCAGCCCCAAATGTCATCGCGGGCCTCTTCACTCCAGCTGTGCCCTATCATTCTATGGATCCAAAGGCATACACCACACGTGCAGGAGCTTCCCTCTAGTGGGGCTGTGAAGAAGAATGCAAACTATGTAGAAAAAAAAAAAACAAAAACTTTACATCCCTGGGCTTAGGGACTTTCAGGATAACAACAACCATCCTGACAAAGACCTCTGGCGATGAAATGCGACGGTCGGGGTGCACGCCATCTAATCTCATTGTCCTTCCTTTTGTCGCATTAGCTTTCACTCAGTTCTGCTATTACTTACATTTGCTCATCATGGACGTGGTGGTTCAGCTTTTGTGACGTCTGTACTATAAAGATATCCGTTAGATAAGGGGTCTATACCATCACTGTTTACCTTTACCTCTTTGGTACTGCTTACTATAATCCAGGGTCTCTTAATACTGCCTACTAAAGGAGCCCCGGTACATACAAGAAGGGTTCTGTAGGTTTGTTCTTAAGTTGAGTTTTATGTAAGTCGGAACTGTATATTTTACATTGGAATCCCAGCCAGAACTGTTTGGTCTCTGTGACAATTGGATTTTAAAATGTTGGATTGTCATAAGAACTGGGATTAACAATTAGAACTCATACAGACCCTGTGATAACTGTACAGCGATCTATTGTAGCCTAGGCTAAAGTTTACAACTAAATTACCAATATCCAGCGGTCCGTTTGTAACCTAGGGGTCGTCTGTAAGTCGAGGTTTTTAAATAGGGGACGGCCGTATTCTGTATTTAGATCATGTGTTTAGGAGATTACCTGGCGGTTTCTGGTAGTCTCTTCTGAGATGCTTCTCAGTCTTTTTTATACATTTTATGGTGTCCATAAATTAAAGATGTCCCAGTTTTGTGTAAATTGTATGAAGCAGTTCTTTCTCCCTTGTTTCTCCTTTTTGATATTTTTCTGTCCATACTAAAGGCTGTCTCTTGGCGTATACAGGCAGTCCCTGGGTTTACATACAAGATAGGGTCCGTTTGTTCTAGTTGAATTTGTATTGCAAGTCAAACTGTCATTTTATAATTGTGATCCCAGGACATGAAAAAATTTTGGCCCCAGTGGACAAGGGAGTTTAACATTTTTTGATGGGACCAAGAATTATCCATTTTATAAAGCTTAATTACAGACACCTTACGCTGATCAGTGCCAGTCTGGGACTAGTAGTAAGCATTCAGAGAGCTTTCACCAGAGGTCAGAGGGGGGTCTGTCTCTATAACTATGGGTTGTTGTAAGTCGGGTGTCCTTAAGTAGGGGACGCCTGTCGGTTATATAAACGTCACGAGACTCATCTGCGTCACACACGTGCTTTTTTGTTTTTTGCATAGCCAAAACCATTGGTTCTTATGGATGGCCACCCAATCGCCAAAAGAATGCCACCTCCCCCTTAGGACTGTATGCTTACCAGAGCGACCCGTGAGCCAGGCAGGCACCAGATTCCTAGAATCCCCTTCAGTTTTCTTGGCTACAATTAAGGGAGTTTTCCAGACCATGGGGCTACAGTTAATGACAGTGAACTCCTTCAACATTTACCATCTGATAGGGTCCGGCTAGTTAGTGGCCTGAAGTGTACCGTAGCATGTGTGCGTAGTCAAGTTTACAGGCTGAAAGGAGAGAGCCACTTAAACCACCACTATCTTTAGTTCATAGCAGCTTCTAAAAAATTGCCATGGTTGTATATTAAAGATACGAATCTAAGCTTTTAGATCACATCAGGCTTGCGGTTCTGTCCTCTACAGAACCACAATACAAGCCGTGACGTATAAATAGTTTGGAAATGTGAGCTGCAGATTAAAAGGTCAGTTCCGTCTATTTTTATAAAAGTTTCCATATCTCCGGTTATCTAGATCACAGAACCACACACCCAATTAAATATGAAGCAGGGTTCTGCTGATTAATGTGACAATACAGGGTTCTAACTATACAGAAAACTAAAGACAGAGGCATCTGAATTGGACATATTCTCCTGAGCTCTAAAAGTGACTCTACTCAGGAAAATATGACTTTCTAGGCTCTATTTTTCAATGACAAAAAAAAAAAAAACAAAAAAAATCTTGATTAATAGGTAATGGGACATTTCACATAGAATTCTTAAAAGGAATTTCATTTCTAACCCAAGGGGGTTGCTAGTTAGGAGTAAATGCTGACAGGTCCCTTTAAGCTTCTTAAGGATATTTTAATAGGTGTTGTGTGACAATACAAAGTGAGTTTATCTTAGCACCGCACAGGGATATAAGTGTTAGAATTAGAGTAATGGAAACCCATGACCCGGGTAGCGGCCGCGCGGTGGATGTGTTAAGGCCACACTTCAACAGGGGGAGTCTGCTTCTAGCGTTTTCCCTGACAATGCACATCATAACGCGTCTCTCTCTGAAAACGAACCATTATTAAAAATAGAGAACACTTTATTACCAGGAAACGCACGACAAGTGTCCTCCATTTGTAGAGATCGTGTCGCCGCGCAAGCATGCTGAACAGCTCCCACCATCTCTACACGGACACCAAACAGGGACAAAGCTGCAGCAGAAGTAGCACGATGCAAGCCACTTATGCACAGTAATCCCATACACTAAGTATCTAAAGCAAGCAGGAGTCCTATACAATATTCTGGGGATTTTACAGTATCTAAAAGACCATCAGAGTGTAAATCCTTGAATGGTTGGCAATTCCCTCATAGGACCACTACAGAGAGTACTGTCTCCATCTGCTTCTTGACGCTGTAGTGTGCTATGAAAGAGGGGAAACCAGGAGTAGGACTATATTAAATAACCTACAAAGGATGGGACATCTAATCTAAGTCCTGGAAAGGAAAAAAAACCCCTTTAAGTAAGTATTTCAACGTTGCTGACAATAACAGTTTACAGTCATGGACATAGTTTTTTGAGAATGATACAAATGGTAATTTTTACAAAGTCTAGTGCATCGGTTTTATAATGGCAATTTGAATATACTCCAGAATGTTATAAAGAGTGCAATTAATAGCGGTTAGTTAATCAAAAGTCAACATTGCATAGAAAAATTAAATTGTTCCCCAAGCTCTGCCTAAATGAGCAGCTAAAATCATTTCAGTGATGCTCCAGTAACACAGGTGTGGGTGCTGATAAGGACAGGGATGGAGACACTCTGTCATGATTAAGTAAGAATCACACCAATGGAATGCTCTTAAAAGGAGGATGGTGATTGGCATATTGTTTCCTCTTCTGTTAACCATGGTTTATCTCTAAAGAAAATGTGCTGTCATCATTGCACTGCACAAAACGGGCCAACAGGGAAGAGTTTATGCAGCTAAGAAAAGATTGCACCTCAGTCATCCAATTCTATCCGCCATCACGGACTTCAAGGAGAGAGGGTCCATTGTTGACAAAAGGCTCCGGGGCCCACAAAGAAGGGACCAGCAAGCGCCAGGACCGTCTCTAAAAGGATCACAGCGTCAGGACGGGCCACCAGTAGTACAGAGCTTGCTCAGGAATGGCAGGCAGGCAGGGTTGGGATGTGAATCTGCACGCACATGTGAAGCGGAGACCTTGGAGCAGGCTGGTGTAAGGAGGGGTGAGCGAAAGAAAAAGCCACTTCTCTTAGAAAAAAAACCATCAGGGACAGACGATATTCTGCAGAACAGAAGAGGTACAGGATTCGTTGGCGGCTGAGGATGCAAGGCTGGCGGAAAGTTCAATTTCTCGATGAATCCCCTTTCCGATGTTGGACATCTGAAAAACAGCTTGTTGGGAGAAGACAAGGCGAGCGATACACCGGTCTATCTTAGCCAACTCTAAGCATCCTGCAGCATAATGTGTGGGGAGGCTTCTCAGCCAAGGGATCGGCTCTCTCAAATCTTGCATAAAAACCATCCATGATAAAGAATGGAACCAGAATCTCCTCCAAAAGCAACTTCTCCCAACGTCCAAGAGTAAGTTGGTGATCAACAATGCCTAATTTCCAGCATGATGGAAGCCCATGTCATTAAAGCAAAGGTGATAATAAAAGGGCTAGGGAAATATAAAAACATAGAGAGTTTGGGTCATGGCCTGGAAACTCCCCAGATCTTAATCCATTGAGAACTTGTGGTCAATAATCAAGAGACGGGTGGACAAACAAAAAACAACAAATTGTGACAAAATGCAGCAGTGATTGTGAGGAAATGGACGGCTATCAGTCAGGATTGGTCCAGAAGTGATTGAGAGCGCAGGTGAGACGCAGAGGTCCTGAAGAAGAAGGGGTACATGCAAATTACGTACTTGCTGCAGTACGAACGCCGTCTTCACTGTCAATAAAAGCTTTTGTTATCATAATCATGATTTGCATTGTATTTTCTGTGTATGTGATGAAAAACATTGACAAACACATATATTAAAAACCAGAGGGCAACAGATTCATGTGAAAATAAATAGTTGTGTCATCTCAAAAACGTTATAGGGCCATGAATGTACCTCACGTGCCAATCCCACCGCAGGACAGATTGTCCAGGCTTTCTTTTAATGAAATCTGTGGACAGCTTCCCTTATACAAAGCCGCACACCATGCAAATGCCCGAAACCACGGAAAAGGTGTCTCAGCGGCGACAGCGATACAGGAAAGACGTACTGTGCTGGATACTGATCCGGAAGCAACAAGCGCAGGAGCGTGGGATATTATATACGATAGGGGAAAGACAGCAGCATAGATTGCCCCCCCCCCCCCCACACACACACACAGACCTTAAAAAAAAAAAAAAAAAAAATTCCTCCAAACATACAGGGCGATTTATATTTTCTCATCCCTATGTTCATGTGCTCGGCTACTTTCTCGAAGGAGGATTAGAAAGAATGCCCAGGTTGAATTAAATACTAATCATCTCTTAACATGCTGCCTGCAGATGGGACACAGGTTACAATCTACACAGCATCATCCTGTTCCCATACATTCTACCACTGGGGGGACATGTCACTTAGACTTTTCGCAGTTTAGACTTGTTAGGTGCCAGACTAAAAAGAAACGTGCCAAAGTTATCTGCCTGAGGGATTGTAATCCATGGCCGTTTAATATTTGTAGCCAGATGTTTGTTCAACTTATGAGACTTTGGGCTCTAAAAATGGTATCATTCTTGCCACCTAAGAAGTTCCAACATAGAGCATTCTAGACCCAAACTGTACTTTTGGGAGTACTATTTTGGACTAAAAGTTAGTTGACACCACATAAAAAAGTCACAAAAGTGGAGGGGACCAAAACAGGGCAACTATCATCTGTATCACAAAGGGGAAAAACTTACGATACATTGGGTGATTAGGTCGGCACTCAGGAGGAAACAGAAAAAGTCAACAGAAACATTACAGACTGTGCCCAACTAGGTCACATCTGCTCAGCGCCTCCGGCTCATAAATTCTAACCTGATATAGACGCTATGTAAAATAGTTGAGAGCTCCTCATGCTCTAAACATTTACCTGCTATAAGACACTACGTACAAAATGTTGATCAGTCTCCTGCTCTATAACATTCACCTGCATATAAGACACTACGTACAATGTACTCAGCCTCCTCATGCTTATAACATTCTGCCTGCATTAAGACATACGTACATGTGATCAGCTCCTACCTCTCTATAACATTCTACTGCATATACGACACTATGTACAATGTGATCAGTCCTCCTGCTCTATAAACATTCTACTGATATAGACACTGGGGCTCATTATAGGGTCATGTTACCGCACAAACGTGGATATACAAACGATTACCGCTTTGCACTGCAATTAATAAAGGAGAAGAGATTGATGGCGCATGTGATCGGATTTTGGGCCAGCTTTCATGCAAACAAATCGGGGGGCGATACGAAAGATGGACTGAGCGCGGCATTAACATTGCTCTGTGTCGCAAGGGCCATTGCACGGGAAGAAGATGGGGAACTCCAGCGAGACCTGAGTGGAAAAGCGACACAAGCAAATATGGGCGCACAATATAGTGAATTGCGTGGAGTCCATGATCATCGGTATAAATGTTGCCCAACTAGTCACTCGCCAGCTCTTCCTGCTCTAAACATTATACCACAAATAAGACACTTAAAATCTGCTCAGCGTATTTCGCCTACAACACGCATTTGCCGTTAGTATGTTTTTCTACGGGCACAAACGAAACTTGTACAATTTTATTGCTCAATGAATGGGAAACATTCTTTACTTTACAGCAGATGAACGAAGTCTGACGTAAATCAATGTCACTTTTCTTCCCAACAGTAGAAGCACAGAGGCTCTATACGGAAGGATCGCTGCGTCTGCAGCCTTCCCCTACAACAATCATGTGCAGTCACATTCCCCTCAGTTTCTACATCAGATCATAACAGAAGAAACACCTACAGGTGTATTTGGTGACCAGAGAGGTTAGTCACCGTTAAATATGACAGCTTTGTTTCCAGAGATAATCAATGTTAAGTTCTAGAAGGGAGAAGAAAAAAAACAAAAAAAAAAAAAAAAAGGGGTCCCATTCTCGACTTTAAAGGGAACCTGTCACGGTGAGCTTTTAGGCTCCCCCAAGTCCCATACCCCAATGCTTAGCACATTTCAAACAGTTTTTAAACTCAATCAGAAATTTTTTTCTTTTAGTAAAATGAAAAGTTACATTAAATGTTACTTGTAATCTCTAACCCCCCCCCCAAAAATCGGGAAATAGCTCGTATCTGCCTCCCCTTGTCCTTTTCTCCGTGACCGCAGCAAGAATTCCGCGCTATGATCCGCCACATGCTTATGGTAGCTAGGCGGAAGAGCAAATTACATGGCCCTGCTACAGGTCCTCTTTAACAATGTATATCTGTAGACCACAACCTGATAAAACATAATAGGGAGATTCTCCTCTCAGTTATGACACCAGAACTTTGATTCAGAAGATCTAGATGTCTGAAGTTGACTCCCCCACTCCACTCAGATGAAGGCCAGAACAGGACCCAGGATGCGGGAGGCATTACAGGAGAGGTTGTGCAGAAGTAGTAACATGCAACCCCCTGCATTCGCAGCCAAACCTGGGAAAGACAGTTGACACTGTAGATAAACATTTTTTTAAAATGCTAGCAATTTTGTTAAATGTTATGCATTTTACTACATGTTCAAAAACTTTATGGGAAACAAATGCCAATTTAAAAAAATCATATTTTTGAACGTTTTAGGTGTTTGCCAAGAAAAAAAATAGTTTTTTTTTTGTTTGACAGGGAGACGATGGTCTACGAATAACAAAGAAATTGTGTTATGAGATGTGAAAGCGGTGCCAACCAAAGAGCGAACCGAACTGAACTGCAAAAAAATGACTTGGACATTCAGACACCAAAACCGTTGGCCATGAAAGGGTTACTCACATAGCCTAAGTAACCAGCCATGGATGACAAAAGCACAGAAGAGATTCATGAAAAAAAAAAAAAGATGCGGCTTAGAAACGTACTAGTTCCTGCATCTGCAGCAGCCTCTTATTCCCTCACTAAGGGATTTCCATGGATGTCGGACAGTCCGTCTTGGGAACCAAGATGGGGGAAATAACAGAGTACATAATCCACTTTAGGAGGAGGTGTATGTATGTGGAATCAACAGCATTACCTAGAAGTCAAGAGGTTTACCAGGCAAGTTATTTCATGTCTTCCAAATACAATGGGAACATAACCTGTGCCCCAAGATCAATTCCAAAGGAAGAAGAAGAATTAAATGGCTTATATCAGGCTCGGACAAGTACTAAGAAATGTCTAGTAGCCATGGGGCCCGACCTTACACAGCCTAGAGGCATATCCAAGAGTATAGGAAAATGATCTTTAATAGCTGCAGTGCGATGCAGGGAACAAGACCAGGAGAGAGGATTTATATTATTGTGTATGCTCGGCCCCAGGTGTTTATCATTCATCTGCTCTGGGGTCTCCAGTGTGATCATTTCTGCTCTGGGGTTCTCCAGTGTTATCATTATCTGCTCTGGGGTTCTCCAGTGGGTTATCATGATCTGGCTTGGGTTCTCAGTGTTATCATTATCTGCTCTGGGGTCCCCAGGTTCTCATTATCTGCTCTGGGGTCCCCCAGTGTGATTATTATCTGCTATGGGGTCCCCAGTGTTATCCTTATCTGCTCTGGGGCCCAGTAGTGTTATCATTATCTGCTCGGGGGTCCCCGAGATTACATTATCTGCTCTGGGGTCCCAAGTATATTACTTCTTGACTGCAGTATTTTGTTTCTAGGATGGTATTAAGCTATACTGGAGTATGTATAATTTTTGGCTGGTTTGGCATTTGTCTTTGCCTGTATGGGGTTGGTTGCAATTGGGGTGATGGTTACTGGTTCTGCCCTTAAAGGGCATATACCATAAGGATGAAGGCTTACCTTATGGTGGATGGCCCTGTTTAAGGGCAAGCACCCATAACCAAATGAGAAACGAAACAGAGCCTGAGGTCTCCAGGCACCTGTAAGAGTGTTTAATGCAGGTCTTTGCATACAGTCTTTTCATCCTAGTGGTAGAAGTCTCTTTAAAGAGGGACCGGTCACCCTTAATAATCTACTAGGAAGCTGCACTTAGCACTACCCCATTCTTGATTAAATAGATAGATTTATCAGAACCTTCCAATAAAGAGTAGGAAACACTTGCACTAAATAGCGTCAGAAACTCCGGCGGTCGGGATTACACACTATATGGCGGCGGCGAGTGCAGTTATTCTGTGGCAGCCACCGCCTCCTCCTCAGACCGCCCCTCTCATGAATATGCCGGACCGCTGGACGGTCATCTGCCGTTCATGTCAGGGCAAGTGAGAGTTGTTTTAGGTTCTATTACAGATGGGGAACGCAGCTACACCAGGACATGCTGGACGTTGTAGTCCGCGCCCCAGTACACCAGAAACGAGCGGCGCTGTAGTCCGCTCCGGATATATAAGGGCATGCTAGGCGTGGTCCGCGCGTACAACCAGACGAGCTGGACGCTGTAGTCCGCTCGGTTATATAAGGCAGCTAGGCATTGTAGGACATTGCGGTACGCCAGGGACATGCATGGGCGTGTAGTCCGCGCAGGTACACGAGGACCAGTTGCTGGACGCTTTGTAGTCCGGCCGGTACGCAGGACATGCTGGACGCGTAGTCCGCGCCGGGTACGCCAGGAAACTGCTGGACGCGTAGTCCGCGCTGTACGCCCAGGACATTGCGCTGACTGCTGTAGTCCGCGCGGACGCACAGGACATGCTGGCGCCTGTAGTCCGCGCGGACGACCAAGGCATGTGGGACGGTAGTCCGTCGCCGGACACCTGGACATGTGGACGTGTCGTCCAAGACCGGTACGGAGGACATGCCGGTGGCTTTTGTAGTTCTGTACATTTCCTTATAAATAGAGGGAGTCACGTTGATCTGGATTGCCTGGCCCGCTGTCATGTGGTAATGTCAGCTTGGGCTGGGGGCCAGTACACCCGCAGAAATGGACACTGCTCTCCATCAGCACCAAACTCAGCGCCCCCAAGGCCCACCCCCGGCCCTCATCATTACCTGCCATGCACGGCTCCCGATGACCGTCTGGCACAGCGGCCCGTTCCCGGGCTGTCTGCCAGGGCCCCTATGTGGCAGAGCAGCGGCGGCGGCGGCGGCATGCCAGGAGATGGAGGCGGAGCCACACTCACCAAACGCCACTGAAAGTCACAATAGAAAACACCCGCCATTGTGACGTCTCGCCGGAGAGTCCTGGCACGAAGCTCTAGAGTGTGACACGGATGCCAGCACATGTCCAATTCTGTCTAGTGGAAGGCCGCCCCAGCCATGGCGCAGACGCTTCACTGAGGGAATGTCTTGACGAGGAGCCAGAATATCAATGGGCCGTCACTCGTCCTCTTCTTTAAAGGGGTTTCCAACTAGGAGAAAATTTTAAGAGTTTTTGCCTGTTTATCTGGCCGCCCTTATTAATATTAAGATGGACAACCCCTTAAAACCAGCTATATTTCATAAAAGTATAGAAAGATGTTTAATAGTATGGGACATGATAAGCCTATTACACCTTAACTCTAATACATGTGTATTACTGTGCCTGTATATACCAGGTGTGCGGTACCCTCAGCGTACATAGACATTGTCATTAGGTGTAACAATGACAGTGGCCAAAAACACAGGCGAAAGATCCATGTTGCTCTCTAGATTGCACAAGCTTGTGTGCTAGGCGCCTTTTTCAGATGCAGTTTTTGATGCAAAAACCAGGAGTGGAGTGAAAATAGAGGAGAAGCAGGACCCTTAAGATTAAAATCCTCACACGATTCACACCTGGTTTGGGTTTCAAAAACTGCATCTGAATAAATGAACGTGTCTATGCACCCGCAGCAAATCAAATCTGTGGGTTTATGTGCATATTAAAAGGAAATCTACCATCAAAATCCATATGATAAACAGAGCAACTTATTCATAGATCGGGCCACTGTGACTTTAGTAATCGTCTTTATACTTATCTAAATAATATCTTTTAAAAATTATGCCTAAAGGATCGAGTGCTACTGGGGTGTTCCCAGAGCCCCCTCTGTGCTTGAGATTCAAAGGCTGTATACCTTCTACCATTGCGAAAATTCCTCTGCTGCCCAGTGATATTACAGTATGCCGGGAGGGGAAGGGACAGTGTAACAGCCGGGTGGTGAGGACTTATTCACACGTTGCTTGCGTTTAGAGGCCTTCCCACTGGGCTTCAGCCTGATCTCATGCTAGTGATCAAGGTGAAGCAGTGGAAGCGCAAAAAACGCCAAAGCAAATGTGTGAATGCGCCCTCAGACTGAGCACTGAAGAGGCAACCAAGTACTGCTGTCCGCCTCATTTAGCAGAATTTAAAAAGCTAAGAAATCAAGATTACAAAAGTCACGGTACCTACATCTATGAGTAGTACGCCTCTGCTTTCTCATGCTGACATAATTAGGGAAATCTCATCAATACACAGTTATTTGTAAGATTTCATGCAGATTCTTGATGGTGGTCACAAAACCTATAGACCTGGTAAACAAAAAACAAAAAAAACACAGAATCTAAACGCCTTCAACAAGAGAGATTTTTTTTCTCCCACAAACAGTGCCATGAGTACCAAAAATGCGTTGATCTTACATGTATCTTTAATTGGGTCAAGTAAGTTACGTAATATGGTTGTGGAATTTTGAGCAAAAATCAGTGTCAGAAAACCATAAAAAATTTAGCGCATAAATGCGCTGTGTTGCAGTTAGTGAGCCCTGAGGTAAAATTGATATTTTCAGTATCATTATTTACATAAAAAATTGTTGAGATTCACTTGTAATCATCACTGATCCAGAAGACCTGAGAAAAATGTATATAAAATGCTTCGATAATAGCGGAAATGCGCTCTTTCAAGATGACCCTTCTGAGTCTGAACTTGTCCCAAATGCTCTCACTGCAACTTGTGGCAATTGTACAACAAATCCCAATTCCTGTTAGTAAACTCCTACAATCCAGCTGATATGTATGTCTCCAGGAACCAATTGATGCCACCATCTTCACTGCACACATATGTTCCTCTTATCTCCACTCCAGATAGACCCCAGCCTTCTACTCGTCTCTCCCCTCCTCTGGAATTTAGCATATTAAACACCGACACTCCCATAATCTTAAAAATTAAATCTCAAATCTAAATTACCACCCCCCAGTACAGACAAGCCACGCAAAGTGTGTACCCCTACAAACATGTTCACAAAGACAGGCAGTCCGCGCGTACATAAAAGATAGGTCTGTCGGTTTGTCTTAAGTGAATTTGTATGTAGTCGGAACTGTATGTTTAGTCAGGTAATGCCAGACAGATACTTTGTGGGTCCTATATCGTGACAATTGGATTTTAAAAATGTTGGGTCTGTCGTAAGAATCACTATAACAATAAAAGCTTCATTACAGACACCTGTGAGAAATGCTACAGCTGTTTATTGTAGCCGACGGCTAAAGTACAATAATTACCAATATCCAGAGGTCCGTTGTAACTAGGGGTCGTATGTAAGTCGGAGTGTTCTTAAGATAGGGGACGCGTGGTAATTAAGCATTAAAGGGGATCTCGTCTGGGCATTTCACATTATGTTCATTAAATCTGCCATATATAAACATGTTTTCAATAAGTTGTTATTTAAAAAATATGTTCCTGAAGTGAGATAATTTCTCAGAAATGTAGTGATTTTGTCTCTAGAACCGATGGATGGCTTCATCGGTTCACGGACCTATGCTGAAGGGATGTACACAAAGAAAACAAATGTTTTTGTATAGGAAATGCCGGGAGTTACTGAAATGTACCACAGATGTCCTGTGGTACTGATTAGTAAATACAGGAGTCAGGCAGGACTCGAAAGCGAATCTGCCAATGCTGCCAAAAATCTGACGGGGTCGTAGCGAGGAAGCATACGTTTCTAAGGGGACAAACTACTATATTAGGAGGAATAGAAACAATTTTTTTTTATCTTCACACAGGAACATTTTTTTTTTAATAACATCAATTGAATAAAATGTTTACAAATGGAAAATGAATTAAATAAAGGTTAAATGCCCAGATGGGTAATACCCTTTAAATGGGTTGTCCAGTGTCTGTTAAGGCGCATTCACCAGGATGCCTGGTCACGTTTTGATGGTTTTGGTTTGTATCAAGCCAGAATCTTTGGAATGCATCAAAAAGGCTATCAAAAAATGCAACGCTCGTGTAAATGCGCCATTAATGTTTGCATGAAGGAAAGGTGTTAACAATTCCAATGTAGTGTTGTAGCAATTCCATTTTGAACAGACCAGTCTTTGATACAGAAAGTACACTGAAATAAATGTTAAACTTGCAAACACAAACAAGCCGCACCCACAAGGGCGGGCCGCGGCTCATGATCACATCAGCGTTTCTATGAACACGTCTGCGATCTGGGAACGAGCCGCCGGTTTTGTTTGATAAGATGTCAAAGAGGCTACTGTTAGGCCGCCGTGTAGCTCAGCTCCAGCTACTCCACGACCAAGTAGCCTCTTTTGAAAATCTGCATATCGGGAAATAAAAGTTATAAAGAGATCGGGGAGTGAGGATGTTAGCCTTAAAAGCATTCATGTCTATAGATGCACCTACCACCCAATTACATTTTATAGGAGATTGAGTGGTGGAAGGTTCCTTTAAGTGGGCCGCTACATTGCATCAAGTGTACAAATGGGATTTGTTCAGTAGAGAGAAACTCATCCTCAAAATAATCCCCATATAAATGGGGGGGGGGATCAGAGTGGTAAGAATCAGAATTTATTGGGCACCCCCTGGGTTGTAGATAGTAAGCAAATTACTTCAAAGGTTTTTATAATACTTACAAAGAGAAAATGAAACACGTCCAGGTTATTTGTGTGACACAACTTATTTTGGGGACCCAGTCAGAAAATAGTCAAACCACAAGGTCTTACAAAATACGATGAATGCCCGCCAAATAGGAGGAAGGCAGCTGATGACTTATATCCATTTAGTAAAAGCCTGCAGTGCACCCTACTGTATACTTATTTTTATGTGTTTTGTCCTGTGGTCAGCCGTCTCCTTGCATCAGCAAAGATCCTGTACCAGGTGCAGGATCTGCTTGGAACTACTTCTGCTGTCACCCCTGGGTTTATAATGGATCCACATGTGTAAATGGATTTATTGCTATTTGAATATACCATATTACAGCCCATGTATTGTAAGCAGGTTAACATGGTATCCAGGACACTTCGACACTGAAAATATGTCCATGTTTTGTTCTTATCACAGTGTTGTACAAACAGAACTCCTGTTCTTTCATCTACATTCCTGGTATAATTTATCGTCTGCAAGATAAAGCTAAGGATTTATTGAATCCAACTTCAGAATCAATAAACACTCCATACAAGCAGGGTTGCTCAAATTAAAGACAGTAACACTGCGTACCCACTTTCTGGCTATGGAGATAGAATCACACCAAACAATGTTATGTCTATCCGATACAGCGGTCCAAACTACAGAAACCTGACGACCCCTAGTTTAGTTATCTTGGTAATGGTAATTACTGTACTTTATCCGTAGGCTACTATAAACAGATAAAAAAACAGTTATCACAGGAGTCTGTAATGAAGCTTTATGTGTTAATTCCTGATTTTTAGGACAATACCAACTTTTTCAAATCCATTGTACAGGGACCAAAAAAAATTTGGCGGTTTGGATTATTAATAATAAAATATACAGTTCCGACTTACATACAAATGCAACTAAGAACAAAAACCTACGGAACCTATCAGTAACCGGGACACGCAATGTACTTAGTTTGGCAACGCTTAGTAGGTTTGCCAAAACAATTGGCAGCTCTATAAAGTTGATGGTTAGGCTGCGTTCACATTGTGGCGTTTGACATTGTACGTTTAGGGATAACGCGATACAACAGCCTAAAGGAGGAGATTGCTCCAATTACATCTTTTTTTTTTCTGTAACATTTGCGTTACAAACCGCAATGATAACGCTATGCTAATGTGGTGGTTAACTTAATGTTGCCATTGTGTTTTGTTGCCAAATGTAACCGGCAAATGTAATTTTCCTCCTTTATTGTGTTTCAAAGCGGCATTAAAAATGCCACGTGACGTAAGCCTTACCATTAAAAAACAACAAAAAACAGTCTACATTGGGGCGCTAATACCTAATTTATCGATTTATGGAGTTCAGGTATAGCCGGGAATATTAAAACTTTTTGTATAATGCATTCACACCAAAAGTGGTTTTCCTTTGGAAGATTAAATCTGTATTTCTTTTAACAGTCCAATCTTGAAGACCCCTAATCTTTAAGTTATGGTAAAGTCCAGTGGCCAAAGAAATTATCCTGTATGGAAATTAATACTGTATTGAATTTTAGAGTGTAAAGGGGGCAAACTGATGGGATCCCCACTGATCCTGGTGAACTTAGGGTTCTTCTTCTCACTTATGAGGAGTGGTGGCTTGAGTTGGTGTCCCCATATCTCTTTCAATGTTAAGGGATTGTAGAGGATTTGAAATTGCTTGTACGGGCTATGCTGTTCGGCCTTCCCATTCACTGTCTATGAGAATGCCAGAGGTTACCTGAGACGTGTGATCAACAATTTGTAGCGGTCTATATCATTGAATTGAGCAGCCACACATGTTGACTGCGTAAAATGTTGATGAGAATGGGAACCTGTTCTAAAAGTACTGTGGGTCAAGCAGTTGGACTCCTCATCAATCAAAGATTTTTTTCTATTTCTTGTGAATGAGGATAGATATTTAAACTGTTAAAACCCCTTTATAGCAAACTGAACCCTCCAAATATGGGAGCATCTCTGCTCCTCCAATTGTGGGTTACCGAATCGAAAATGCTGCAATTTATCATTAACCCATCCTTCATTCTAGAGGGTCGCTTCCTCAACGCCAGAAAGGGCTGGAATATTTCTCTCCATAAAGGGGTTGACCTTTACCTCATGTTTTTGTGTTTGTTTTTTTTGAAGTGTAGGAAGGCAGGCTATTAGGTATTACCATTATACATCTATTAATAGTGTCTGCTCTGCTTTCTCTGATAGTAACAGTGAGCAGCCTGTCTTTACATCATCATCCAGACATTTCCTGTCCAGAAAATGTGGACAGCAGATTGGGAGTCATGTGATCTCTATCTTCACATGAGCTAGCGCCCGGTCAGGATACTTGATAGTAAATTTAGAATAGGTAAGGTGCTGGCCAGGTGCCAATTGTTCATGACAGATAGAGGAATCACATGACCCTCCACCTGAGGGCAATTTTCTGGGACAGGAATGTCTGGACTTGTCGAGGTTAAAAGGAAGGAGGGCTTCATTTACTTATTTCAAGAAAGCCCACACTTGCACAACCACCACACGTAATGATGGTGGTCGGTAAACGTAGTGAGGGCCAACCTTTAAGAACAAAATTCATGCTGTACCTAGGCAAGCATGTGTTTAGATGATGGATTGTTGGGAGATAGGTCTATATCCATGAAAAGCTTGTAAACGTGAATTTTAAAAAAAGTTCCGGATTGAAATCTGCAGCAGCCCTAGTAAGTAACTGCAGGCAGGGAACTGAGAGCAGGCAGTGTTGTCATTCCCTACTGCCACATCACAATGACAGTTGACAATGCCTGAGCCCTGCTAGAGCTGCCGGGTACAAGGTGTGACCAGTAGCCTCTGCGATGGGATAAAGTTGGACCACCGTGTAGCCTCATCTCAGTGGCATGTGTTTTACTATGCAGAACGGAGGACGCTACGGTATCCCAGTGATTACTAGCACAATTCACACAGAAATGCTGTCTACAGATATTTAGAATTGCTTGCCTACGTCTTGAGGCAGAAAAGAAAGCCAGAAGATGACCTCTAGTGGACCTTACACAATCCCATGTTATCAGGAGGAAAGAGACTGTACACTAGGGATGTCATACGTAGAATCTAATCTACTGGGTCTGATTCTTTATCTTTTAGATAGATTCTATCAGAAGTGAGGTGCAAGAGATAAAGGGCAGGAGGGTGATGATAAGGCAGATTGATCAGTGGCCATGATGTATTTTGGATCTCTAACTTATATTCCTTTATCAACTGCAGCAATCCACTAAATAAGGATTTCAACCTTTTTTGCGCCGCGGCACACTTTTGATACTTTAGAAAACATGGGGCACACCACCAACCGAAATGCACAAAAATGAACTAAAACAGTCATAAAAGGCCTTCCCTTACTAATAAAAACCACCTTAGCGGCCCCCCTTTACTCCCAATAAAAGACCCTCCTAGCAGCATCCCTTTACTATAAAAAGACCTAGCAGCTCCCTTTGACTAATAAAAACCTTAGCGGCCTCCATTTACTAATTAAGAGCCCTCGCGGCCTCCCTTTACAATTAAAAGACTCCTAGCGGCCCCCCTTTACAATTAAGAGCCCCCTGGCGGCCTCCTTTACTAATTAAAAGGCCATCTAGAGGTCCACCTTGCTAATTTTAAAAGGCCCTAGAGGCCCCAATTTACTAATTAAACCCCTAGCTGCCTTCCCTATACAAATAATAACCTTATATACTTACCCTGTGATGTCTTTTCCGCGTACCTTTACTCATAATGGCGATCCGCCCACCCTCTGTAGCTACTGACAACGCCGCGCCTTGGTCACGTGGACATTACGACACCTGATCAGTCGCGTTCAGTTACGGACCTGGGCCGCACGTTGCAGATGCTACAGAGAGGGGCGGTAATCGCCGACGCGGGGCTTGTAGGAAAGTATGGGGGCCGAAACACGGGGGGGCTCTGGTGGCAGCGCTACACAGGGGGACCATAGTTCGGGGAACTTTCCCCGCGGCACACTCAACCATGTGTTGCGGCACCACAGGTTTGAAAATCACTGCACTAAAGGGTTTGTTTATCCGAACCAAGGGTCCAGTATACCAATGTTCAGCCCTCCCGTTACAAGGTCGATTAAGGAACCATCTACCAAGGGAGGCCTCATTCCTCAGCTCATTTGCATAAGTTACAAGCCTTTTTTGTACAAACAGGAGATAAAGAAGCTCTTAAAACAAGAGCAGATCCTCAGAGTGAGATGCCCAGTATATCAGTGTGCTTGGTTTACCATCCTGGTGTAGAAGTCCTTAAGCAACTTACTGACGCGCGCCGTAATAGAAACTACGGCCCGATCGAGTGAGGGTAAATGGGAGAGGGCCACTGGCGTAAGCTGGTTAAGTCTTACAAGCAAAGTATCCCGGCGAGTTTTCCATGCGATAGATCGCCGCCGTTCAAAGGTCACGGCGGCTTCAAAAAGGGCGCCGCCACCTGCGCGGACGATGCTCCCGTGACATCAACAACCATGACAGGCTCAGGTCTTCCAGACTCAGAGGCGTATTGTTTAACCCTTTTTATATAATGGCTTTTCACTTGTGTTTTACCCCGAACAGGAAAAATAGCGCCCACAAAATAAAAAAGTCACTTGTTTGCCATTTGAAAAAATATTAAAGTCAATTTAAAACAAAAAGTTGAAAATCAAAATGTTCGCTAGAGTGTCCTAAAAATAGAAGGCGTGAAAACCGTAATTGATGAAAGTCTGCCACAAAATGCACCAACCTCACAAGCTCCGTGACAACTGAAGGTATGAAAAAAGTATAAATGCAAAACAAAATCTTTTGTATAGGAGGTTTAATTTTGTTAATGTATGAAAACACATTCTAAAACCTTACATTAAAGGTGTATCCCCGTGATCGCACTGACCCAAAGAATAAAGTAGGATAGGAGATCAAGTCATTTGGGTATAAAAGCCGTAACCCATCTCCGCGGGCTCCAGCTGCAGTAGCGTTATTTCATAAAAGGGGCCGGCCGACACTCCCCCAGCACGCCCCCGTCAGCTTAGGACCATAGGGAGAAAGCCGGCAAGCAGTATTGCGTAATCCCTGTCGGCTCTCCGCGATATCGCTGTAGTGGGGCTAGTCACGGACTGAAAGTGGAGGCGCCGCGAGGGGCTTATTGACGTGCGGCCGAATGTTATTAGAAAAGGCGGATAGAAAAGCTAGTGTTGCAGTTAGGTGAATTTGGTGATATGCGCATGTTTTATGGATCTTGTGAGTTGAGAACTGAAATACATTTAACTTTATTGGAATCAAAAACGTACCACACTTGCCTGCATATTTTCTCCAGCTACAAATATAATTTAAAGGAGGATGCAATGGAGAGGCGATGGTGCTTAGTCTGAATGGTGACATACTTTCAGCAGGAGAAACGAGGATTGTGCTATTATCGGTGCTGTTTTGTTTTTAAGAAGATAATGAAGGGAGAAGGAGAAGCAAAAAATATTGGCGCTTGGTCATAGTGAAGTTATATAATTGGCAGGCACTGTCAATAAGCCCGGGGGCGGCCGCAGCCGCGAGTCAGTGTCAGCGCGTCCGCCGCCCTACCAGGTGATAAGCTGCTCCGCTGTTAATGGCACGGACAGCGATTACTCATATAATGCTGCGGCTTCTCCTATAGGTCTGAGGACAGGGGCGTGCATGGGGAGTGTCAGTCGGCCCCCTTTGAATAACGCTGGCACGCAGCTCCCCAGATATGAGGAATTTGTAAGAGGTCGGATCTGTGTTTAAACCACCTTTCCGAGCATAGATTTAAAAAAAAAAATTGCTGGGGAGAAAGAGGCTAGGGAACGTTGTTTATGGGGACCATTTGGGGGGGGCTGCTTTGTCGGGCGGGGGACAGGTCCCTTTAATGACGATGCATAGGACAAATCATGATTATCATGCGATTGTTGCAACTGCAGACACAATGACACGGCTGGTCAGGGCAGTCTTAGTACACAGTTGAAAGCAGACAGGTGTAGTTAATGGGGCTCAGTTAATAAGGGCTGCCGCCTTGGCTGCAACTTTAGTCAGGTTTCCCGAATTTTTCCGTGTTGCGACGATTACGTCGGGATTTTGGCGCAATGCGCCGGTTTCACGTGACAGAAAGGGGTGGGGTGGCCTTCGGACAAACCCGACGGAAGGGATTCGGAAAAAAACACAAGAATTTAAAAAACGAAATGTGTCGCAAGAAGACAAGCACTCACATGCACCGAGAAGAATTCTAAGTCACGTGATACATTCGTTGAACTCCGGCGACCTCGGCGCAGGAGCGGACACTGCATGATATCGGAGCACGACTAGTGAATCCGGCAGGAAGACCGAATTCCACGCGGACAACGCGCAGCGGGTCGCGACAGGCACCGGGTTGCGGTAAGTAATGAGCCCCATTGTGTTGCCACTGGAGATCAATTTTGATTAGTCACATTCACGCACAGTCTGTTTGCATTGAGTTTTGAAACTGAGCAACAAGGATGCGAGCAGATGTCTGGTTTTATACCAAACACGCTTATGAACTGTCTGCCGTAAGCTTTGCTGTTACCCTGCCATGCTTATCCAGCAATAAAGGACGTCATTAACCTTTGGACCGGTGGTGAGTGACGTCATATTTCTGCTTATTGCATATGGACTCTCTCTCTCAAACACACTGAAGGTTCCTACCGTGATTCACATTGCCCTAGTACATAATCGCTAAGTGCGGATTAGCTTTGGGTCAGCGGATAGTATTCCCTTTCTGCCGGCAAAACGTAAGCCTGTAATGTAAGAAAACTGATAGTCTAATTCAAAACTTAATCTAGCGTCTCAAGCTCTTTCTCTGGCGACTTTACCTGCCATGCTAAAGGATTGTAACGACTCCTAGGTCTTTTTCTTTCGCGCCTCTCTTTTTTCCTTTCTCCCCTAACAGTTCACAGCATGATGGATGATGCACCCCAAACTAGAATGAGCGAATTTTTCAAAATTCAATTCGGACCAGTTCGCCAAATTTTCGAAAAAAAAATTGAATCAATCATGTCGATCACGTTAAAAAACAGGTATTTCCTGCCTGCAGAGAGTCTGTAGGGGGTGTGAGGAACGTTGGCCATGCTTAAATATGTATAGGGAGCTGTGGTTGGTCTTCAAACAATGCGTGTTTTAGTATGACATGCAATGACCATCCGCGGCTCTTAGAATCGCTTCACTCTGACTTCTCATGGGCAATTACATAGACAAATGCACCCAAATTACATCACTACTGACAATAGATGATGTCACAGCTTATCCCCTCCCCCTCCCTGTACAATGACCTCTATATAGATAACACTGACCCATCATTACATCACTACTGACAATAGATGATGTCACAGCTTATATCCTCCCCCTCCCTGTACTATGACCACTATATAGATAACACTGACCCATCATTACATCACTACTGACAATAGATGATGTCACAGTTAATCCACACTTTTTTTTATAAATGTGCCTAGTACTTTCCCTTAGAATAGGGGATCAGTTTCAGCAGGAGTCTCTCCCCAGGTGAGCAGGGACCCCGGATGCTTCCTTACCTCATGTAAGCTACGTATAATTTATTTTGCACATTGTCCTAGTGAAATATACGACCGCTATCTGTGACGCCTGTGGATTTAGTGACCCGGCCATAGACTGGTTAGCTCTTTCCTAGGAGTGATAAATTCATTTTATCTTGCCGTCTCACCAGAGGATCGCTCGTACCATGTACCGGTAATTACTGTAACAAGGAAATTGAATTATGTAACTACTGGTTTCCATTTAGAGCAGAGATCCTATTAGATTAAAATGTTAATAATTCAGACTGCGCTGACCTTCTCCCCCCTGACGTCGCTAATAGAATTCTACGTCTGACATAATATTTATTCTTTATGGAATTTGCTGTTTCTGCTGTAATTTTGAGATGACCTTTTACTAAAAGTCTCAAAAATGTCTTAAAATTAATTTTATAGGTTTACTTCTTTTCTGGGCAGCGTTGTTACTCCTCTTCTGTACTTTCCATCACTCTTCTTCTACCTCTTTTTCCTCCTTTTTCCTTCTCCTCTTCAGTCTTCCTCTTCTGTCTTCCTCCTCTTCCTCTTATGTCTTCCTCCTCTTCTGTCTTCTGTCTTCCTCCTCTTCTGTCTTCTTCCTCCTCTTCCTCTTTTGTCTTCTTCCTCCTCTTCCCCTTCTGTCTTCTTCCTCCTCTTCCTCTTTTGTCTTCTTCCTCCTCTTTTCCCCTTCTGTCTTCTTCCTCCTCTTCCCCTTCTGTCCTCTTCCTCTTTTGTCTTCCTTCTCCTCTTCCTCTTTTACATCACTACTGACAATAGATGATGTCACAGCTTATCTCCTCCTCTTCCCTGTACTATGACCTGTATAAATAGATAACACCATTGACCTCAAGGTTGTAAAGTCATCTCCTTAGTAATGTACACAGGATCTGAAGATGTTGGCCCTATCCCTGTCTGCCACCCACAGGCACATAATGGGTTAAACACAAGCTGCACCCTAGTCATTACTCCTCCATCATTACTGTGACCACATAACATCCAGACTCACCTGATAATTACATTAAACACCATGTTCACTGTTTAATCCCGACCTATGATGAATGCTTCGCCCGGGACAAGTGTGGCGTCTGCTGCCTCTTGCCTGCGGTTGTCACTTAACCCTTTCAGTACTGCACAAGGTAACCTTAGTAACAGGGCGCCAAGATGATTCATTTAATGGGGTTGTCCAACGTTAAAGGGATTGGGAAAGTTTACCAGGGTAAGTATAATATGGATACATACCTTGGTAAACCATCTTCTTAGTGACCAACCCCTTTAATTTATTATTCCTTAGCCACAGGATTGATGGGGGCTGATCACTTAAAGGGACAGGGCCCAAAAAAACACTAATTGATGCAGCAGCAGGTCATCCTGTGGTCCATTCAAAGTCTATGGGACTGCTTTAAAGGGCACCTACCACCACAAATCTACCTATAAAGGTAGATTGGGTGGTAGGTGGATCAATGGGACGTGAGGATAGCCCTTTTAAGGGCTAATCCTCACGTCCCCGCACTGTTTTGTAAACTTTTATTACCCCAATATGTTAATTTACTTATGCGGCTACTGGGGCGTGGAGTAGCCGCATCTGAGGTTACACGAGGCGGCTACTCCACGCCCCGGTAGCCACATTACCCCTCCTACTCACCATGTTCGGCGCGCAGCTGCTCGTAGCTGCGCGCCCTCGTCCGCCGATCCTGCCGTCTGCGCATGCGCAGAACAGCAGGCCCGCGCCTGCGAGTCACTGCTTGAAAGCCGGGGCTGCGCAGCGCGGGCCTGCTGTTCTGCCGCATGCGCAGACGCAGGATCGGCGGACGAGGGGCGCAGCTACGAGCAGCTGCGCGCCGAACATGGTGAGTAGGAGGGGTATGTGGCTACCGGGGCGTGGAGTACGCCCTCGTGTAACCTCAGATGGGCTAACTCCAAGCGCCCCAGTAGCCGCATAAGTAAATTAACATATTAGGGTAATAAAAGTTTATAAAACAGTGCGGGGACGGAGGATTAGCCCTTAAAAGGGCTATCCTCACGTCCCATTGATTCACCTACCACCCGATCTACCTTTATAGGTAGATTTGTGGTGGTAGGTTTCCTTTAAAGGGGTTGTACAGTATATGAAAAACATGGCCGCTTTATTCCATAAGTGGCTCTACACTTGGCCATGGGTAGTGTCTGGTATTGCAGCTCAACTATAAAATTATTTCTATACAGTTCATCTGCTATACTGACTCAAACCACAGTCATGTGTGGCGCTGTTTATGCGAAAAAGAAGCCATGTTTTCCAGATAGCGGACAATCCCTTTAACATAGTTATCTCCAGCTCTTATATACATCATTATTTATATGGTGTCATCATATTCCATTTCAGGGCTCGTACACCAGGAAACTGCCGTACAAATTCTGATAAATGTCCCCATCGCCTGTGTGACGAGATAGAAGTATATATAATCCAGACCCACATTGGGGCTATACGAGGCTCAAACCCCTACAATGATGGAAGCTCAAACCCCTACAATGATATAACAAAACCAAAACTACGAGTCCACGGTCTTAGCAGATATTCCCTCCACCCATCATGTAAATAACCAAATATATCCGGCTCTATGGTCCGGAGATTATACAAAACTAAGCAATTTTTAGGAGTGTAAACGAGTAGATAAAAGGACATTGAGTACTTGTGTCATGTCAATGGTCACGAGCGCGCTCCACATTCCTATAGTCAAGGTCTCCAGACGGACAGCCGAGGGGGAAGCGCTTCTACATATAATCACTACTACCCCCCTCATGTGTGGAAAATCCCAATTCTATAACAATCACACAATGGAGGAGACGTATAAGAAGTGTCTGAGAGCAGAACTGTTTTAGGTCGCCGAAAGCAACCAATCAGAGCTCAGCTTTCATATTCCCACAGTGGTTTAGAAAAACCAAAGCTGAGCTCTGATTGGTTTCCATTGACAACTAGAACAGTTTTACTTCAGACACTTGTGATAAATCTCCCCATATAACCCTACATGTGTGCACACCTGCCCTTACCACCCATTCCCAATGCGATTCCTTCGAAATTAGTAACAAATGGCGAACGGTTTTCACTGTTTCCTTCTAAAACTTTACATAACCAAAAGGATTTTTTTTTTCACGCTACTTTATCCAAGTGCAACACAGGCACCTACAAAAGCTTAAATATATCCATTTAGAGGGTTATTCCAGGGGGGAGCAGCCCCACTGATCATCGCGGCCTCTTCACTCCAGCTTTGCCCTATTCACTTCTATCGATCAAAGGCAACAACACAACGTGCAGGGAGCTCCCTCTAGTGGTGGCTGTAAGACAGAATGCAACTATGTAGAAAAAAAAAAAAAAAAAAACTTTACCATCCCTGGGGCTTAAAGGGACTTTACAGGAAACAACAACCATCCCTTGACAAAGACCTGCTGCGATTGAAATGCGCGTCGGGGTGCACGCCATCTAATATCATGTCCTTCCTTTTGTCGCATTAGCTTTCACTCAGTCTGCATTACTTACATTTGCTCATCACTGGCCGTGGTTCAGCTTTTGTGACGTCTGCTACTATAACAGTATATCCGTTAGCTACATAAGGGTTCTATACCATCACTGTTTGACCTTTACCTCTGTTGAGTACTGCTTACTATATCCATGGGTCTCTAATACTGTATAAAGGCAGTCCCCGGGCTACATACAAGATAGGGTCTGTAGGTTTGTTCTTAAGTTGAGTTTGTATGTAAGTCGGAACTGTATATTTTATCATTGTAATCCCAGCCAGAACTTTTTTGGTCTCTGTGACAATTGGATTTTAAAAATGTTGGATTGTCATAAGAACCAGGATTAACAATAGAACTTCATTACAGACTCCTGTGATAACTGTTACAGCTGATCATTGTAGCCTAGGACTAAAGTACAATAAATTACCAATATCCAGAGGTCCGTTTGTAACTAGGGGTCGTATGTAAGTCGAGTGTTCTTAAATAGGGGACGGCCCGTATTATGTATTTAGATCATGTGTCTTAGGACGTATTACCTGGCGTGCTTTCTTGTATCTCTTCTGAGATGCTTCTCAGTCTTTTTTTTATACATTTTTATTGTTGTCCACTAATAAAGATTTACATTTTTGTGTAATTGTATTGAAGCATTGTTCTTTCCCCTTGTTTTCTCCTTTTTGATATTTTGCTGTCCATTACTAAGAGGCTTTCTCTTGGCTATACAGGCAGTCCCTGGGTTACATACAAGATAGGGTCCGTTTGTTCTTAAGTTGAATTTGTATGCAAGTCGAAACTGTATATTTTATAATTGTAGATCCAGACATGAAAAAATTTTGGCCCCAGTGACAATTGGAGTTTAAACATTTTTTGATGGGACCAAGAATTATCCATAAAGCTTCATTACAGACACCTTACAGCTGATCAGTGCAGTCTGGGACTATAGTAAAGCATTCAGAGAGCTTCACCAGAGGTCAGAGGGGTCTGTCTATAACTATGGGTTGTCTGTAAGTCGGGTGTCCTTAAGTAGGGGACCGCCTGTACTGGTTTATATAACTGTCACTAGACTCATCTGCTGTCACACTGTGCTTTTTCTGTTTTTTGCATAGCAACAACCAGTGGTCTATGGAGGCCACCAACTGGCCAAAGACTGCCCCTCCCCCATTTAGACTGATAGTACCAGAGCGACCCGTGAGCCAGAGCAGGGCACCAGAATTCCTAGAATCCCCTTCAGTTTTCTTGGCTACAATTAAGGGAGTTTTCCAGACATGGGGTACAGTTAATGACAGTGATTACTCCTTTCAACATTTACCATCTGATAGGGTCCAGGCAGCAGTGGCCTGAATGTACCGTAGCAATGTGTGCGAGTCAAGTTTACAGGCTGAAAGGAGAGAGCCACTTTACACACCACTATCTTTAGTTCTATAGCAGCTAAAAACATGCAATGGTGTCATATTAAAGATAAGAATCTCAGCTTTTAGATCACATCAGGCTTGCGGTTCTGTCCTCTACAGAACCACATACACAGGCAGTTGAAGTAATAGTTGGAAATGTGAGCTGCAGATAAAAGGTCCAGTTCCCGTCTATTTTATAAAGTTTCCATATCTCCGGTTCTCTAGATCACAGAACCACACACCCAATTAAATCTGAAAGCAGAGGTTCTGCTTATTAATGTGACAATCATGGTTCTAACTACTACAGAACTAAAGACAGAGGCATCTGAATTGACATTCTCCTTGCAGCCTCTAAAAGTGACTCTACTCAGGAAAATATGACTCTTCTCTGCTCATTTTCAAATGACAAAAAAAAAAAAAAAAAAAAATCTGATTAATAGGTAAATGGACATTTCACATAAAGAATTCTTAAAAAGGACATTTCATTTCCTACCCAAGGGGGTTGCTAGTTTAATGGAGTAAAATCTGCTGACAGGTTCCCTTTAAGCTTCTTAAGGATCATCTTTAATAGGTGTGTGACAATACAGATGATGTTTATCTAGCACCGCACAGGGATATAAGCTGATAGAATTAGAAGTAATGGAAACCCATGACCCGGGTAGCGGCCGCGCTGTGGATGTGTTGAAGGGACTCCACAGGGGACGTCTGCTTCTAGCGTTTCCCTGACAAGCACATCATAACGCGTCTCTCTACTGGGAACAACGAACCATTATAAAAATAGAGAACACTTTATTACCCAGGAACGCACGACAAGTGTCCTCATTAGTAGAGACTCGTGTCGCCGCGCAGCACTGCTGAACAGCTCCACCATCTCTACACTGACACACAGGGACAAAGCTGCAGCAGAAGTAGCACGATGCAGCATCTTATGCACAGTAATCCCATACACTAAGTATCTAAAGCCACGCAGGAGTCCTATACAATATTCTGGGGATTTTACAGTATATAGACCATCAGAGTGTAAAGCCTTGAATGGGTGCAATTCCCTCATATGACCACTACAGAGAGTACGGCTCCATCTGCTTCTGACGCTGTAGCTGTGCTATGAACTAGGGGAACCAGGAGTAGGATCTGATATTAAATAACCTACACTAAGGATGGGACATCTAACTTCTAAGTCCTGGACAGCCCCTTTAAGTAAGTATTTCAACGTGCCTGACAATCACAGTTTACAGTCATGGCCATAAGTTTTGAGAATGATACAAATGGTAATTTTTACAAAGTCTACTGCATCAGGTTTTATAATGGCAATTTGCATATACTCCAGAATGTTATAAAGAGTGCAATTAATAGCTGTTAAGTTAATCAAAGTCAACATTTGCCTAGAAAATTAACTTTTTCCCCCAGCTCTGCCTTAAATGAGCAGCTAACATCATTTCAGTGATTGCTCCAGTAACACAGGTGTGGGTGCTGATAAGGACAGGGCTGGAGATCAATCTGTCATGATTAAGTAAGAATCACACCACTGGACTGCCCTTAAAAGGAGGCTGGTGCTTGGCATCATTGTTTCTCTTCTGTTAACCATGGTTATCTCTAAAGAAACATGTGCTGTCATCATTGCACTGCACAAAACTGGCCCAACAGGGAAGAGTATCGCAGCTAGAAAGATTGCACCTCAGTCACCAATCTATCACGCCATCAAGGAATTCAAGGAGAGAGGTTCCATTGTTGACAAAAAGGCTCCAGGGTGCCCAAGAAGGACCAGCAAGCGCCAGGACCGTCTCTCAAAGGAATCACAGCTTCAGGATCGGGCCACCAGTAGTACAGAGCTTGCTCAGGAATGGCAGCAGGCAGGTGTGAGTGCATCTGCACGCACTGTGAAGCGGAGACTCTTGGAGCAAGGCCTGGTGTCAAGGAGGGTAGCGAAGAAGCCACTTCTCTCTAGAAAAAACATCAGGGACAGACTGATATTCTGCAGAAGGTACAGGGAGTGGACGGCTGAGGCCTGGCGGAAAGTCAATTTCTCTGATGAATCCCCTTTCCGATTGTTTGGAACATCTGGAAAACAGCTTGTTGGGAGAAGACAAGGCGAGCGATACCACCGGTCTTATCTCATGCCAACTCTAAAGCATCCTGCAGCCATTCATGTGTGGGGCGGCTTCTCAGCCAAGGGGATCGGCTCTCTCACAGTCTTGCCTAAAAACACATCCATGAATAAAGAATGGCACCAGAATCTCCTCCAAAAGCAACTTCTCCCAACTGTCCAAGAGAAGTTTGGTGATCAACAATGCCTATTCCAGCATGATGGAGCCCATTGTCATAAAGCAAAGGTGATAACTAAAGGGCTCAGGGAATAAAACATAGAGAGTTTGGGTCCATGGCCTGGAAACTCCCCAGATCTTAATCCCATTGAGAACTTGTCGTCAATCATCAAGAGACGGGTGGACAAACAAAAACCAACAAATTGTGACAAAATGCAGCAGTGATTGTGCAGGAATGGACGGCTATCAGTCAGGATTTGGTCCAGAAGTTGATTGAGAGCTGCCAGGGAGAACTGCAGAGGTCCTGAAGAAGAAGGGTCACACTGCACATACTTACTTGCTGCAGTAACTCCTTCTCACTGTCAATAAAAGCTTTTGTTACTCATAATATGATTGCACTTGTATTTCTGTATGTGATAAAAACATCTGACAAACACATATAAAAACCAGAGGGCAACAGATCATGTGAAAATATAATATTTGTGTCATTCTCAAAACGTATGGCCATGACTGTACCTCACGTGCATCTCCACAGCAGTGACAGATGCTCCAGGCTTTCTTTTAATAGAAATCTGTGACACTTCCCTTATACAAAGCGCACACCATGCAAATGCCCGATAACCACGGAAAATGTGTCTCAGAGGCGACAGCGATACAGGAAAGACGTCACCTGTGCTGGATACCTGATGCCCGGAGCAACAAGGCAGAAGCTGGGATATTATATACTGATAGGGGAAGACAGCAGCTATACGATTGCCCCCCCCCACACACACACACACAGACCTTAAAAAAAAAAAAAAAAATTCTCAACATACAGGGCGATTTATATTTCTCATCCCTATGTTCATGTGCTCGGCTACTTTCTCGAAGGAGGATTAGAAAGAATGCACCAGGTTTGATTAAATCCTAATCATGCTCTATAACATGCTGCCTGCAGATGGGACACCATGTACAATCTACACAGCTCCTCCTGTTCCATAACATTCTACCACTGGGGGACATGCATCACTCTGAGACTTTTCGCAGTATGACTTTTTAGGTGCAGAATAAAGCAACGTGCCAAAGTTATCTGCCTGCGGGATGTAATCCAGTGGCCGTTTATCTTTGTAGCCCAGATGTTTGTTCAACTTATGAGACTTTTGGGCTCTAAAATGGTCTCATTCTTGCACCTAATAAGTCCAAAACAGAGCATTCTAGACCCAAACTTACTTTTGGGAGCTACTATTTGGGACTAAAAAGTTGCACACCACAAAAAGTCACAAAAGTGAGACCAAACAGGCAACTCATCATATGTATCACAAAGGGGAAAAAACTTAAGATACATTGGGGTGATTAGGTCGGCCAACTTCAGGAAACAGAAAAAGTATCAACAGAAAAATTACTATACATGTGCCCCACTATGTTCAATCTGCTCAGCTCCTCCTGCTCTATAACATTCTACCTGCATATAAGACGCTATGTACAATGTGATCAGCTCCTCCTGCTCTATAACATTCTACCTGCATATAAGACACTACGTACAATGTGATCAGCTCCTCCTGCTCTATAACATTCTACCTGCATATAAGACACTACGTACAATGTACTCAGCTCCTCCTGCTCTATAACATTCTACCTGCATATAAGACACTACGTACAATGTGATCAGCTCCTCCTGCTCTATAACATTCTACCTGCATATAAGACACTATGTACAATGTGATCAGCTCCTCCTGCTCTATAACATTCTACCTGCATATAAGACACTGGGGCTCATTTACTAAGGGTCCATGTACCGCACAAACGTTGGATATTCCAACGATTACCGCTTTGCACTGCATTTAAAAGGAGATTGTGGCGCATGTGATCGGATTTTGGCGCCAGCTTTCATGCAACACAAATCGGGGGGCGATCCGACAGATTGGACTGAGCGCAGGATTTAACATTTGAATCTGTGTCGCAAGCCATGCACCGGGAAGAAGATGGGGAACTCCAGCGGACCTGAGTGGAAAAGCGACACAAGCAAATTGGGCGCACAATCATAGTGAATTGCGCTGGAGTCCATGATCATCGGTAACTAAATGTGCCCCACTACGTTCAATCTGCCCAGCTCTTCCTGCTCTATAACATTCTACCACCATATAAGACACTATATACAATCTGCTCAGCTTATTCTGCTCTACAACACGCATTTGCCGTTATGTATGTTTTTTACGAGGCACAACGCACTTTGTACAATTCTTCTTGCCGTCAATGAATGGGAACATTCTTACTTACAGAAGCTGAAAGCCAAGTCTTACGTAAATCAATGTCACTTTTCTTCCCAACAGTAGAAGGCACAGAGGCTCCTATATCGGAGGATCGCTGCGCTCTGCAGCCTTTCCCCTACAACAATCATGTGCAGTCACATTCCACCTCATGTTTCTACATACAGATCCATAACAGAAGAAACACCTTACAGGTTATGGTGACCAGAGAGGTTATGTCATCCTTTAATATGACAGCTTTGTTTCCAGAGATATCCATTGTTAAAGTTCTAGAAGGGAGAAGAAAAAAAAAAAAAAAAAAAAGGGTCCCCATTCTCGACTTTAAAGGGAACCTGTCACCGGGAGCTTTTAGGCTCCCCCAAGTCCCCATACCCAATGCTTAGCACATTCTCAAACAGTTTTTAAACTCAATCAGAAATTTTTTTCTTTTAGATAAAAATGAAAAGTTACATTAAAGTTTACTTGTATCTCTAACCCCCCCCCCCCAACCCTCGGGAAATCGCTCCGTATCTGCCTGCCCCTTGTCTCCTTTTCTCGCTGACCGCAGCAAGTAATTCCGCGCATGCTCCGCACTATGCTTATGGTAGCTAGGCGGAGCAAATACATGGCCCTGCTGACAGGTTCTCTTTAACAATGTATATCTGTAGACACAATCCTGATAAAACATAATAGGGGAGATTCTCCTCTTCAGTATGACACCAGAACTTTGATTCAGAAGATATAGATGTCTGAAGTGACTCCCCCCACTCCACTCAGATGAAGGCAGAACAGAGACAGAGATGCAGGGAGGCATTACAGAGAGTTTGCAGAAGTACATGCACCCCCTGCATTCGCAGCCAAACCTGGGAAAGGACAGATTGACACTGTATATAACATTTTTTAAAATGCTAGCATATTTTTGTAAATGTTTATGCAATTTTACTACATGTTCAAAAACTTTAATGGGAAAAATGACAAATTTAAAAAAATCATATTTTTGAACATTTTTAGGTGTTTGCCAAGAAAAAAAAATAGTTTTTTTTTTGTCTTGACACGGGAGACTTGAATGGTCTACGAATAACAAAGAAATTGTTATGATATGTGAAGCGGTGCCAAAGAGCAGAACAGAACTGAACTGCAAAAAAATTACTTGGACATTCAGACACCAATAACCGTTGGCCATGAAAGGGTTAATCACATACTCCTAAGTAACAGCATCATGGATGACAAAAGCACAGAAGAGTATTCATGATAAAAAAAAAAATTAGATGGGCTAGAAAACTTACTAGTCCTGCATCTGCAGCAGCCTCTTATTCCCTCACTAAGGATTTCCATGGATGTCTGACAGTCCGTCTTGGAAACCAAGATGGAATAACAGAGTACATAATCCACTTTAGGAGGAGGTGTATGTATGTGTAATCAACAGCTATAACCTAGAAGTCAAAAGGTTACCAGGGCAAGTATTTTCATGTCTCCAAATACAACTGGAGACATAACCTGTGCCCAAGATCAATCCAAAGAAGAAGAAGAATTAAAATGGCTTATATCAGGCCCGGACAAGTCTAAGCAATGTCTAGTAGCCATGGGGCCAGCTCTACACAGCCTAGAGGGCTATCCAAGAGATAGGAAAAGATCTTTAAAGCTGCAGTGCGATGCAGGGAAAAGACCAGGAGGAGAGGATTTATATTTTTTTTGTCTGCTCTGCCCCAGTGTTATCATTATCTGCTCTGGGGTCTCCAGTGTTATCATTATCTGCTCTGGGGTCTCCAGTGTTATCATTATCTGCTCTGGGGTCTCCAGTGTTATCATTATCTGCTCTGGGGTCCCCAGTGTTATCATTATCTGCTCTGGGGTCCCCAGTGTTATCATTATCTGCTCTGGGGTCCCCAGTATTATCATTATCTGCTCTGGGGTCCCCAGTATTATTATCTTCTCTGACTGCAGTATTTTGTTTCTAGGATGGTATTTAATGCTATACTGTAGTATTTATCATTTTTGGGGTGGCATTTTTTCTTTGCTGTACTGGGGTTGGTGCAATTGGGGTGCTGGTTACTGGTTCTGCCCCTTAAAGGGCATCTACCATAAGGATGAAGGATTCATCCTTATGGTGGATGCCCTTTAAGGGGCAGCACCAGTAACAAATGAGAAAATGAGCCTGAGGGTCTCCAGGCTCTTAAGAGTTAATGCAGGTGTCATTTGCATACAGTCTTTCATCCTAGTGGTAGAAGTCCTTTAAAGAGGACCGGTCACCCTAATAATCTATCTAGGAGCTGCTTACTTAGCACTACCCCATTATTAGCATTAAATAGCTAGCTTTATCAGAACCTTCCAATAAAGATAGGAAACACTGCACTACATAGCGCTCAGAACTCCGGCGGTCCGGTGTATTCACACACTATATGGCGGCGGCGAGTGCCAGTCTTCATGTGGCAGCCACCGCCTCCTCCTCAGACCGCCCTCTCATGAATATGCCGGACCGCTGGACGCTTCATCTGCCGTTCTATGTCAGGGCAAGTTGAGAGTTGTAGTTCTATTACAGATGGAACGCCGCTACACCAAGACATGCTGGACGTTGTAGTCCGCGCCAGTACACCAGAACGAGCTGGACGCTGTAGTCCGCTCCGGTATATAAGGGCATGCTAGGCGTTGTAGTCCGCGCCGGTACACCAGAACGAGCTGGACGCTGTAGTCCGCTCCGGTATATAAGGGCATGCTAGGCGTTGTAGTCCGCGCCGGTACACCAGAACGAGCTGGACGCTGTAGTCCGCTCCGGTATATAAGGGCATGCTAGGCATTGTAGTCCATGCCGGTACGCCAGGACATGCTGGGCGTTGTAGTCCGCGCCGGTACACGAGGACATGCTGGACGCTGTAGTCCGCGCCGGTACGCCAGGACATGCTGGACGCTGTAGTCCGCGCCGGTACGCCAGGACATGCTGGGCGCTGTAGTCCGCGCCGGTACGCCAAGACATGCTGGACGCTGTAGTCCGTGCCGGTACACCAGGACATGCTGGACGCTGTAGTCCACGCCGGTACGTGAGGACATGCTGGGTGCTGTAGTTCTGTACATTTCCTTATAAATAGAGGAGGTCACGTGATCTGGATTGCCTGGCCGCTGTCATGTGGTAATGTCAGCTTTGGGCTGGGGGCCAGTACACCCGCAGACATGACACATGCTCTCCATCAGCACCACACATCAGCGCCCCCCAAGGCCCACCCCCGGCCCTCATCATTACCTGCCATCACCGGCTCCCGATGACGTCTCGGCACAGCGGCCCGTTCCCCGGGCTTTGTATGCCGGCCCCTATGTGGCAGAGCAGCGGCGGCGGCGGCGGCACTGCCAGGAGATGGAGGCGGAGCCACACTCACCAAAACGCCACTGACAGTTCACAGATAGACCCGCCCATTGTGACGTCATCGCGTAGAGTCCTGGCACGAAGCTCTAGAGTGTGACACGCTGCCAGCACATGTCCACTTCCTGTCTAGTGGAAGGCCGCCAGCCATGTGCGCAGAACTGCTCATACTGAGGGAATGTCATTGAGAGGAGCCAGAATATCACTGGGCCGTGTCACTGCGTCATTCTTCTTTAAAGGGGTTTTCCAACTAGGAGAAAATTTTAAGAGTTTTTTGCCTGTTTATCTGGCCGCCTTATTAATATAAGATGGACAACCCCTTTAAACCAGCTATATTTCATACAAAGTATAGAAAGATGTTAATAGTATGGATATGATAGCTATACACTTTAACTCTATATACATGTGTATACTGTGCCTGTATATACCAGGTGTGCGGCTCCCCTCAGCGTACATAGACATTGTCATTAGGTGATAACAATGACAGGGGCCACAAACAATAGAGCGAAGATCCATTGTCTGCTCTCTGAGATTGCACAAGCTTGTGTGCTAGTCGCCTTTTTCAGATGCAGTTTTTGATGCAAAAACCAGGAGTGGAGTGAAAATAGAGGAGAAGCAGGACTCCTTAATGATAAATCCTCACACGATTCACACCTGGTTTTGGGTTCAAAAACTGCATCTGAATAACTGAACGTGTATATGCACCCTCAGCAAATCAAATATGTGGGTTTTATGTGCATATTAAAGGAAATCTACCATCAAAATCCATCATGATAAACCAGGAGCACTTATTCATAGATCCGGGCACTGTGACTTTAGTAATCGTCTTATATTACTTTATCTAAAATAATATCTTTTAAAATTATGCTAAAGATCCTGAAGTGCTACTGGGGTGTTTCCCAGAGCCCCTCTGTGCTGAAGATTCAAAGGCTGTTATACCTTCTACCATGTGCTGAAACTTCCTCTGCTGCAGTGATATTACAGTAGGCCGGGAGGGAAAGACAGTGTAACAGCCGGTGAGGACTTATTCACACGTTGCTTTGCGTTTTAGAGGCATTCCACTGGCTTCAGCCTTGATCTCATGCTAGTGATCAAGGCTGAAGCCAGTGGAATGCGTCAAAAACGCAACGCAATGTGTGAATGCGCCCTCAGACTGCAGCACTGAAGGGCACCCCAGTAGCTGTTCAGCCTCATTAGCAGAATTTAAAAAGCTAAGAAATACAAGATTACAAAAGTCACGGTACCTACATCTATGAGTAACTGCTCCTGCTTTATCATGCTGACATAATTTAAGGGAAAATCTGCATCAATACACAGTTTATTTGTAGATTTCATGCAGATTTCTTGCTGGTGGTCACAAACCTATAGACCCTGTTAAAAAAAAACAAAAAAAAACACAGAATCTAAAAAGCCTCAACAAGAGATTTTTTTTCTCCCACAAACATTTCCATGCTGAACAAAAATGCTTGATCTACACTGTATCTTTACTTGGTGTTCACATTAATGTTACTGTAATATGCTGTGGAATTTCTGAGCAAAAATCAGTGCAGAAAAACATAAAAATTTAGCGCATAATATGCTTCTGTGTGCAGTTAGTGGAGCCCTGGGCTAAAATTCTGTATTTTCAGTATCATTATTACATAAAAATTAGTTTGAGATTCACTTGTAATCATCACTGATCCAGAACATGAGAACAATGATATAAAATGCTGAATAATAGACTGACCTGCGCTCTTTCAGATGACCCTCTGAGTCCTGCCACTTGTCCAAATGCTTCTCACTGCAACTTGTGGCCAATTGTACAACAAATCCCAAATTCCTGTTAGTAAACTCCTACAATCCAGCTGATCTGTATGTCTCCAGGAACCAATTGATGCACAATCTTCACTGCACATATGTCCTCTTATCTCCAACTCCAGACTAGCCTCCAAGCCTTCTACTATGTCTCTCCCCTCCTCTGGAATTTACATATAACACCCGACACTCCCATAATCTTAACACATTCAATCTCAATCTAAATACCCACCAGTACAGACAAGCACGCAAAGTGTGTTACCCCTACAAACATGTCACAAATACAGGCAGTCCCCGGGTTACATACAAGATAGGGTCTGTCGGTTTGTTCTTAAGTTGAATTTGTATGTAAGTCGGAACTGTATATTTTATCATTGTAATGCCAGACAGAACTTTTTTGGTCTATGTGACAATTGGATTTTAAAAATGTTGGGTTGTCGTAAGAATCAATATTAACAATAAAGCTTCATTACAGACACCTGTGATAACTGCTACAGCTGTTTATTGTAGCCTAAGGCTAAAGTACAATAAATTACCAATATCCAGAGGTCCGTTTGTAACTAGGGGTCGTATGTAAGTCGAGTGTTCTTAAGTAGGGGACCGCCTGTAATTAAGCATTAAAGGGGTATTCTCGTCTGGGCATTCACATTATGTTTCATTAATCTGCCATATATAAACATTTTTTCAATAAGTTGTTATTTAAAAAAATGTTCCTGAGTGAAGATAATTTCTCATAAATGTAGTGATTTTGTCTCTTAGAAACGAGATGGCTTCCTCGGTTACGGCCACCTCTGCTGAAGGGATTGCACAAAGAAACAAATTGTTTTTGTATATGAAATTGCCGGGAGTTACTGAAATGTCCCACAGATGTCCTGTGGTAATGATTAGTAAATCCAGGAGGTCAGGCAGGACTCGAAAGCGCATATCTGGCCACTGCTGCCAAAATCTGACGTGGTCGTATCCGAGGAAGCCATCTCGTTTCTAAGGGACAAAACTACTATATTTATGAGAAATTATCTTCACACAGGAACATTTTTTTTAATAACATCCAATTGAATAAATGTTTACAAATGGAAAATGAATTAAATTAAATGTAAATGCCCAGATGGGAATACCCCTTTAAATGGGTTGTCCAGTTTCTGTTAAGGCGCATTCACAGGATGCCTTGTGTCACGTTTTTTGATGCGTTTTTGTATCAAGCCAGAAGTCTTTGGAATGCATCAAAAAGGCATCAAAAAATGCAACGCATCGTGTGAATGCGCCCTTAATGTTTGCATGAAGAAAGGTGTTACAATTTTTCCAATGTAGTTTTGTAGCAATTCCTCATTTGCACCGACAGTATTTGATACAGAAAGTACACTGAAAATTGTATAACTTTGCAAACACAAACAAAGCCGCACCCACAAGGGCGGGCCGCGGCCCGATCACATCAGCGTTTCTATGGAAACGTCTGCGATCGGGAACGAGCCGCCGGTGTTTTGCATAAGATGGTCAAAGAGGCTACTGTAGGCGCGCCGTGTAGCCTCAGCTCCAGCTACTCCACGCCCAAGTAGCCTCTTTTGAAAATCTGCATATTAGGGAAATAAAAGTTATTAAAAGATTGCGGGGACGTGAGGATTAGCCCTTAAAAGGGCCTCATGTCCTATAGATGCACCTACCACCCAATCTACCTTTATAGGTAGATGCGTGGTGGAAGGTTCCCTTTAAGTGGCCGCTACATTGCATCAAGTGTACAAATGGGATTTTGTCAGTAGAGAGAAAATCATCCTCAAAATAATCCCCATATAAATTGGACAGAGATGGTAAGAATCTAGAATTTATTGGGCACCCCTGGCGTTGTAGATAGTAAGCAATTACTTCACATCTGATAATACTTACCAAGAGAAAATGAAACACGTCCAGTTATTTGTGTGACACAAACTTATTTTGGGGACCCAGTAAGACAATATTCACACACAAGGTCTTACAAATACGATGAATGCCCTCCACAAGGAAGCAGAGCCTGATGACTTATATCCATTTAGTAAAAGCTGTCAGTGCACCCTACTGTATACTTCATTTTATATGTGTTTTGTCCTGGTGGTCAGCCTTCTCCTTGGCATCAGCAACGACTCCTGTACCAGGTGCAGGATCTGCTTGGAAACTAACTTTCTGCTGTCACCCCTGGTATAATGGGATCACTGGTTTAAAGGGACTTTTGCTATTTGAATATACCATATACAGTCCATGTATTGTAAGCAGGTAACATGGTATCCAGGACACTTAGACACTGAAATATGTCCTATGTTTTGTTCTTATCAAGTGTTGTCCAAACAGAACTTCCTTTTCTTTCATCTACATTCCTGGTATCAATCTTATCTGTCTGCAAGATAAAGCTAAGGATTTCATTGAATCCAACTTCAGAATCAATAACACTTCAATACAAGCAGGTCTCAAATTAAAGACAGTAACACTGGACCCACTTTCTGGACTATGGAGATAGAATCACCACCAAACAATGCCTTATGATCTATCCGATTACAGGCGGTCCCAAACTTAAGAACACCTGACGACCCCTAGTTATCTGGTAATTGGTAATTTACTGTACTTTATCCGTAGGCTACTATAAACAGATAAAACAGTTATCACAGGAGTCTGTAATGAAGCTTTATTGTTAATCCTGATTTTTATGACAATCCAACATTTTTCAAATCCAATTGTCACAGGGACCAAAAAAAATTTGGCTGGGATTATAATAATAAAATATACAGTTCCGACTTACATACAAATGCAACTAAGAACAAACCTACGGAACCTATCATGTAACCCGGGGACCGCCTGTACTTTAGTTTGGCAACGCTTAGTTGGTGCCAACATATTTGGCAGCTCTATAAAGTGATGGTTAGGCTGCGTTCACATGTGGCGTTTGACATTGCGTTTAGAAACGCGATACAACAGCTAAAGGGAGGAGATTTGCCCAATTACATTTCTGTTAACATTTGCGTTTACAAACCGCAATGATAACGCTATGCTAATGTGTGTGTTAACTTAATGTTGCATTTGTGTTTTGTTGCCAAATGTTAACGGCAATGTAATTTTCTCTCCTTTTTATTGTGTTTCAAAGCGCAATAAAAATGCCACGTGTGAACGCAGCCTTACCATTAACAGTCTACATGGGCGCTAACTACCTAATTTCTGATTTATGTAGTACAGGTATAGGCCTGTATCTATTAAAAACTTTTTATATATGATTCACACCAAAAGTGGTTTTTCCTTTGGAAGGATTAAATCTGTATTTCTTTTAACATGTCCAATCTTGAAGACCTAATCTTTAAGTTATGGCTAAAGTCAGTGGCCAAAGAAATTATCCTGTATGGAAATCCTAATCCTGTATTGAATCCTTTAGAGTGTAAAGGGGGCAACTGATGGGATCCCCACTGATCCTGGGAACTAGGGTCTTCTTCTCACTTATTGATGGAGTGGTTGGCTGAGTATTTGTCCCATCTCTCTTTTCAATGTTAAGGGATTGAAATTGCTTAGTACTGGGCTATCTCTGGCCTTCCCATTCACTGTCTATGAGAATGCCAGAGTTACCTGAGCGCTGTGATCAACAATTTTTAGCGCTTCTATATCATTGAATTGAGCAGCACACATGCTTGACCTGCTGTTCAATGTTTGATGAGAAGGGGAACCCTGTTCTAAATACTGTGGGTCACAGCAGTTGGACCCCCATCAATCAAAGTATTTTCTCCTATTCTGTGAATAGAGGATAGCAATTAAACTTGTTAAAACCCCTTTAATGTCAACTGAACCCTCCAATATATGGGAGCCTCCTGCTGCTCCTCCATTAGTGGGGTACAGAATCTTGAACTGCTGCATTTTATCCTAACCAATCCTTTCATTCTAGAGGGAGCTTCCTCAACGCCAGAAGTGTCTGACACTGATTTCTCTCCATTAAAGGGGTTGGCCATTTTACCTCATGTTTTTGTGTTTGTTTTTTGTGAAAGTGTAGGAAGGCAGGATATTAGGTTACTTACCATTATACATCTATTAATAGTTCTGCTCTGCTTTCTTGATATGTAAAGTGAAGCCTCCTGTCTTTTACCTCATCATCCAGACATTCCTGTCCATAAAATGGCAGCAGATGGAGAGTCATGTGATCTCTATCTGTCCATGAGCTATCGCCCTGTCAGGAACTTGATATTAAATTTATGAATAGGTTAAGGTGCTGGCAGGGCAATTGTTCATGGACAGATAGAGATCACATGACCCTCCACCTGAGGCAATTTTCTGGACAGGAATGTCTGGCTGATGAGGTAAAAGACAGGAGGCTTCACTTTACATATCAAGAAAGCACACTTGCACACACACACACGTAATGAGGTAAGTAGTGAGGGCCAACCCTTTTAAGAACAAATTCATGCTGTACCTAGGCAAGCATGTGTTTAGATGATGGGATTGTGGGAGATAGGTCTATATCCATGAAAGCTTGTTAACTGTGATTTTAAAAAAAGTTCCTGGATTGAAATTCCTGCAGCAGCCCTAGAAGTAACTGCAGGCAGAACTGAGAGCAGGCAGTGTTGTCATTCCCCTACTGCCCATCACCATGACAGTGCCAAGCCTGCGCCCGCTAGAGCTGCCGGGTACAATGTGTGACCAGAGCCTCTAGCGATGGGATAAAGTTGGACCACCGTGTAGCCCTCATCTCAGTGTGCATTGTGTTTTACTATGCAGAAGAGGACGCTACAGATATTCCCAGTTTATGTACTCAGCAAATTCACACAGAAATGCTCGTCTACAGATATTTAGAATTTGCTTACCACGTCTGAGGCAGAAAGCCAGAAGATGACCTATAGTGACCTTCCACAATTCCCCTGTTATCAGGAAACTAGACTTTTACACTAGAGGCTGCATAGTAGTCATCTACTGGGGTCTGATTCTTACTTTAGACAGATTCATATCAGACAGTGAGTTGCTAAGAAGAGTAAAGGAGGAGGGTGATAAGGGCAGATCTGATCAGTGGCCATGATGTCTTTTGGATCTTACCTTATATTTCCTTTATCCAAACTGCAGCAATCCACTAAATAAGTGATTTTCAACCTTTTTTGAGCCGCGGCACACTTTTTATACTTAGAAAATCCTGGGGCACACCACCAACCGAAATAGCACAAAATGACACTAAAACAGTCATAAAAGGCCTCCCTTTACTAATAAAAAACCCCTAGCGGCCCCCCTTTACTAATAAAAAGACCCTAGCAGCCTCCCTTTACTAATAAAAAGACCCTAGCAGCCTCCCTTTACTAATAAAAACCTCTAGCGGCCTCCCTTTACTAATTAAGAGCCCCTAGCGGCCTCCCTTTACTAATTAAAAGACCCTAGCGGCCCCCCTTTACTAATTAAGAGCCCCTGGCGGCCTCTCTTTACTAATTAAAAGGCTCTAGAGGTCCCCCTTTGCTAATTAAAAGGCCCTAGAGGCCCCCCTTTACTAATTAAAAGGCACTAGAGGCCCCCCTTTACTAATAAAAAAAGACCCTAGCTGCCTTCCCTATACAAATAATAACCTTATATACTTACCCTTGATGTCTTTTTCCGCGTACCTTCACTCCTAATGGCGATCCGCCCACCTTCTGTAGCTCCTGCACCGCGCGCCTCTGGTCACGTGACTTACGCCACCTGACGTCAGGTCGCGTCAGTTACGTGACATGGGCCGCACGGTGCAGGAGCTACAGAAGATGGGCGGATCGCCGACGCGGGGCTTGTAGGAAAGTATGGGGGCCGAAACACGGGGGCGCGGTGGCAGCGCTACACAGGGGGCACCATAGTTCGGGGGAACTTTCCCCGCGGCACACTCAACCATGTGTTGCGGCACACAGGTTGAAAATCACTGCACTAAAGGGTTTATCCGAACCAAGGGTTCCTAGTATACAATGTTCAGCCTCCCTTTACCAAGGTTCGATTAAGGAACATCTACAAGGAGCGCCTCAAGCTCATTTGCATAATTTTACAAGCCTTTTTTTGTACAAACCAGGATATAAGAAGCTAAAACAAGAGCAGATCCTCCCAGAGTGAGCATGCACCAGTATATCAGTGTGCTTGGTTTACAATCCTGGTGGTAGATGTCCTTTAAGCACTTACTGACGCGCGCCGTAATAGTACGGCCCGCATCGAGTGCGGGTACATGGGAGAGGGCTCACTGGCTGGTAAGCTGGTAAGTCTTACAGCAAAGTTATCCCGGCGATGTTATCCCTGCGATCGCCGCCGTCAAAGGTCCCGGCGGCTTCAAAAAGAGGGCGCCGCCACCTTGCTGCGGATCGAGCTCCCCGTGACCTCAACCAACCATGACAGGCTCAGGTCTTCCGAAGACCAGAGGCTGTCTTGTTTTAACCCTTTTTATAATGGCTTTTCACTGTGTTTTACCCCGTAACAGAAAATAGCGCACAAAATTAAAAATGTCACTTTTTTGCCATTTTGAAAAATATAAATTCAATAAAAAGTGATCAAAATGTTCGTAGAGTCCTAAAAATAGAAGGCGTGAAAACGTAATTGAAAGTTGCACAAAATGACACCACCCACAGCTCCGTACACTGAAGTATGAAAAAGTTATTAAATGCAAAACAAATCTTTTTGTATAGGAGGTTTTAATTTTGTAAATGTATGAAAACATTATAAAACCTAAATAAATGTGGTATCCCCGTGATCGCACTGACCCAAAGAATAAAGTAGACAAGTCATTTGGGTAAAAGCCGTAATATCTGGGGAGCTGCAGTCAGCGTTATTCATAAAGGGGCCGGCCGACACTCCCCCAGCACGCCCCCTGTCAGCTAGGACCTATAGGAGAAGCCGGCAGCATGTATTGCGTAATCCCTGTCGGCTCTCCGCGATACGCTGTTAGTGGGGCTTATTCACTGCACTGACAGTGGCTGCGGCCGCGCTGGGCTTATTGACAGTGCCGGCCGAATGTTATATAGAAAGGCGGATAAGAAAGCTAGTGTCCCGTTATGTGAATTTGTGATATGCGCATTTTTAATGGACTCTTGTGAGTGTGATGAACTGAAATACATTTTAACTTTATTGGAACGTACCACACCATCTGCCTGCATATTTTCTTCCAGCTACAAATATAATTAAAGGAGGATGATGAGAGTGCGATGGTGCTAGTCTGAATGGTGACATACTTTCAGCAGGAGAAACTGAGGATTGGTGCTATTCATCGGTGTTTTAAGATAGAATAATGAGGGAGAAGAAAAATATTTGGAGCTCTGGTCATAGTGAAGTTATATATATTTGGCCGGCACTGTCAATAAGCCCGGGGCGGCCGCAGCCGCGGTCAGTGCAGCGCGTCCGGCCATGTGAATAAGCCCTGCGCCGCTGTTAATGGAACCGGCAGCGATTACTCAATACATGCTGCCGGCTTCTCCTATAGGTCCTAGCTGACAGGGGGCGTGCTGGGGGAGTGTCAGTCGGCCCCCTTATGAATAACGCTGACTGCAGCTCCCCAGATATGAGGATTTTGTAAGAGGTCGGATCTGTTTAAACCACCTTTCCGAGCATAGATTTAAAAAAAAAATTGCTGGGGAGAAAGAGGCTAGGGAAAGTGTTATGGGGGACACATTTGGGGGGGGGGCTGCTTTTTCGGGGTGACAGGTCCTCTTTAATGAGCGATGCATAGGACAAATAATTATTATCAGTGATGTTGCAACACAATGCACTGCTGGTCAGGGCAGTACACAGTGAAAGCAGACAGGTGCAGTTAATGGGGCTCATTTAATAAGGGCTCCGCGGCTGCACTTTCGTCAGGTTTCCCGAATTTTTCCGTTTTGCGACGAATTCCGTCGGGATTTTGGCGCAATTGCGCCGGCTTTCACGTGACAGAAAAGGGGGTGGGGTGGCCTTCGGACAACCCGACGGATTCGGAAAAAACACAGAATTTAAAAAACGAAATGTGTCGCAAGATCAAGCACTCACATGCACCGAGAAGAAGAAGGTGAACTCCGGCGGACCTCGGCGCAGGAGCGACACCTGCATGATATCGGGCGCACGACCTTAGTGAATCCCGGCAGAACCCGAATCCACGTCGGACAACGCGCCGCGGGATCGCGACAGGACCGGGTAAGTAAATGAGCCCCATTGTGTTGCCACTGGAGATCAATTTTGATTAGTCCACATTCACGCACAGCGTTTGCATTGCGTTTTGAAACTGAGCACAAGTGCTGCGAGCAGATGTCTTTTTTTAACCAAAACGCTTATGAACGTTGCCGAAGTTTGCTTGTTTACCCCCCTGCATGCTTATCCAGCAATAAAGGACGTCATTCCTACCTTTGGAACCGGTGAGTGCCGTCATCTTTTTCTGCTATTGCATATGGACTCTCTCTCTCACACACTGAAGGTCCTACCGTGATCACATTTGCCCTAGTACATCATCCTAAGTTGCGTATTTAGCTGTCAGCGATAGTATCCCTTTCTGCCGGCCAAACTGTAGCGCCTGTACTGTAAGAACTGTATAGTCTACTTCCAACTTCATCTAGTCCTTCAAACAGTTTCACAGCATGATGGATGATGCACCCCAACTAGAGATGAGCGAATTTTTCAAAATTCAATTCGACCAGGTTCGCCAAATTTTTCGAAAAAATTTGAATCGAATCATGTCGAATCACGTTACAAAACAGGTATTTCCTGCCTGCAGAGAGTCTGTAGGGTGTTGTAGAACGTTGTGCCATGCTTAAATATGTATAGGGAGCGTGGTTTGGTCTTCAAACAATGCTGTGTTTTAGTATGACATGCACATGACATCCGCGGCTCTTAGAATCGCTTCACTCTTCACTTCCATGGGCAATTACATAGACAAACTGCACCAAATAAGCGAAGCGGGAATGCAGCCTGACAAGGTAACGTCTGTGCCAGCTCGAAAGGACTGAGCTGAGGGCCAAGATCCCACTATAACATCAAAGAGTGCACTCCTTTTACACTGACATGACATGATTCCATAGATTATAACAAAACCTGTTCTGTTAAACCCTGATACGTGTAGAAACCTTCATGCATGTGTCGCTTCCCTGATCAGCTCCACCAGAGTTCACCTTCTTCTTCCTGGTGCTTGATCTTGCAACACAATTTAAATGTTAGATCCGCACTCAGTCCGCTAAGTTGTGATCGTCCGACGGCCCGCCCCTGATTTCTGTCCGACGGCACCGACTCTCATGCGCAGAACATCAGGGTGCGGGCCGTCGGATGATCCAACTGATGCGGACTGAGTGCGGATCTAACATTTAAATTGTGTTGCAAGATCAAGCACCAGGAAGAATCCCCTTCTAAATGCCCATCCCAGCGCTGCGATCCTTAAAACGTCGGAAAACCCGACGGAAATGCGGACACCGGCTTAGTAAATAAGCCCCATTATGTCATTGCCTGTTTTTATTGGTTATATTCAATGTAGAATTGCTAAGATCAATAGAAGATGTCCACTACTAAAGGGATGGATAAACATGAAAGCTGTTCCATTTAGTGATGGGTCGTTCGCGAATGAGCCGGCACAAAGAGCCAGCTCACCTCAGTGAGCCGATGGCTCACTAAACCTCACCCTAAACGGCTCACCCTGCCCTCTTTGACCCAATAAAATCGGGTTGAAAGTGGTGTGGTGTTGGGTGACTCACTGAATATTATATATTTAATAGGAAGCCGTTCAGGAGCCATGAGAGCCGGAACCACTTAGTGAACGGGGCCTAATGAGCCAGCTCACTAAGAAGAGCAGGATTTCCCATCACTAACACCTACTGCAGGAAGCAGCGGAAGTGTGCCCCACCTCTTCACTGCCAAGCAGCTGCTGACTGTCCTCAAACACTTCGTCCTCGCTGAATAGTGGCGCTGAGCCCAGACCACCTAGTAGCTCTCTGGCTGCGGGAAATGAACAGGACAGAGGCTGATTGAGGACAGGTGAGGGCCGCTGACCTGCTCCTGGGCCATGCCAATTAAGGGTTGTATCTGACGAACCCACGGACTCTTGGCTGGGGTTGTTAGATGTCATTTGGGAGGAAGTGGATGACCTAGTCAATCAATCGACAGCCTTTGGGTTGTTTATCAACACACTGCCGCTAGATGACACCGGCAGTTCTGGCCTCACAGAGTCACCCCTGCTGCGACGTCCCCTTACTGTGCTGCGACCTGTGCCTGCTCTACCTTCCAGCTCTCTGTCTGACATATTGGTTAATCAACTATGTTGATTTTACACAGATTTCTCGCAATTAACCTCAGCAACAAAAAAGAACTTAAATTTGAGGTATACAGATCCCCCAAAAGGGACACCCTGGAGTTGGAGCAAAAATCACTCCAGCAACTACATGGATTTGACACAGATTTCTTTATCAACAAAATACACTTGAAATGTGGGGTATACAAAACCACAAGAACTGACACCCTGACTTTGAGAAATAAAATCACTCCATCAGCTAACTGAGCACAAGCAGATAGACGCTACAGACAGCACATGCAGTGTGAAATGACGAGATTGGAAATGGCCGCCTGTTTTTTATAGGGCTGTGACATCACATAAGCCTGCCACTCGCTTATTGGCTTACATACCTTCACATGTGATCAAGGCTGTTCCTTTCTTCTTCCCAGAGTTCTCTGCCTTTTATAACTGTGCTCGCAGCAATTTTGGTAATGAAGGAGAAAAAAAAAAATTTGTTCCCACGAATCACCGTAAACTTCAAAACTGTGGCGAATTGAAGTTTTCCTGAGATCCGGAATGAATTCCGATTCAAATCTCATGCCCATTTCTAACCCCAACCAATCTCTAATAATCATCTATCTTATGGGCAGACCTATGCTTTGCCTTTATGGTAGATACACCCTCTAAGCTCAGCATCTTTTATCATCTATTTTCTATGTATTTCACTCCTGATCTCGGCTTCAGAAATCTTCCTCAACAAGTATCAGCGTGTGCCCTTAGCCATAGACTGTCTCCCTGCAAATGTGTACAGCTTTACTGACAATTTTCCACCACCACAAGATTGCCATGGCGTTTTATAAAAACATCAATTACAGCCATACAATATAACTTAAACATGTTTAGGCACAGACTCATGGAATTCACATTACCAGCTCTGTACCCTGGATCCCAGTGTAATATGAAAAGGGATAAGAAGATTAATGAGAAACACAATCTGCATTTAATTGGTAAGAAACTCTACATGCTGTCGCTGTAAGGCCACTTGGCCACGATCAAGTAAAGTCGCTGACATGTTGAGTTCAGTCCAGTGATATAAGCTTCAGTCCGGGAAATCCCTCCAGTGCAATTTTCTATGACTGCACTCGCTCATGGGTAAGTATCCCTGTATAGTCTCATGTTGTTTTCTATATAAACACATATAATTAATGAGACACCCCTCTATTAATGGACCTACATACATGGGTGCAATATAAGGGTAAACTTTACATTTTTTTCATGCAGTTTCTAAAACCAAAACCATTAAAAATATTTTTTCAAAATAAGAGCATAGTAACAGTTGTCCTTGATAGATTCTTGACGTTCTGATCAACTGCCAAAACAGAAATGAACCTTAGATATTAGATAGTGCCCCTAGCCATAGACAGAGGTACTGCAGCAGTTGCTTACCTGACGAGAGCCAAAAGTATCTACCTGCAAGACAAACTTTTATAATTTGCCAGTCTTAGCCTACAAAGTCTACAAGTGCCTGCCATGGTGACATCATAAGTCAATAGAAGTCATAGTCGATTAGAATGATTGAAAGTTCTACTTTTCAATTCTTTGCAATAGGCTGCTTTTCCTTACTTTGCATCAATTTTGATAAAACTCCCCTAATAACCACATGACTTTGATGGCCCATCCTCCTAATAGGACTAGAATGACCTCCCGACTTCACGTTTCTGTGCTCTGCATTGTGGTCATGCCACCTTTTTATATGATTTATAAAGATTCTATTGAAATGTGATCATAAGGAGACTGATTAAGGAATCTTTCGGAAATGCGTACGCTTTGTGTTATTTTTTTTTTGTGCCTTGCTGGAGTGTAATGTTTAAAATGCCTAAATAAAGATTGATAATTATTATTGGACTTGTTTTTTCTACATTGTACTTTTTAGCACAAAGTGGCCGATTTATCATACACTGGTCTACCAATTGTTCGGCAGCGTATAATATACACCTTGCCTCTTTGCCGCACCTTTTAGCTTCCTGATGTAGTCGGCCACCGGCTGCTTTGCCGTACAATTCTATGTCCACTTGGCGTGGCGGTGGTTTAAATAATCGCTATGCTTGGCCTTTCGCTAGGCACTGTGATTATTTCAGTACACTGGTGCATGATAAATGATATATGTGTGAATTTACATTGAAGAGTTGCCTCTCCCTCATTACTTAATGGTCAAGGTAGGTACTCTACATCCAAAATAAATACACTCAAATGCACATAATGAGGATGTGCCAGTGTATTATGTAAAACCCGCCCCTACTAATGTCGGCAGCAATGCAGAAATACAAGTACAGACGGTCGACTTACATACAACCGCTAGTTACAAACAGACCTCTGGATGTTGGCAATTTACTGCCCTAGGCTACAATAATCAGCTATAACAGTTATCACAGGTGTCTTAAGATTTATTGTTAATCCTGGTTCCTATGACAACCTAAATGTTTTAAAATCCAATTGTCACAGAGATCAAAACATTTTTGGCTGGGGTTACAATTATAGGATATAGAGTTCTGACTTCCATACAAATTCAACTTAAGAACAAACCTAAAGAACCTATCCGTCTGGAATCTGGATTATATGGTTGTTATAAATGTAAGGTAATGCACCTGCGAGCTAATAGTACACAGGCAACATATATCCTTGGTGAAGTAAATCTGGGAGAGTCCCTTGTTGAGAAGGACCTGGGGGTACTAGTTGTTCATAAATTGAATAACGGCATGCAATGTCAATCAGCTGCCTCTAAAGCCAGTAGGATCTTGTCATGTATCAAAAGTGGTCTGGACTCTCGGTATAGGGATGTAATATACCACTGTACAAGGCATTGGTTCGGCCTCACCTGGAATATGCTGTCCAGTTCTATGCACTGGTCCATAAAAAGGATGCCCTGGAGTTGGAGAGGGTTCAACGTAGAGCCACAAAAATGATAAGGGGTATGGAGGGTCTTAGTTATGAGGAAAGATAAAAAAAACAACCAGATATATTTAGCCTGGAAAAGAGACGACTACGAGGGGACATCGTCCCTGGTCACAGCAGGGACAGCAGAGAGCTTCAAGAAGGGTCTAGATGCCTTATTACACCGAAATAACATTGATGGTTGTATGATATAGAATTGTTTCCACCAAATCTCTTCCTCATCCAATCCCTTCCCTTCCTTGGTTGAACTTGATGGACAAGTGTCTCTTTTCAACCGTATAAACTATGATATTGTAAAGCACTACAGAATATGATGGCACAATATAAATAAAAGTTATTATTATATTTTACATAGTGGACCTCCTACTTTCTAAGTATACACAGGTAGGAATACGTTACCACCATATTATAAGGAAAACAAAAGCACCAATATGGTGTGTGCCCGCGGTGAACTTTCCATTAGATCCTGAACTGTTCATTTGAGCATCTATCGGAATGTTTATGCCTTTTACACATGAGAAATGCAAGTTCTCTGTCTGGAATCTGGATTATCTGGTTGTTATGAACACTGCACACTTGGTGGTGTAAGTGTCCACACAGTAGGGGATCTTAGGAAATAAAGCTCTGGATCTCTGTTAGCATCCAGGGACACAAATATTCTTCCAATTGAATTATTTGTTATATGGGCAATACACCGCTACATACAGATCAGATAGCAGTTACCTAAACACGGGGTGCGCTCACATGATACACTTTAGAAGAGCAATGAAAGCGCATGGAGGCGTGCCACAGCTCGATTGCATATGCCTTTCCATGGAAACACATGCGATTGGTAACCATTGCCCGGGGTCTTACAATTAAACAATACAAGACACCTGGTGCCGATTACCATTTGCATGCGCTTCTATAGCATATGTGATCAGGCTGTGGCACACAGTGCGCTTTCACTACGGTTCTAAAAGGAATCAAAGTGGTATGTGTGACCGCAGCCTTAATCTACCCTGTCATGGAGACGACGTGCTGCCTCGTCACGTGACTTGGGGTGCAACTATATGGGTTGATTCAACCCACTCAAACTTGTGCTCACCTTTCACTCAGGACACATAAATCACACCTCATACAGCTCCAGCACCCCAATTATGAGTATTTGCTGCCACCACTGAATTTACACTGGTACCAATCCCACTCTACATCTGTTGTTGCCCCTCAAGCAGTCACCCTGTCATACTACTAGACATGCACACTCACACTCGGCACTCACACAGCTAACCGCATTATACAAGGCTATGAATTCGCAGAGCATACAGGACCAAAATAAGTGTTCAGTGCTTCCAAAAGATGTTAAAACTAAAGAATTACAAAATAAAATGACACAACAAAGCAAAATAGTTATAAAATAAAAAGGGAGAATATAACAGAAACTAACAGAATAAAGTAAATCCTGATTCCCTGGAGGTGGGAGAAATATGGAACACTCAGCTTGTCCGGCAGCCGCCAAATGAACCATGTATTCCACTACATCATATTGTTTTATATGTGCTCTGTTTGGTTCTGGTTTCAGAACCTCCCATTAATTAATTAGTCCACAGGGTATTTCAGAAAAGTGTTAATAAGGGGAAGAGTTTAGCAATATGTAAACAGTTCTTTGTTTCCAAGTCCTGATGCAGGGATGGGGGCAGGTGTGGAAACGAGATGACCATATGTCTTTTGAAGTCATCACAGAACATTCTTCAGGTCAGAGTTGATCAAGCTGTAAAGATCTCCAGGATGTTGTAAAAGCCGCCTGGAAGCTTCAAGAGATACTTATTGCCCATTAGTTTAACAAATCTTACACATTCAAGATTGACATTTTCATGACATACCCCATCCACATGCACACTTGGCTTTGAGAGGTCTTGTCTTGGCCTCCTTCTACTACTACGGAGACAAAGGATTGGGCAAATCCAAGTGGCTAGACCTTTGTCGTCAGGGATGAGTGAGAGATGTTCACACACAGCCTCATATTCCTATTCATGGCCATGGAATTGCTGCAAAATATCCATTTCAGAAATCAGATGAAAACGTCTGGATTGTACCTCGGCTTGTAGCTGTGATTTCCTGCAGTGGGGGACATTTGCTGTGCAAATGCTGAATTCAACACTGAGGGTGCGTTCACATGTTCAGTTTTCCAGATGCAGTTTTCAAAGCCAAAAACAGGTGTGGATCACAATGGGTGAGACCATATCATTGAGAGAAGCTACTCTTCCCCTTTTCTTTACCCCACTTCTGGTTTTCACATCTGAAAAACTGGACGTGTGAACACATCCTAAGGTCTCTTGCCCGTGAGCGGGTACAGTAAAAAAAAAAATCACTCCACCCGCTGAAGGGATCTACCAAACCTCGGATCACTGGAATGAACTGACATGCCGAGTCCATTCCAGTGATCAGAGGTCCGGGTCAGAACATTCCTTCAGCCAGGAGCGCGAGGATGAGATGTCCGGAGTTCTGGGCGGCTAATTATGCACACCCCCGCACCTCCCTCTCCCCATATACGGGAGGCGAGCGCTGCACACTCCTTCCCTCTCCATATGGATGCACGGTGTATGGCCGTGACCATTGGGAAAGCACCGTGCGGCACCGTACCGCCACTTGGAGCCTACTATTGTCTATGGGGACGTACAAGGTCCCCACGAAAGCAGTGTTCATAGGGCCTCATAGGCAGGGGCTGCAAACTATAGATACAGAGTACAGAGAAAAAGAAAAAACCTTCTATAAAATGAACGTAACCAGTCACCTAATGCACGTGTTACCCCACACTGCACTATGGACAAAGTCTCTAGAAAGACTAGGTATGATGTAATGTATCCCCCCCCCCAGATCATGTGATGATCAATATGTTAGGCTGTAATTGTTGGCTTGCAGTGCATCCAGTATGACCAGTGTTTTTGCTAAGACCCATCTCAGTGAGGTAATGTGCAGTGATTGCAGTTCCACACATTATTACTATGGTAACAGAGGACAGTCTGTTACATCATCACTGGGGACAGAGCATGAGAGGGAGGAGCAGTTACTGAGAACTGAGGGATCATGGGACTTGTAGTATCCTGTGGCGGCCATCTTGGAGATAACTCAGTTTACTTCAGAGAGCCCCTAAAATTTGGCGAATCGTAAAAGCAAACTATTTAAGCTCTATTCTGTGATGAATGACATTGAGTTTTGTTGTATTCATTTATTTATAGCATTATGGAATTTTGTATCAGACATTCATATTCCAGGAATACCCCTTTTAAAGTTTTAGTGGGATATTCTACTTACTGTAATCATTTTATAACAATAAGCAGAATTTATAGGATTTTGTAAGGAGAAAGCCAATATAGAACAAATGCTCCTCCATGCTTGCCTCCTATCATGTCCAGTTATTACCATCTTAAAAGATGCCTCTTTGCTCCACTTTCTTCCAGGTGCAGATTTATGTCCTTTACTGTACAAGGAAAACTGATGTAATTTTCAAGTAAACTCTAAATTAACACAAGTTAATACTAGTCATTTTCTGCATTTCTGTACAACTTCCTGAAATATATTTGCTGCCATGTCACCCAACAATGATGGACTTATTATACACTAGTGAGAGGACACCGGCTACTGTACACTCAGCCTACACTGAAGTCGCTTTGTATATACATTGTTCTGCCAGGCTTCTTCTTGAGCTGCTCCTACAGGGTGTGCCCAAGTATAGCAGCATCCTTTGTACTCTTTCTATCGCCATACTGAGCGGTTCAGTCATCAAAGTCTGGGATGTCATCATATGAGTACCCTCTGTACCCTTTATATGCATAATATGCGATGCGGAGGTGATAAAAGCCGGGCAGGAAAACCAGGATTCCGATGATCAGCACAGGGATGGCCCGCTCATTGCCCTGGAAGAATACAAAACCGCATCAGAAATGGCAGAATCATTGCACAGTCTATAATGCTAGTACTAGGCGCCAGCAATATCAAGTGACAAAGTATTTCATCAGAGAACTCATGATTGATGCTGTGCCCCTGACCAACATGGTGGTGGTTTGTTTCAATTTGTACCCACATTTGCACCCAATTTGTACCCATCAAAAGATATGGCACCAGAATCGAGCAAATTCATATTACGTTCAGTCGACTGAGGACCAGCAGCCCAGAGCCATGGCTACCCATACCGCCTTGTAGAGACAACAAAGAAATGGACCTCCAGCCCTGCAATCCTTATACATAGTCCTTAAAGGAAATCTGACAGCAGTTTTGACCATGCAAAGCTGCAGGCAGCATTCGGTATAGTCCCCAGAGAGCTGTGTAATGATGTTATGTGTGTGTTGTTAGTAGTGACAGGACTGTGGAAAGTGAAGTTATAATCCAGCTCTGCTATTACAAGGGCTATGGAAGGGTCATTAAACCTGAAGAGCTTCCTGCTCTCTGCACTGTGCTGCTCCAGACTACCTCACCTGCTATAAGCAGGAGCTGTATCAGGTTGGATACTTACTGATGACATTTAGAGCACAGGGGAGGGGCTGTGAAGCAGTTCATTGCAAAAAGCCCAAAGCTCTTCAGCCTGGAAGAGCACTAGCAGTAGTTGCAAACCTGGCTGACACGTTACAGATTGTCATGCGGAAAATTTGCATCCATTACTCACAGGTTTCTTTGCCTTTATTTTGCAGATTTGTCTATTTAGTGTTGCTTTATGTGGATTTTTCGCACCAAAATCCACAAGTAAACATGTGCAGGTAACTTGACTACACACACACACAAAGGAGAGTATTTATCATACGCTGGAATATGAAAGCCCCAACAGCACCAAGTATGAAGGCTCTGGACTCTTGTGGTATCTAGCAGGTTGCCGCACAGCTCTCTTTTGCTACGTCAAGTTCACAGGCGCGGGGACGGGAACAACCCATGCCGGCCCACTCCCCTATCAGCCACCACCCACTTCCTGGCTGGCCACGCCCACCTTCACAGCCCACCATGGTGTGCAGGTGTCGGTAAGGGGAAAATAATTGCAAGTGCTAGCAATAAGCTAGCATTTGCAATTATTTCAGGGCTTCTACGCCAGTGTCCTGCCGCCTAGTCTCTACTTATTATAATCAAAACTGATGACAAGTTTCCTATAAACTTCAAAACTGCAAAGCTCATCTTTTTCCCAAGAAGTTTGGTTCTGGTGCTGCATGTAGGCAATAAAGAGCAAAATATTAAAAAAACAAATAGATTTGTGGGGGACACAATTTTCATGGCTGTCTGACATAGATAAATAAGGAGGACTGAAAATTCAGCTTACCCCATTTCCGATGTGTCCAGTGATGAGGAGAGCACCAATCACAATCAGCAACGTGCCAATAAGGAACAGGACAGTGGCCAGAGCAATGGCTTTGTAGGGGATTTTTGGAGGGCTCCTTTTAAACTGGAAAAATAGTCATTAAAAAAAAAAGTTTAACATTGATATTTCTTAATGACATGATCTAATCTTCCGATATCTTATGGCATAAGAAGCCAGACTAGAGCTGAAAACACACACGCAGGAAGGTAAGGTATAACCCTCCCTTTATAGTTCCCTTTCCATTTGAATAACTTCTGGCTCAGGCTCCAGAAATGCACCAAAAACTGCATGTGTGAATTATGCACATAGGAATTTTGCAGTCTTGTTTTATTACCCAGAATACTCGTTATGACTGTATGGCATCCAAGTCTTCTCAGAGCCAGCTCTTATCTCAATCTCTGTTTGCATATTTAGTGGTTTACATTGGCATATGGTTGGTTTTGCTTGGCATCTCTTCATAGAGCAATATTTCTTCTTGGCCGCAGCCTTGCTATGATACTATAATTATTATTAGTGGTCTTGCGCCATCTTGTGGTAATAACACAGTTCCACAAGCAAAATTCTAGAAGTCCCTTATCATGTGGTAACGTGTGATCAGCTTCCTTCCTTCACAATAAAATTTGATGCTATATATATATTTTTTTTTTTTATTGCATACAAGATGGCATCTTCTACTACTTATCTCTAAAGAAAACATTCAATTAAAATGGATGATAGAAAACCATTACTTTATATATATATATTTTTTTTTTTTTTTGTGAAAAAGGTTTGTGTTGTAGTGAGAAGCTGAGCGCGAATCCCCTTGGGAACACAGCTCAATGGCCAAATCATCCCATTGGTTCTCCTATGTTCGCTCTTCATACAGATGATCTCAATCATAATGTGGTGCAGATGGAGTCTGGCAATTCTGTCTGGACTTTTTTGCACAAAATATTGGTGTAGATAGATGTAGGACCACTATGAAGTGGCATAAAGAGCATAATATAAGTGATAGATCAGTCATATCGTTCCTTACCTGAAGGTCAATGTAACCGTCATCTGTATCCGAAAGCTTGGAGTACTTCACTTTGCTGTTCGGGATGGCGGCAGCATTGCTGCGTGAGGGCATCATAGCATAGATGGCTGGGAGCAAACCAAAGAGAGCCTAGATCCTGAGGAAACATGGAGATAACATCTATGAAACATAGCAAGTTCTGTTTCTATACAAGTCAGGACAATGACTTGATACTTCATAGACTTCTCGAAATTCTTTACTACATCTGTTGCTGTACATACAAAGCGATACTTTAAGCTTGTCTTAAATTTTACCCCACTTAAGGGACAGATTGTGAATGAGGCCTGGTTACATGTTTATTTTCTTCACCATTTTTACATGTATATTTTATTTATATTTAAAGGGAACCTGACAGCAGTTATATCAGGTCTATTCCGGCCTGAAACAGACAGGCTCCCAACACAAACGACTACCGTATGTTACACTGTGTAAGCATCTGCAAGCTCATCTTGAAAACGATGTACATTACGGTCCAAGAACTGATGGCCACCTATAACTTTTTATTGCAGGTCATCCTGCGGGTTTAGCATATTTGCACCTTCCATGCACGCTAGCTAAAGCCCCTTTAATACAAGCGTATTGAAGTCCCTAAAATACTGTGGAGTGGACCATGCACAACCACCAAAACAAGGTAAATGTCCTCTCTTTGAATATTTTGAAGTCCCTAAAATAATGACCTGGACTGAGCATTGCCTGTGTTCTGGAGTAACATAACCATATCCAAACCTGAGATTCTGGCTCCCTGTGGGACTGCAGTCCAATCCCATTATCATGTCTTCATGATGGGAGCTTCATTGAGTAGTTTTATTATGAGATGTGTCAATGATAGGTCTATTAAGGCAGATAGGAGTGACATAATACTTAGGTGTTTTGCATGTTTTAACATAAAGGGGGAGATGTATGAATATGTTGCTCTATAGCAGTGGTTCTCAACCTTTCTAATGCTGTGACCCCGCAATACAGTTGCTCATGCTGTGGTGACCCCCAAACCAAGCAACTAGCAGTAAAAACACTATAAAATTACGGCTCTGATGGCTATAGGCGACCCCCGGTTTTGGTCGTGCGACCCCCGCTGGGGTCCCGACCCACAGGTTGAGAACCACTGCTCTATAGAGTAGAACTAGATAATGATTAATGTGGTGCAGTATAAGTCAGTTGAGTCGTACTTTGCCCCTCCTATTAGTTGGTCTGGTTTGCTGTGCCTGAAAAATTTTCTGGCACAATATTTTCTTATGCGACCACTTCCCCCTTTCCAGACAATACAAAATGTGTCACGCAGCATTTCAGGTGCAAATTCTGGGAAAGACATATTAATACACCTCCCCCATTAAAATACATCTTGAAATGAAAATGCTGGGCCTTGCAGTTCCAATTTAATGAGCTTGTAGCCGTCTATGTGCAGTGTCAAGGACCGGATACAATCCTATTACATCAGTAAACAGAGAGCCTTGAAGGGCTTTCTCATAGACTTGTAAGCTCTTGAGATCAGGGCCCTCACTCCTATAGTTTCATATCTAGACTGAGTTCATTTCCGCATTTGTCAGATTCCGTTACACATTCTATAATTAATATCTGAAAAATAGCACAGCCAGCCATTTCTATTCAATACAAAAATGGATTATTTTATTACATCAAGAGTTCGGTAAATGTATTTATCACAGATTCTTAAAAAATATCTAGAAAATTGACTTTCCCAGAAAGGACACTTAAAGAACATCTACCACCAGGATGAAGGACTGTATGCAAATGAGCCTGAGGGGTTCCATAAGTGTTAATGGCTGATTTGCATAGTCTTTCATCCTGGTGGTAGATGTCCTTTAAGGAGGGGATTTATCACTCCACTTGGGTAGTGCTGGGCCGGCTCCTAACAGTCCTACCCTGCCCCTAGTCTGTGCCCATTCAGGTTTTAGGCTAAGTTGCAACTCCACACCAGCGCAGATACTCCCAGGGTTTACCAGGAGGCTAGAGCGTGTGCCAGGGGCTGCGGGCGCCTGTGTATGATAAATGTGTCCCTTGTTCTCTATCACCAGACCATGTAATAGGTGAGATGTGCTGGGACTCCAGTGACTCCATAGAATATGGATCCATATGTATATGAGATACACAAATGGGATTTCTGAGACCAGTACATTGGGAGGAGAGTACAATACCAAGCACAGAGTATAATAACTGGCTGTCAGACCCCCACCTAGTATTAATGGTCTATCCCATGGACAAGCCATTCCTCCTTTTTTGGGTTGCACTCCTGACTGGCTACAAGCTTAGCCACATCAGCGCCAGGATTAGCCCCGGGCAGTGATGTGAGGAGGCTGCTCCTCCATATACACATCACTGACAGAGCGGCTCTACAAGGCGGATACCGGAGCCTACGGAGCGCGGGAGGGGACATACACACATCAACCAAACTACCTGATACAAGAACCCATAGTGCAGGTGGACACCTCCGGGTTACCGAGCCACATACAGGAAGTGACCGCGTGATGTCACGACCATGTGACCAGTCACATGGTGAAGAGGAGCGCGCACGGCATTGGTGCGGAAAGTCGGGCAGGGTTTGCTGTGTTTGTCCGTTTCAATGAACTTTATTATCCCGGCATTGATTACAGTAGTATCTCATCCTACGGGCTGAGGGAATGTTTAGATGGAATATATACATTATATTAGCAAGCTAGGTAGAGAAATCAGACAGCTGTATATGGTAGATATGAGATAGACGGTGAATTTGGTCTCGGGTTCTTCCATGACCATTACTGGCTTTGTTATCCTGATATATGTTATGTAGGTGACATTTGCAAAAAGTTTCTATGTGTTTGCGTGGGTTTCCTCCGGGTCCTCCGGTTTCCCTCACACTCCAAAACATACTGGTAGGATGATTAGATTGTGAGCCCCATTGGGGACAGGAACTGATCTGGAAAGCCCTGTGCAGCACTGCGTAATGTGTGTGCACTATATAAATATGGGAATTCTTATTAGGTGATGCCATTGCTATCCCAAAGCTACAGAGACTGTTACTTTGCCATTAGGTCACTGTATTGGGTAATTCATACTTTAAGGGAACCTGTCATCAGATTTTACCTTATTAAACTATCAGTCCCCTCAGCTACAGTATGAAATGTCCTTTATAGAATTCCCTCTCATGTGAAAACTTTTTACCTATAAAAATAAATCTCCAAAGTCATGTGAAAAGATCAGATCTGATAGTGTGTTGTGGCAGAGATGTAGCAGAGCTAAGTGTGTCCTTGTGTGTTATATGCATATCTGATCTGTGTCATCTCTCTTTCTATGTGTAAGATACTAGTGCAATGTTCAGAAGCCAGATGAAAGTCTATATAAACCTGTACCCTGGTACTCTAACCGCATTGTCAGCTCACAGAACTAGATGGATCATGAAGTGTCTGCTTAGACATTTCGATATCCGAAATCATTGCGTTTTCGGACAGATAGATTTACCACCTAAATAAGTTGCTGAATAACATTTTCCATTTGTCTACTTTACATTTTCATAATTTTTTATATGTCTGGATAATTTATTTTGATGTTACGCAGCTTACAAATCGAATATCAATTTACCATATTTTCAGAACTGACTATTTTGGGGATAATTACCGTTTTGAATGAAATTTTACATATTTAGCATTAAAACCCCCTATATAACCAACCCATTTTCAAATCTGCACCCCTCAAACTATCAGGAACAGCTTTTAGGAAGATTGTTAACCCCCTGAGATCTTTATAGTAATTGAACCAAAGTGAATTGAATGGAAGTGAAATTTAGAATGGACCGATTTTGACGGGTATACGTTCATTTAACCCTAAAATTTACACATTTGCAAAAGATGAAAGAAAACCCATCTTATAATTTGTTCTGCAATTTCTCCCAAGTACAGAGACCCCCCACATGTGGCTGTTACTTGTTTTATGGGTGCACAGCGAGGCGGAGGAAGGACCTGTAGCTGCCAGGATTTTAGCTTCCTCATTTGCCTAAAATTTTCACTTTATCATTATTGGGGCCATGTGACTGGTTTGTTTTTTTTCGGGATAAGCTGCTTTTTCCAGTGTTACCATTTTGGGGTTGGTATCCCCCATTGTTGAAAATTTATGAAGTTTTTTTTATGAGGGCAGGAGTAGAAAAGCATCAATTCTGTACTGGATTTTTTATTTTTTGGTGTTCACCGTATAGCCTAATAATCATGTTCTCTTTATTCTGTGGGTCGATACGATTACGTGGCTACCAGGCATCAATATTTTTTCTTATGTTTTACTAAATTTGCCAAATAAAACCCTAATGTGGGAAAAAAAAAATATCTATTTGTTCATTGCCGTCTTCCAAGTGGCAGAACATTTTTACCTTCTTGGCAATGGAGCCGTTTGATGGCTTGTTTTTGTGGGACATGTTGTACTTTGCAACAGTCACATTCAAATCATAATTTTTGGCAGGTTTTAAGTTTTTTTTATGGCGCTCATATGGGTTCAATAATTATTTAGAGCTAGTTAAAATATAGTAGGTTTTAAATTTTTTTATTCTTATTTGGGGTTAAGTGGAAAAAGTCTAATAGTACATATTTTTTTTTAAATTAACCCAAAGTTAAAGGGCACCTGTCATCAGGTCTCTGTCTCTATTTCTGTCACCACTACCTGTTGGAGCAGCTCACAAGGATCCCATTCCAGCCTTTATCTAGTTATTTCATACATTATTCATTGTAAAATCATCTATTCTTTATTATGTAAATGAGGCTGGTCACATGGTCAGAGGCAGTGATGTCACCCCTGTCCTCCCCTCTCCTCCCCCTGCTCATGTCTGTGTGGTATGTATAGTAAAGCATGGCTAGTGTGTTTGCTGCATCTGCTGACATGCTGCATCCTCCTAATATACAGGTGAGAGACACAGACATCAGCTACACATGAATCTGACATGTTCTGCTGTAACATGGGTGCAGCCTGGAGCTGCTGTATCTCTCCTAAACACACACACATGCACACAGGCTGCAGGGGGCGTGGCCACCAGCACCAGGAAGCACATCATTATACAGCCTCACATCATTATACAGGCTGTCAGTCATGCCCTGGGGGTGTGGCTGTGCCTCCCACTCATGAATAGAGTGGACAGTTTAAATATGCTAATGCTTCATTGGACATTTCACAGGTCATTTGCATACAGCTTTAAGACCTCATTGCTTAGGTTTACAGGCATGTAGAGGGACAATGAAGGGATAGGGACAATGCTCTCTAATGGCAGTTTATGAAAATATATTTAGTTTAGGGGGGTTATTTTGCCTGACGGGTTCTCTTTAACAATTCCTTATTTTATTTTCGGTCGTTTTGAGATGTATAGTCTCTGGCAAACAGAGCAACTATGTAGGCGTTTTATTTTATGGGGAAATATTGTATTTATGAATATCTATATTTTAGAGTGCATTTTTATTTAATATGTCCCACATGAGGTCATAAGGTTTCACTTTTTTTTCTAATTTTACTTCATCCTGTTTTACAAGTAACCCCTTGTAACCGAGTCAACTATAAGAGCCTCGGTACAGTCACATGTCACATTTTGTAAACACAAGTGTTAACACTGTTTAATTAGGCAAATGTCTCTTCAGCAGTTGCAATGTGTTTTTAAACGCACCCAAAGTTACATAGGAAACCCACCACCCGAGACTAGGGATTCTGATCATAGCTGTACTGGGTCTAATCTGACCCAGCAGCTCTGAGTAGCCTCTATAGACCCGGCAGCGGTGTAGGCTCTTCTCATCCATGCATCACACTCCTTCAGCGCAATGCTGTGAGCGGAGAAAGTAACAAGCCATCTCCCTAGGTTCTCCCTGTGCCTCTGACACAGAGTAGGCACCTAAAAAATATTCCATAGGTGCAGGTCTCAAGAATGCTGTCCCCAGCTTAGTATAGAAGCCAAATGTTTGAGTTGGGAATACAGCACCCAACATTACAGAATTGTTGCAGTTTTGTATTCTGGTCCATAAAGGTTGACAGTTTTTGACAAGTACATACATGGGACAATTTATCATCAGTAAGCATAAGATGAAGCCCTGCCTACATTTAAATAAATGCACTGTTTTGAAACCAAAAGTCTTTATTCTCGGCATGGAAAAGTTTACAGCTCTCCAGTTTATTGTATATTGGCTTCAGTAGGATTTCATGTTTAAACCCCCTTTCATTTACAAAATGAACTCCAGATGTATAATAGAACAATGAGACCATCACAATCAGTTATTACAAAGATTTACTGGTTTCATATGGCAGGTATTACAAAGATTGAATATTTACAGAAATATCTACATTGCCTAGAAACACGGCCAGAATGTGATATGGATATGTTCATTACAAGGCAGCTGGGATGTTTAGTCAACTTAACCACATAAAATAAACTATACAACATTAAGAAGCTTCTTCATCCTCGATCTTTGGAGCAAGGTAGTATTTCACATGTCCCATATCTGCAATTTTGTATTCCACCACTGAAGAAAAAAAAATAAAAATTTAGAGGTTAGAAAGATAAATAGAAATGCATACAAATACCCACTGGCTATAGAGATTGCTTATAGTGTTACAAATTAGAAATAGTGGCAGACTGACCCATATCTGTTCACACACTGGCAAAGAAGCCAAAGTCATACCACTATTTGACATCCATTACTGTGTTAGAACCAGGGTCCAACAGTGACCTCTTGTGGTTGTGTCAATATAAATTTGAGGATTCTGCACAATACAATCATGATATCCATGCAAAGAAAAAGCCATCTCCAGGCATAGGAAATTCAATCTCCAAATCAAGACTGACGACCAATCTTAAGGACAGGTTATCAACAGTGGAGATTAAATATCACTCACCTAGTGGGATATCTGCTGACATGCTGAGGGTCACTGTGGGTGACAGGGGTGTGGCTTTGGTAAAGAAATTAAGATACCTCAAAGCAAATGTAAGCTGTACTGGCTCATTCATTTCTATTGTAACCTAATAGAAAAAAAGAAATAGTTACATTTTTACTACAGTACAATTAAAGTTAGGACACAATGGCAAAGGACAATTATAAATAACACTTACAGCTTCATCCTCTTTATCAACATTTGATGTCTGTGACAGCTTGACATTCCCTGTTCCTAATTCACCACTTGCAGAGAATTTGACTCCATCCTTTGCACACGAGATCACCACAGCATCACCAATTTGGCTAAGATCTCTACAAATACGTGCAAATTCCCCTGATGGCATCTTTATAACACAACTGTATTCTTGTTCCTGTTGAAAAGAAAAAAAAAATAAATAAATAAATTAGAAAGCAGTCGAACAGTAGTCAAATACAGATTGTTGTCTAACCCCTAAAATATTTACCTAGTTAAAGATGCCATGTGTGATATACCACAGACCATATATGATCTTTTATTGCTGCTCTATCCAAACATGTACTCAGAGGTCCAGGGTGGTGGTTCCTTCAGACAAAGTAGCAGGGAACCCAGTAACACAACTATAGAATGTTCAAGATGCAGCTACATTAACAAATCTACCACCAGGAAGTGTGCATCCTCTGGCAGGATCCCCTCTAAACTTCTTGTGCCCTTGTTTAAAAGAAACAAAAGCATTATAAAATACGCAAATGAGTTATGTGATCCAGGCTCCATTAATACCTATGGAAACCAGATTCCGTTCGGCTCATTTGTATAGTTGTGAAAACTTTTTTTGTAAAAAGCAGGGCATTAGAAAAGAGCAGATTCTGTCAGAGGGTGCATGCACACCAGTATGCAAGTGTGCTTTGTTTACAAAGCTTTATTTTGGTGGTAGATTTCCCATTCAGAGTAGCGGAATATGGGATTTGATCAGCAATTACCAACCTGGAATAGCATGATATATTTCTTTGCATTATACCCTTTCACTAAATAGGTTCCATTGCTGGATTTGGCTTACAAATACTAAAAAAAATTTCAATGCCTACAACAGTTCTGCAATTTGCCTGTTTATTTTGATCTTTATGAAACCTATTAAAATGCCCTGTAAAGCCCTTAAAGGGGTATTCTCATCTCGGCATTCACATTCAGTAATCTTCCATATATAAACATTTCTTCAATTGGATGTTAAAAAAAAAAAAAAATGTCTGTGAAGATAATTTCCCATAAACATAGCCATGTTGTCCCTTAGAAACGAGATAGCTTCCTCGGTTACGACCACGTCACATTTAGGCAGCAGTGGCCAGACATTTACTATTGAGCCTTGCCTGACCACCTGGCTTCAGCGATCATCACTATAGGATGGCTGTGGGACATTTAGTAATTCTCAGATATTTCACATACAAAAACTATTTGTGCAATCCCTTCAGCAGAGGTGGCCGTATCCGATGACACTATCTCGTTTCTAAGGGATGTAGTGATATACATTTATGGAAAATTATCTTCACACAGGAACATTTTTTTTAACAACATCTAATTGAAGAAATGTTTATTAATGGCAGATTAATCAAAGTGAATGCCCAGATGAGAATACCCCTTTAACTGTCAAGTACAAAAAGAACTGGTGAGCAACCAGCTTAAAGGGTAATGTTTGTGTTATGCAGAAAGAAATTTATCTTTTGAGAAACGCCAAATGATAAATCAGAAAGGCATTCATCCTCATAAGCTAAACTTACCGGAATTCCCAACTGTTCAACATCCAGATCCATCAACTTCATTTCATAGTCAGAAACCTTTTCTTGATCTAAAATATTCAAGGATAATGCAATGATTAATATCAGGACAAAAATGCAGTTTATTGTTTAAATATGCAGTATTGCATATTAATCAGGCCTGTGACAATTAGAAATGATTCATAACATTTAAACGCACATAGGAAATTGGAATTGGTTTTCTATTTCAATTTAGTTGGTAGATGGGGCTGGTGAGTGCTGTGGTAAACAATTGGGTTACCAAGTATCAGTTATCAAAGGGGTGTAATTTAGTTCAGTAAAAAATTCTAGTAACAGAACAGATACCAATAGAACCAAGTATTACAGCTCAGGTTACAAGATTAAAACTTACTTGGAGATTCAAACACCATTGTTACTGTATCTGCATTATCCTCAGCTCTCAGAGTAATTATGTCTTCACTTGCTGCACACTTCAAGATTTTGGACATACTGCAAAATAAAAAACATGCACATTAACTTTTGTACTCATCAACAGCACAACTGGTAAACCACATCTGCCAACCATGTATCATAAGCATTTCAGCATCACATGTGTTACAGGAAGGCAGAGCAAGTGCAGTTTCTACTTCACAGGCCTGTGAAGTTACATCCATCAGTCACAGGGCCTGTGTATAATCTGTCCATCAGGTGAATTTGGCTTTGTTGCAATACCAAGAAAGGCCACTGCTCACCAAGAGCACTACAATTGTTCCATATGACCGTTTGTACTCTAATGTGATGTCATATTTACATGGGTGCCCGATAATTTGTAAAGCGCTATATAAAGATTATCAAGAGCCAAAACAAATGCATGGGAGGTCTGGTACAACCGTGCAGGGTCAATTGAAGAACCAATGACATAACTCCAACCATCAAAGCTTAGGAGTCTTTGTAAAATATCAGGTTAGTTCATATTCTGCCAGATGCTACTGGCCGGGTCATGTTCATTGTGATTTCTTGACACAGGAAGCACCTGTTCAGCCACAGATGCCATTTACTGACTCCTGCCTTCTACATCTTGTACCATCCAACAATGCTGCCAGCCCCAAGAGCCCATTCTCTTTACCTCATCTCCAGTTCTGTAGCTCACAGTAGCAAGAGTTACTCTCTTAGAGAAGATTCTATAATTAAGACTCTTTAGCAGGAACAGGCAATATTTTATTAAAATAGGGAATTCTAAATAGGACATTTCATCACTGCCTAAGCTACGTGGTATTTTCATGGGACAAAGTACCAAAAAGTTCCCTTTAAACATCTTAATGGATGGCATTTCCAATCAGCAGAATAGACCTTCCCTTTAATGACAGCCCTACAATCAGACACATTCTCATTTTGAACGGGGCTCCAGACTACATGTCATCTCCTCGTTCACACTCTGCTCTTGTATGGAGAAGCCGCTCTTCCCTCAGTGACACATGTCTCCTGCACAAACACAAGAAAGGCGCAGGCTCCGCCCACTAGACTTTTCCCGCCCGAATCATCGCGCGTCGAGCGCTGTGACGTCACCGGGGGAGAGCGAAATAAAAACGGCGCCAGAATCAGACAAGAGCGGACATGTCCCGCACACACAGAGCGGTACCGCAGCAACGGCATAAAGCCCGGTTATAGAATTACTTCATGGTGGTCATTACTGAGGTGCATCTGCAGTAGCACCACGTACAGTCATGATCTACGCCATAAGTGACAAATTATAAATCCCTCCGCCGTGTCTGTCGCCATACAGAGCAAAAAGATCAGTAATTTAGTCATCTATCAGACTATACAGCCATCCCTCAGCGTTATAGCCGGGCCCACTCCGTACCTGCTCATCTTGACGCCGATGGACTGGTTGCGGTCGCAGCGGTAGGTGTCAAAGCCATCGGAGCGGAGGGTGAGCTGCACCAGGGACACATGAGACGAGTCCATGCTCTGCAGGCTGATGCCGCTGGAGGTGATGTCCCAGCAGGCCTCATCTATGAGATCCTTCAGGGCCTCCAGCACCTTCTTCAGGATGGAGCCCTGCACTAGTCTGGCCTCAAACATGGTGACGGTAATGTGTCAGTCACTAGCGCGCTGCGGTGGAGAAAAAGATGATGGGTTTCCCGCCTCCTGCACTCAGCCCCCGGTGTTGCAGCACTCTCTCAGCTCCTGTCAGCTCGACCTGTGGCGCCAAATAAGCCCGGCAGCGCCACCTCCCGCCGCTTATAAGCCGGGCGTCACGTGTTCCGCTGCGTCACCTGAAGGAGAAGGGCGCCAAATTCGTTTCCCGCCTTCAGCGGCTCCTTGTCTGAGGAGAATAGGAAGCGGCGTGTGACAGAGTGTATGGCGGGTATAGCACATTGTTCTCACTATACTGTGCTTATAACATACCATTCATGTGTATATATGAGGAGCTACGTGTGATGTAGCATATATTTGTAGTGACCGCATTATCTGTGAGGTACTTTACTACAATTTCACTTGTTACACTGATTTATTCACAGGTCTATATTTAATTGACCAATTGTTGGTTGCCCACTTTATCTGAACTTTTGGGGTTGGATTAGGGCCATCTCCCATTTGTGTTTTTTGCCAATGTTTACCAGGTTTTTTTTGTATTTAAATGGATTGTAAATTAAAGTTAAAATATTCCTTATAGAATTCCTTTTATCTGAAATCTCACCCATTTACCTGTAAATAATCTCCCTCACAGTCATCGAATATGACCATTTTCACATCAAGTTTAGTGGTTGCAGGAGTAGTGTCATTTATGAAGCCCTTGTCTTCTGTGCTATAGCACCTAGAAACAAGCTCTTTGGGGGGGAGGGATTTACTAATTCTGGCGCAAGCACGACTGCCGGCATCGGAGATTAGTTTCCGGAAAGCACAACCCGATGTGTTAAAGTGGCGCACGGCTGTAAGTAAATAATGGGTAGACGGTAATAATAAGTTGTGCGCCATACAAATGCAGAAATCAATGAGATGTGCGCCAAAATCTTACATGGACTGCGTCTTAATTTTGCTCTCTGACCATTTTTTTCCTGGACTATTGTGCGCCTAAAAATGCCGACAAAATACACATAAATGTGACGGATAATGTGGAAAAGTTAGGCCAAGCCCACATGAAAAAAAACAAAGACTGAGTCGTCAGGATACTCGGAAACATCTGTTCTTTCTGGCGCTGTTCTGGCGTGGCAGCGCCCCTTTCCGAGTTCACTCAACCCACCACTTTCCGGCTCCCTTCCCGGCTGGCCAGCATGTGCGCGCCGGCAGTTGAGGATTTAAAGGGCCAGTGTGCCGCTGACTGATTGGCGATGCCCACTTCCTGCACACGCCCCCAGTATATAGGTTGCCCCAGCACATCCTCCCATAAGATAGGTTGCCCCAGCACATCCTCCCAAGTAGATAGGTTGCCCCAGCACATCCTCCCAAGTAGATGGGTAGTCAAAGCAAAAAAAAAAGAATATTCACTTACCAGCGCTCCCTGCAGCTTAGACGATGGCGGAGATGGCGCCTGGGTCATACAAAGGATGTAGGCTGCGGTAACATTGCTGCGTGTGTCCTGTGATCAGTCTAAGACACACAGCAGCCACCACTATTTATTAATAATCTGTCTGAGAGCCAGATGCAGCCAACAAAAGAGCCACATCTGGCTCCCGAGCCATAGGTTCCCTACCCCTGTTATAAATGATCCGCAACAATTCTGCTCCCAAAAAAAACAATAGATCCTGGCATTTTTTAGGCGCAGATATGATAATACATGTCCCCCTTTGTGTCCTACTTTGTAATCTACAGAAACAGAGATACAGGCAGCTAAAGACATAGCTGGTAATACAAGCTGCAGATAAAGATACAGCATTAGCAGTTAAGGGTGCTAAAAGGTTAAAGGGAAACTGTCAGCAGAAATTGAAGTAATAAACCGCTACCAGTATGTCACCAAGCAGCTGAACACCTTCAATGTTTTGTTCCTTTCATGACCCAGTGAGGTGGCAGCATCCAGGAAATCTACTTTCATGTGAGATTTAAATTGGCTGAATATAGTCAAGGAGGTGGAGATTTTACCACTGCAGTCAAGCTCTTTCTTCCTCAATAAGCCGCCTTCATTGTAATTGATGGTCTTGCACCCAGAGACATCACAAAACAGTCCAATGAACGATTTCAATCACAGAGGAGGAGGTGCTCAGAGCCTTGACTTCAGTGTTAAACTCTCCTCCTGCTTGACTTTTTACAACCAATTTACATCTCACTTGTTGATTTTTCAGGATGATGCCTCCACACTGGACCATAACAGAAACAATAACTAGAATTTGTTATGCCGCTTGATAATATTCTGATCGTGGTTTATTAGGCCAATTGCTGATTACAGGTTCCCCTTAAGCTTCCTATGCTCTTGATTTTAAGAAAAAAAAAAGGCTTGATAAATTATGCAAATGAGCTTGAGGGACTCCAGGCTCCATTAACACCTGAATGAAGTTGGCCCCCCCACCTTTTTCTAATCAAACAAAATTGGTGTCAAACATTTGTGATGGTTTGTGCAGCAGAAATTTTGACACCAATTTTGTTTGATTTGAACAAGGTAGGGGGGCCAACTTCACTCAGGTTCCATTAACACTTATAGAGCCCGGATCTCTCATTTGCATAATTGTAAAACCATTTTGTGTAAAAGCTGGGGCATAAAAAGCTAAAAGAAGAACAGATCCTGGCAGATGGCACACATGTTTTTCAGCCTTTTGAAGTTCCCCCCTCGTAGGGCGCACGCACCGCTGATTGGTGCACTGGCTGAAAACATCCCTTCCTGCGCTGCCGGATCTTTGTGCCTCATAGCCTAAGAGAAAGCTTTGAAGCGAGTATTCCTGCGTTCCTGTGTATTCCTGCGTTCCTGTGTGTCCCCGCTGTGAGTCCTGTTTTTCCTGTGTTTCCTCCGTGTTGCTGTGTTCCGTGTGCCTGTGTTCCCATTCCCACCTGCCTGGACCTCCCGTTGCTGACCCCGGACTTGGATTGACCTTGCATCTCTGCCGCCTGCCCTGACCCCCCTGTGCCTGGACCTGACCACGAGATTGTCTTCCGCTAAGGTACCTCGACCTCGGCTGCCACCGCAGGCTAGTCGCACCTGGGAACGACCTGGTGGTATCCTGCCGCAGCAAGTCCAACCCACTTTGCGGTGGGCTCTGGTGAAAACCAGGTGTCCGCTAGTTCCATCTCCCGTGGTGGTCCAGAGGATCCACTGATCCTGACAGTAAGATCCAGCCATGGATCCCGCCGAGGTTCCGCCTCCCAGTCAGCCTGATCTTGCCACCATCGTGATCCACCAATTCCGGCAGGTTCCTGCACAGCGGAATCAGCTTGAGCAAGTAACTGCCATGCTGCAACAGCTGCTAGCTACCCAGCATCAGCAACAGTCTCCTGAGGCTGCACCTGCGACTCCTGCTACCCCAGCTTGCCTTCCTTCTGCTGAACCCAGGCTACGTCTCTCTTTGCCCGGCAAGTATGATGGAGATCCCAAGATGTGCAGGGGCTTTATAACTCAGTTCTCCCTGCACATAGAACTCATGCCATCGCAGTTTGTCACTGATCGGTCCAACGTGGCATTTGTCCTCAACCTCCTTTCCGGGAAAGCCCTGGACTGGGCTACTCCTCTTTGGGACAGAGATGACTCGGTTAAGGCAGTGTTTCCTCTTTTGGACAGAGATGACACGGCATTTCTGGCAGTGTTTCGGTCAGTCTTCGAAGAACCGGCATGGGCCTCCTCTGCGGAGACTGCATTATTGAACCTGCGCCAGGGCAACTCGTCTGTAGGAGAGTACGCAGTTCAGTTTCGCACCCTGGCTTCCGAACTGGCGTGGAACGATGTAGCCCTCATCGCTACATTTAAGAAAGGACTCTGTGCAGGTCAAGGACGCGCTGGCGGCTCGGAACCTGCCGTCAACTGAGTGGTCTCATCACCCTGGCCACTCAAATTGACGTTCGGTTTAGGGAGCGTGCTGAGGAACTACGCTCCGAGTACCCCCAAGGCCGTGCTAGACGTCTTCCTCGCCTGGCACCTGTCTTCCAAAAGCCGCTCCAGCCCCCGCCTGAATCTTCTGCTGAGGAACCTATGCAGGTGGACCGAATCCGGCTTTCTCTACAAGAGCGTTCCAGACAACGTCAGGAGAACCTCTGTATGTATTGTGCCAGCCCAGAGCACTTCATCAGGACTTGTCCTGCCCGTCCCCAACGTCCGAGAAACGCCAGCACCTAGGGTTCTTGGGAGAAGCGTCCCTAGGTGTGAGCAAAGCTTCTCCACGCTTGACGATTCCTGTGCTCCTCAGCGCTGGTACTGGCACCCCGATTCAGGTTCGTTTCTGTATCTTCTGGACTTCAGGTCTACAGGGCACAACTTGTGGATGCAGCCCTGGTTCTCCCGTCCAATTCTGAGTGGTTCATTCAAGAAGCCGTGGTCCATTGCCTCGGTCAATGGCCAGATCCTTTCTGTACTCATCTGGTTTCAGACTGCCCCCTGCTCTTGCCAGTTGGCGAACTACATAAAGATAGACTTCAGTGTGTTTGTTGCTACCCAACGCACCCAAGCCTTTGGAGGGGCTTCCAGCTCCATATCTTGATTAGCAGACGTGTTCTCCAAGAAGAAACCGGCTGAAACCCCTCCTCCAATCGTCCCTATGACTGCCCCCTTGATCTGCTGCCGCTACTTCGTCACGGGTGTCTGGGTGTACCTGCTCTCAGTACCTGAGGCTGCCGCTTTGTCTAGCAGGATGGCTCTCTCCCGCCCTGTATAGACTATCGTGGTCTTAACAAGTCGCCGTTAAGATAATCGTTACGTCTGTCGCTGATCACGGGCTGTTTGACCATCTGCGGGGTGCCAGAATTTTTTCCAAATTGGATTCTTGGGGGCCTACAACCTTATCCGTAACGGAAGGTGTGATGGTGGAAGGAACCGCCCTTAACACCTGGATGGCATTTGATATCTAGTTGCCCTTTGGTCCTTGAAACGCGCAGCTGTTTCAGGAATTTTGTGAATTATATCTTCCGGGACTTATTGTACTGTTGTGGTGGGTACCTGGTGACATTCTTGTGTATTCTGCGGTCTCAAGTCCCAACCAGTCCCACACGCAAGTGCTCAGCCGCTCAGGATGAACCCCTCTACGCCAAACTGCAGAAGTGGCCAGTTTCATCAAGAGAGCCTTCCCTTCCTCGGCTACATCATTTCTGATAACTTGGCAGGATCCATCTGTAAGTTTTATCTGCGGTTCTTCAGTGGTCCACGCCAGTGGGACGGCAAGCTATACAAAGATTTCTGGGCTCTAATTATTATAGACAATTATCCCATTCTCTCTCGCGCCGATGTGGCGCTTACAAAGAAGGTGCTAATCCCTGTGTCTGGCCTCCAGCAGAAGAGAAGAGGCCTTCACGAAATTAAAGACTGCTTTTTCCTTCAGTTCTTACCGACCTGATACTGAAGCCGTTCTTTTGTGGAGCGCTGCGGTCCTTACCAGGAGGGGCCTAGGGGCTGAACTTCATTGCGTTTCTCTTCCAAGACTTCTCCCAGTGAGAGAACTTATTCTATTGGAGATCGGGGAGTTTCTAGCTATCAAGCTTGCTTTGGCAAGAGTGGCGCCATCTGTGGAGGAAGCCGATTACCATTTTCAAACAACTCAATATACCGATACCAACGATGAACTATCACCGCTTAGCGATTGAATCCGTGTCAAACCGGTGGTATCCCTCTCTTTTCTCGCTTTGGACTTTCAATCCATTTTCGTTCCTGCTGAGAAAAACATCAGGCTGACGCCTTGTCCCGTGCTTGATGTTTATGGGGAGGACTCTGCTCCGAGACATATTCTCTCGAGAGACTCGTGCTTGCAGCGCGGTGGACCTCTGCAACTGCCTCCCGGCAAGACTGAGAGCGACCTGGTTTTCGAAGAGGATCCTGACCGGGGACATTCTTCTCGGTGGTGGGCACCCGGGTGCGTTGCAGCGCTCTGTGGCCTTAATTTCCCGTTCTATTGGTGGCCTGATTTGGTCAAGGACGTTCAGGATTTGTGGGGTCCTGTGGCCAGACCAAGCGTCAAAAGACATAGAGATGTCGACCATTTCTTTTTAGTCCTGGTGAAGGGTCTGGCTGTCACCAGATGTTCCGACTGAAGATCCGGGCTATAAAATGGGACCACCGCGTTCTTGGTTCTTGAAGTCCTCTAGCCGCATCAACCCAGTGGTACAAGCTGCACATTCCTAACTCATTCCACGTTTCCTTTCAAGCCAGTCCATCCTCAACCACTTCAACTGACAGATGCTGCTGTGGCATTGGTTTGTCAGTTGCTTCTGGAAGTGAAGGCTGCCAGCTCGGGCGTTAAGGGCCGCCTGCCTCGGTTGAGGTTGTCAAACAGGGCGACCAGAATAGGGATAGGTACTACCAGATTGCAAACCTTCAAGGCTGCCCAGTGGTAGGTGTCATCAATAGAGGTGTGCCTCAGGCTTTGATGGGAACAATCACTGACATCCTCACAGGGAGTCATGTCTCTCTTCAAGTTGGAGCTTTTCACTCTCTTCATCTCTCTCCTGGGTGCAAATACATGCCCGGTCCTCAACGAAAAAGTGGGTCAGAATGCCACTCACACTGCATGGTGACACACATATCCGTCCTGACTTTCTGTGTCTCCCAAGTCTCTGGGGGTTGCCTGCATCACGGGACTTGCCAATGTGTTTCCAAAAAACAGCAGAGACTTGTTCACTGCATTGCCCTATGATTGCCCAGTGGGACCTGCTGCCTGGAACCGCCTCCTAGAGCGTGTTTCGCTCTCTTTCATTTCTTGCGGACGGTTGCCATGTCGAGGAGCTCAAAGAGAACCCTGCAAAAGGTTCTAGCAAGTCCTCCTCCGTTGGTGCAGGTTCTTTTTTGTCACCAAGAAGGACAGCTCTCTGTGTTAAAAACGCTACCCTCTGCCATTGATTACAGAGCTCTTCAACCGTCTTCGTGGTTCCAAAGTGTTCTCCAAGCTGGACCTCCTTGTGGCCTACAACTCGTCCGGATCCGCAGGGAGAGGAATGGAAACGGTTTCACACCCATGGGAAATTTAGTATTTAGTGATGCCATTCGGACTCTGTAATGCTCCTTCTGTCTTTCAGGAGTTTGTGAATGATATTTTTAGGGACCTCCTGTATACGTGTGTCGTCTACCTGGACGACATCATGGTGTATACTGCAGACCTCGAGACCCACCAACCACACGTATGTCAAATTCTTGACGGGCTAATCATCTCTATGCCAAGCTTGAAAATTATCAATTTCACTAACTCAGCCTACCATTCTTCGGCTACATAATTCTTGGCAGAGGCCTCCAGATGGATCCTGATAAACTGCAGTTCTTCAGTGGCCATGCCCAGAAGGTCTATGAGCCTACAGAGGTTCCTGGTTTTGCAAACTATTATCGGCAGTGTTTTTCGCATTTTCCACTCTGGTCTCCATTGGGCACTTACAAAAAAAGGTGGCCAATCCCGTGCTGGCCCCTGCGGCTGAAGAAGCTTTTCCAGGTTGAAGTCGCCTTTTCCTCGGCTCCTGTTCTCACTAGGCCAGACTCTGAAAAACCTCCATCTTGAGGTAGATGCTCTCCGTGGGAGCTGTAGCGGTGATCACCCAGAAAGGGCCTAAGGGCTGAACTCTCACATGCAGTTTCTTTTCCAGGACTTTTTCTTCCGCAGAGAGAGAAATTAATCTATTGCTGACAGAGAACTATTAGCCATCATGATTGCTCTGGAGAGTGGCGGATTATTGGAGGGAGCCTCCCTCCTGCTTCTGTGTACCACGACCACAAGAACACTCTGTACCCCCGACTGCATAGTTGCTGATCCCAGGCAAGCCCGTTGGTCGTTGTTGTTCTCATGCTTCAACCTGTTAATCCACTTCCATTCTGCGGAGAGGAATGTCAAGGCTGATGCCCTGTCCCGTGCCTCGGATGTTGTTGAAGAGCCTCGGCATATCATCTTTCCTGAACAACTTGTTGTTGCAGCTCCGGTGGATCTTCGGCAACTACCTCCCAACAAGACGTATATCAGACCTGCTCTCAGGAAGAGGATTCTGTCTTGGGGACATTCTTCGCGATTGGCTGGGCACCCAGTGGTGCAATGTTCCATGGCCCTCATCTCCCACTACTACTGGTGGCTAGATCTCGTCAGAGACGTCCGGGATTTTGCGGGATCCTGCTCCTCCTGTGCCCGTAACCGAGCGTCTCTTCTCAAACCAGCTGGACCGTTGCCGATACCCAGTCGTCAGTGGTATCACGTGGCTATGGATTTTATCACTAATCATACTCTCTCCTCTGGCAATACTGTCATCTGGGTGGTGACGGACCGATTTTCCAGGATGTCCCATTTTGTTCCCCTTCCAGGTCTTCCGTCTTTTCCACGGCTTGCCAGTTTGTTCTTCCAAGATATCTTCCAGCTGCATGGACTTCCACAAAACATTGTGTCCGACTGAGGGTTCCAGTTTGTGTCCAAGTTGTGGCGTTCTTTGTGTAACCAGCTGCAAGTAAATTTGGACTTTTCTTTTGCCTACCACCCTCAGTCAAATGGTCAAGTAGAAAGGTTGAATAAGACTTTGGGCTGTTACCTCCGCCGTCTAAGACTGTCAAGATAACTGGACTGATCTGCTACCATGGGCTGAGTTTTCCTATAACTCCCTGGACTCTGGGTCTGCCGGGGCAGCTCTATTCTTTGCTGTCTACGGACAAATTTCCTGTCCTCCTCGCCCGCTGTCCACTCCCTCTGATGTCCCTGCTGTACAGGGACCTCAAATTCATTTGGCAACAAACCCGCCAGTCTCTCCTCCGTCCCAGTGATTGCACCGAGACTCAGGCTGATAAGAAGTGTAGGACTCCTCCTGTCTTCTCTCCAGGTGACAAGGTGTGGTTATCTTCCAGATACGTCCGGCTGAAGATACCTATCTATAAGTTTGGTCCCTGGTTCCTTCCCCGTCTCCCTCCTCAAGAAGCCTGTCATCTTGAACCGCTTCTCTCAACATTCTCCTCCTCCTGAGGCTGACTCTACTAATGTATTTGAAGTCAAGGAGGTGCTGGACATGAAGACTGTGAGGGTTAAGCGGTAATTCCTTATAGACTGGAAGGGGTTCCGGCCTGAGGATTGATCCTGGGAGCCCGAAGATAATATCTTGGATCAAAGTCTCCTCCAGAGGTTTCTTGGGACCAAGAAGAGGGGGAGGCCTAAGGGGGGGGGTACAGTCACAGGTGCCCCTGCGATCCATGTCACGGATCACAGACACACCCATGCCCCTCTCTGTGGTGCAGCGCTCCCCGCCCTCACCTCTCCACGATCCTGCTCCTGTGGAACAATCTGGTGGCACCTCACCACAGCAAGACCATCCCGCTTTGCGGCAGGCTCTGGTGGAGACCAGGTGCCAATTAGATTCCGATTCCAGTTGTCGGCTAGTACCATCTCCCGCGGTGGTCCAGGGGGTTCATGTGCTAGCTTTTACAGGAAAGTGGTGCCTACAAGATTGTAACCTCTTACAGGATAAGTGATCACAAGGACAGTGGTGCCCTGTGTAAATGGGATGCAAGAGACTTTATGGATGCACATGGACAGCGCAGTACAGTGCACAGCTTTCTTTATTGGTACCATATAATTTGAATCCACACCTTCGAAAGGAAAGGTTTTATGTATTTATCAAACATATGTAAAAGAACATAGTAAGACAATGATTTGCAGAATAGTTTATTTGAGCAAAAACATGTAAAGACACCATTAAAGAGTCTACATGTGTACTGCATCATATACACACATTCCCTTTAGAATCTCTTTGATCACTAAGTTCTTTCCATTGTGTTTCTGAAAGGTATAAATGAATCATGTCATAAAAATCCCACGCAGCTTCCAAGCAGAGTGATGTCTTTATACTAAATGCTAGGAATCATATAAAGCCTACAAAATGAAACTGGCATGGTTTACTATATATGTGAAGTAAATAAGCAAGAAGGTTGAGATCACACATTTTAGACACATCCTGGATTTCAGCTGTCATATTTATACTTGATTCCATTAAAGGTAGAACTGTACAGCTCCTTTTTGGGAGAAGTTTAACAATTTCCTGATTTATGAAGGGTCGGGAAGTAAGAGTTTTCCTTACGGAGACTGCCAACTAAGGGCGCCTTGTAGGCGTGTGGAGATCTGTAGCCAATGGTGCTCCACTAGATTATTCTGGGAAAACATGCAAATACGTTTTCCAGGATGGGATTATAAAAACCACACCTCTTTAGCTACCTTGTGTCACGGGTCGCAGGCGCACCCATGTACCTCCATGCAGGCCGCGGCGCTCGCCACGCGACTTGACGGGATCCAGCGGCGTCTCCCTGCGCGGGTCCCCTCGGCATAGGGGCTCTGTCAGATTTATAATTGGCGCGGGCCAGATGCCCTGGCGGATCACAGCCTTAGAAAAAGCTCCCTAGCGATTCTCCTGCGTTCCTGCTCCCGTGTGTTCCTGCTCCTGAGTTCCCGTGTCCTGTGTGCCTGTGTTCCCGTCCCCATCTGCCTGGACCTCCCGTTGCTGATCCCGGATTGGACTTGACGTTGCATCTCTGCTGCCTGCCATGACCTTGGGCCGGAACCTGACCACGAGACTGTCTCCTGCTAAGGTACCTCGGCTGTCACCGTCGGATACTCGCACCTGTGGAACGTCCTGGTGGTACCCTGCTCCAGAAAGTCCAACCCGCTTTGCGGTGGGCTCTGGTGAAGACCAGGTGCCACTTAGACTCCGGTTCCAGGTGTCGGCTAGTACCACCTCCCGCAGTGGTCCAGTGGATCCACGCATCCTGAAGCCTTTCAATGAGCCAAACCAGTTCCCTACACTGTACTGAAGAGACCCAACCAAGTTGAAACAGTGCTGTATACAGTTGGGAATCTGTTCCTTCTAATTCTGTTCCAGGGGAAAGCACTAGTCCTGTGTAACAAGCTGCTGCCTGTGCTCAACTGCACGGCACAGGCGTAGTAGCCCATGGCCGAAGTCAGCAAGGCCATAACCAGGACTGTGTTTAAGTTTGTTTGGGGTTCCAAAATAGACAAAGAGCTCACGGGCTGAGCCCTCTCCATAGCCGGTAAGTCTTTGCTGCATATTGCTATAGTGCTAGCACCGATCGCGGGTGTTTTCACCTCGATCAACGCCGGCAATGCTGACGGTGGCTTCAAAAAGATGGTCGTGGGCGCCGCCATCTTGCCGCGGATCGTCGCTCCCCGATGACGTCACAGGGAGCGCTGATCCGTCGCCATGGTAGCCTCGGGTGTACCGAATACCCAAGGCTACTTCGTTTTAACACATGCATTACAATGTGCTAGTTGCACATTGTAATGAATGGGGAGTAAAATCCACATATACTGCCATACAGTAGTATGGCAGTATATGATAGGATGAATCAGACTACCTAGGGTTAGAGTACCCTGGGAGTATGAAAACTAGTAAAAGTAAAAATAAAAAAAAGTTTAAAAAAAATTATAATAAAAAAACCTAAAAATTCAAATCACCCCCCTTTCCCTAGAACTGATATAAATATAAATAAACAGTAGGTATCGCCGCGTCCGAAAATGTCCGATCTATCAAAATATAATAACGGTTTTTCACTGCGTTTAAACCCCGTAACGGAAAATAGCGTCCAAAGTCGAAAAAATATTTAAAAATTAATAAAAAGTGATCAAAAGGTGCACAGTCCCAAAAATTATAGCAATGAAAACGCCATCAAAATTCGCAAAAAATTACACTACCGACAGCTCCGACACCAAAGTATGAAAAAGTGCCAACAGAAGATGGCAAATAAAAAAAATATTTTTGTACAGGAGGGTTTTAATTTTTTAAATATATGAAAACATTATAAAACCTATAAAAAATGTGTTATCCCTTCGTAATCGTACCGACCCAAAGAATAAACGTAGACATGTCATTTGGGGACGCCACAGTGAAAGCTGTAAAATCCAAGCACAGAAAACGTCACAAATGTGGTTTTTTCACATTTTCACTGCATTGGTATTTTTTTCCTGCTCCCAGTACACGCCATGGAATATTAAATACCGTCACTATGAAGTGCAATTTGTTTACTTATTTTTCCCAATAAAATGTAATTTCCTCATCCGCCCCCCAATGACATTGTTGCATTGTATAGTTGCGTTTTATATGAGGGATGATAGGTTGTGATATTTCTAAAAATCAAAGCATCTGCAGCACATAATGACCGATAGGTTTTTAAGCACCACGGGGACATTCACGAAGAGCCAATCGGAGGATCTGTGTTAGTCCTCTGCGTGGCACCAGTGGAATTACCATCCAGGAATACGCCGGAGAAGGTAGAACAGCTAGGCAGAATGTTGGGCACCTCCATGATGATGATCCTCGGAGCTGTAAAATCAACCAACCCCTCATATCCCACTGAAGCAACCACCCAAGGATAATGTGCAGGCTGCTCTTAGGACCCGGATTAACCTCAATCCGAGGGTACAAGTAGAGGGAACATGCCCGCAAGTAGAAAAACTGAATCAGCAGAGATGAATCGCATGAACACCAACGTTTCGGCTTTCAGTGAACGAGGCCCCGTCACCCACAACCTTCACTGCCCATCCCCCCCCTCTTACTTTTTTGTTGAAAGTCCTTAGTCCTAGGACACACGGTGTTTTTCCGTTTGAAACAGGGGGGTGGGACGATCACGGAAGTCACAGATGCACTAATAGTACTTATGCTATGTCGATGATATGAAGACATGATAATCATGAGAAAGTACATCTATACGGAGGTATATTTTTATTTGTGAATTGAGTTCGATCTCAACAACCATGGAGCAGGGCGGTATATGGGGTGACTTTAGGAAACCTACCAAGCCTGGTAAACGGACTACTTATGATTGAGGGATATGAAATCTACAATATGACTGATTTAGCGACACGGTCAGCTTGATGCTTGGGTAAAACGAATGCTTAAAGCAAAGCTTCCTATGTTATACAGTACAGGAGGTCCCCTACTTAAGAACACCCGACTTACAGACGACCACTAGTTACAAATAGTCCTCTGAATGTTGGTAATCTACTGTACTTTAGTCCTAGGCTACAATTATCAGCTGTAACAGTTATCAAAGGTGTCTGTAATGAAGCTTTAGTGTTAATCCTGATTCTTATGACAACCTACATTTTTAAAATCCAGTTGTCACCGAGACAAACTAGGGGGTGCCGTCGGTATTTAACTTTTAAATTGTGCCGCTAGCCCTACATTTAAAATTCACCACAAAAAAGATCTGAGCAAGGAAGCGACACATTCATGATTTCAGGCGCTTGATCTTAGTGAATCGCCACACACAGCATTATAGACGGACAATGCACTTTCAGTGAACTCTGGTGACCCTGTATGTAAATGTGCCCCTGTATGTCAGAAGACCATATTCTTGCTGTCTGTTATTCCTGTTGCTCCGTCGGTGATCATCTGCAACCCAAACAGTTGTTATCCCAAGATATCGAAAATTCCAATAAACGGTTAACACAAAACGTTTAAATATGATGACATCTCAAAATAGAAGAACTAGAATTATTAAAGTCATAAATCTACAAAAAAATCTGTTCCAATTTATTTTACCAACAGCGTTCTCTTGCTTTATAACCCATCCCAATTTGTGAAAGATACACATGAATGGTGTTTTTTAACCCCTAGGCGCACCTGGACGTTATAGTACGTCCCCGGGGCTAGATACTTAGCGCACGGGGACGTTCTATAACGTCCTGCTTCTGGCACCGGCTTGTAGGGTATCGGTGTACTCGGGAGAAATTGCGTATCAAACTTTGTGGAGCCTTTTTTCATTTTATCCATTAGAAATGTAAAATTTTCCACCCAAAATGAGTGTATTGTGAAAAAATATTACAATTTGCAGACTCCACCTCCATTTTGTTTTAACCCCTATAAAACACGTAAAGGGTTAACAAACTTCTTAAAAGTGGTTTTTCATATGTTGAGGGGTGTAGTTTCCACAATGGGGTAATTTACGAGTCTCGCTATTATTTAGGCCTCTCAGTACCAATTAGAAGTTGAGCAGGTCCATCTAAATACAGGTTTTGGCGATTTTACAAAAAATGTGAATGTAAGTTATGAATTTATTTGGGTGCTATGACTTTCTGAATCAAAAGTAGAGAATTTAGAACGTTGAAAATAAAGAATTTTTCAAAATTTTTGCCAAATTTTGGTTTTTTTCATAACTAAACGCAAAAGATTTCATCCAAATTTTTAAACTAATTTGAAGTACAATGTGTCACGAGAAAACAATCTCAAAATCCCCTGGATATCTCACAGCGTTCCCACGCTATAACCACTTATAGTGACACAGGCCAGATTTGAAAAATGGGGCTGCGTCCTTTAGGCCAAAAGATGCTGTGTCCCGTAGGGGTTAAAGTGTCTAGTAATTGGTTTTAAATCAGCATCATGTTCAACATCCACTGCTCGTGTAATGTCACAGACATGTTCGCAAACCCGAACTTTCAATCTTCTAATGGTCAATCCAACATAAAACGTACGACAAGGGCAAATTGCACAGTATACAACGGCCAGGTATCACAAGAGATATGATTTTTGGTCGTTCAGAGTCACAGAATTCAACTGCACTCTACATATTTGGGCAAGCTACACATCGTCCACATGGAAAAATCCTGACTTGGGTCCTCTTGAGCCAAACAAGTTTGTTTGGGTTTATTGGTAATGGCTCTTTACTAATTGATCCCTCAAATTCCGAAATCTCCATGCAGTCAGTATTGGATGTGGTTCTATAAACTGTCTATTTGTTGGATCTGAAAAGAGCATAGAGTATCAGTGTTTGGAAATACATTCTTGCGTGAGATTCTCCTGGGAATCCATGGAAGTTGGTTATCAGTCTCTATTAAGTTGACTGAAAAGTAGTTGTGCTCTAGGAGTGTTTTTTGCTCTCTTCTTGGCCCGTTTCAAGGTAACAATGTTAGTGTTGCTTTAATTCCATGACTTCATGTTCAAATTTTTGTTCAGCTGAGCATATCTGTCTGATCCTCAAATACTGACA